>JAPQRQ010000001.1:27468506-27479092 GCA_037367365.1 Apogon talboti
AAAGTCTTTTATTAGTCAGTGTTAGTTTTTTCATTACTGGGCTGTTTTCTACTTTGCTGTCTCTTTTACCGTGTTGTGTTGCTTTTCTATGTTTTAATTCAATTTCAGCTTAATTCTGTCCTCCTGTTTGACCCTCTGTTGGTATTTTGACTCCTGTTGTTGTGCCCTTCTCTGCTTTGTCTGTCAAAACACTTTGTAAATCCAGTTTTTAAAAGTGCTATACAAATAAAGTATTATTATTATTATTATTATTATTATTATATTTCTTAATTAAAAGGATATTAAATGTGGTCCACACTCAGACATAGGAAGAGGTCTTGAGATCAGACAGGTGTGGCCAACACTTTTGACAGTGGTACAATTGTACTCTTGGCATAAATGTATAAATGAAAATTTATTTCCCAATAAAAGTCTTGAAAGTCTGAAAATTATATAATATGTACAAACTGTTCTTCAATGGATCTCAGAAATATGTGGGAAAAAAAATCCCTCCCAAAAAACTTGGCAAAGCTTGCAAAAACAAAACTTGTTTTGTTTGGCTGGCCTGTCACTGCCAAAACATTTGGGACTGACTGTACATTGAGGAAAAATTTAACTGCATATTGAATATTCTGTTCCATTTCTTGGATTAGATCCTCCGAAATCCTGCTAAATCTTACAAAATGAACCTTTAAATTGAATGCAATGTAGAGCCCATTTGTCACTTGGAGGCAGAAGAGCTCCAAAATACACATGGAAAAAACACATACTTCTAATATATGGTGACATAAAGTGATATCAGTGAAACAGGCATCTAAGTAGACCTCTACATTCAGTCGACATAACTATAATAGAATGACAATGTCATATGATGTCTCAGATCTTTATAGATATGTGTACCAATAATGGCTTTATCCTATGGAAGCTGTGTGCCATTCAGACGACAGTAGGCCACTTTAAGAACTGTTATTTCCAGGAAAGGTAAGACGTTCTCTTAAATGTTACAAAAAGCAATGTCTGTGATAAGTTGTGTAAAAATTGATACACTAAGAAAGGCTTTTCAGTGTTTTCAAAGACAGGGCAGCAAGAACGGGCAAACTGATGTGATCTAGAAAATTCCCCCACTTTTGTGAAACTGGGCCTTCATTCATCAGGAGGACAGACTGTGTACTGTATCTTACTGTGTATTGCTGTTGAATTAATGATCACTCGGAAGATAATGGGACATTCTCACAATAAATTCAAAGATAGATTTCTGTAATAATTTCATCATTTAGAGTTACTAGACAGCAAACTGTATCCTGGTTTAGTTTTTTCAAGCAGTGCAAGCATGAAAGAGGACAAACTAGGACTGAGTAGATTTTTATTCACTGTATGTAAAGTGTTTTATTCAAATGAGCAGATGATGTGACTCAAAATAGTAACAGAATGGGAACAGGTGTGTTTACTGCTCTGCTATAACATCTATAAAAATATTTATTGCTGGAAGAATCATTCTGTCTAAAAACAGATTTTCAGCTCATTTTTTTCCAAACAGCACAGATTTATTTTTCGCCGTAAGACATTTTCAGGTATTCTTCACTCTTATCTGGCGTGATGTGAAATTTTGATGTTCTGTGCATACGTTACATAGTAATTTTCAATTGCCTTATAAATTAAATGCAGTCTATCAATAAACTTGCTGTTCTTTATGAGACCAGATGCTGGATCGTAAACTGCCAATATGATTAAACTCGGGGATGACACTTTGATAACTGATTTAGTCTAATTTCCATTAATGTAACTGCAAATCAACACTTTATTTAAAACCATCTTAGAATTTCAATCTGGGTTTCATTTGTGGATTGTGTCTGCCTAAATGCTATTGTAACATGCCATAAAAGCAAAAACATAAAAAAATCTTGGCTCTTTGTGGCCTTTGCCTGTGTTAACATATGCAAACACAACTGGAGCCTAGGTGTGTTTCACTCACCTCTTTGTGTGATGCTTCGGCTCTGCCTCCTCACACGAGTGTTTCTCAGGAACCTCCACTGCCGCTCCATCCTCACCTGACTCTCCAGGTCATGCTCCTCTGGTATCTGTTGGTGTGAATAAAAAATGAGAACAGGGACAGAGAGATTCACCTGGTGCTCTCATTTTTTCAGTAAGGTGGAACCTGGGTTAAATATGTGGCCTTATTGGAAAAAAAAATCAGAAAAATGGCTAAAAAAATGGGTCTGCCAAGTGCTAAATAATGGAAGTGTTTAATCCAGCCACTGGTTCCAGTTTTAGGCCTAGGCCTAGTCCTTGTTCAGGTTTCTAGTGCTGGTCTCAAGTCCAGAAAATGGAGGGGCTTGCGCCAGGAAGAGCATCCAGTATAAAACTTTTGCCAGATTAATCATGAAAATCCTGGAAATCTTCAGATTTTCTTTGGGAGTCACACAAGGATGGACCAGGTTAGGAATGAGCACATCAGAGGGACAGCTCAGGTTGGACGTCTGGGGGACAGAGTGAGACACGCCACGCTGAGATGAGTGGGACATGTACGGAGGAGGGATAGCAAATCCACTGGTAGAAGGATAGAGCTGGAGCTACCAGGCAGTAGGCAAAGAGGAAGAACAAGGAGGAGCCTGATGGATGTGGTGAAGGAGGACACAGAGGGAGAAGATGCAGGACACAGAGTCAGATGGAAGAAGATACTTTACTGTAGCACCCCCTAAAGGGAGCACCCACAAGCAGTAGTAGTAATGTAAAGTATTTGTCAAGAGACAAATGATTTAACAATTTTACACACATGGTTCATCAGGAGTGTTGGGCTTTTCTTCCATCTTTCTGTTTTGTATAAAAGGTAAAACATGGGTGGACACTGTTTTGGACTTTAAAGGTAGCAACAGACATTGTCACAGAGTTGAATCAACATTGAATCACCGCCCACAAGACAACAAAGTGGTACCCCTAAGTCAGGGGTGTCCAAATCCGGTCCTCGAGGGCCAGTGTCCTGCATGTTTTAGACATGTCCCTCTTCCAGCACACCTGGAAGCCATTACATGGTTATCAGGCGTCCACAGAGCTTGGTGATGAGCTGATCATTAATTGAACCAGGTGTGCTGGAAGAGGGAAATATCTAAAATGTGCAGGACACCGGCCCTCGAGGACCAGAGTTGGACACCCCTGCCCTAAGTGATGCTAAGTTAGCTTCATTAACTTAGAAGTCAAGCAGAAAGAAGACAAAATACCACCTTTAATCAGTCCATAACATACTCAGACTAGTCAGAAAAAGTGGCTTTTGTAAATTTTGTGAAACGTTTAAGTATGAGATACAGGACTACGGGGCTGGGCCATGAGACAGTAAATACAATGCAATGGTCAGTGGTAGAGATTCAGAAACGTAGTTTTCACTGCAGGAATTGTCCCTTAGTGTCTCCTGAATGTATTTGGGGCAGGCTGTGTAGGAAATCTGACCGAAATGATCATGTTGTCTATCAATTCTCAGCATGATTTTGGCAGAAGGATGTTTTAGCACATCACCTGTGAGGTAATGACAGCTGATGGGTGTTGCTGTCACTTGAATATTTACAGGTACAGTTTATTATGGACGTCAAGCAGTGAAGTTGAAGACTGCATCCCCACTGCAAATTTTTTTTATATTTGAGTTAGGATTTGGTTTTTTTTTGTTCGTTTTTTAGTTAGGGGGACATAAACTCGCCATTGATAAACTGTCCATTACACAGTATTTGACAGTAATGGGCCTAACACTGGATGCCACTTTCTATATAATGGGGGAAAAAGGAGAGGAGTAGGAGTGTGTTCTGATCTGATCTGCAGCAGAAACACGGTAAAAGGTGACTCTAGCTTGACTCACTCTAGTGATTATACATTAATGGAAACATAATCAGGAATATCATCCTCCAGCTCTACAATTAGATCCTAATAAATGCCCGCTAACTCTTTTACACTGAACCTTTAACACTTCCATTGTGTGTTACTGTTTTGAGTCTTTTCTTTTTAACTCAAATCTTTGTCTTATGTGAGGGAGTTTTTATTTGTATGGCATACATTTTTCTAATCAGGTATTTCCCCCCTCCTTTTTAATTTTTTTTTAAGAAAACCTCTGTTCACACAGTCTTTGTGTTAAAAATATCTTTGTACACACTATAATGCAAAAGTAATAACAATCCATCCAAATGCTCATACAAGCTATTGATGCCGGTGGAATTAAAACTGTAGACACCACACAAAAATATTGGACACAGCAGAGACAGAGGATTTAACCTGTCCTGAAGTTGAGCAGAAAAAAGAAGTACAGTTATAACCTTAACTTACATGAAGGTGTTCTTTACATTATGTAGGCTTCTCTCCTGAACATGTCTGTCTCCAAATGTTTCCATGCTCAACTCCATCTACTGAAGGTAATACTCTGACTTCTGCACCTATACGATCTAGACTTGATGTTTCAGGTACATGTTCATCACATAATGCGACTATATACATGGATGTCCTATGGAGTTGTTCCATCATTTGCTAATCTCTGTTTTCCCTGTTCACATGGACGGACACACAAACTGGAATTTTTAAAAATCTTCTCTTTGGAAAGCGCTTATAAAAATGTCAGTTTTTGTGATCTAAAAGACTGTTTATGTGTAGATGAGAGGCCAAAACGTAGAGAAAAATATACGTTCTGCAAAATATCCACATTGTGGCTATTGTGGATGGGACATTAAAATAGAGTTAAACAAAAAGACAATATGATGAAGTACAAAATGGTTATGATTATATGACTGTTTTCATAGAACAATCATTGAACTGCAATTTACATCATAAACGTGCTGTAATATGAAGATTACAGTAACATTCCCCAAACCTGCACTAGTTTACTTTAATATTCCAAGGCCTGAATACATTTTTTTCCATTACACCAAGTTTCTATTCCCCATGCTTAGAAATTAGCAACAACCTAAAAAAAAGTATTGCAAGCTGAATTGGATGAAGCTCATGTGGTTAGTCACAAAATGAAAATGGTGTCAAGTTGACTTAATACAATCACATCTGATTACATTTGTTGAGTAGAGGGAGAATATTAAACGTCTCAACTTTATCAGATCTTATGTAACAAAATAGCCCCATGTGCAGTTTTCAGTCGACTATATTTAAGAGAACTTTTAAAAGTTAATGATGCACAATGTAATATAAAGATGATTATGTGTAATTTTTCAGCTCACAGTATTAAAGTTGGAAATTAAAACACTTACTTTACTGTTATTATATGTATGACATGTAAATAAATAAAGAGCAGAGTGTAAATAACAGACCGTAAGAGTGAAGGAGTGTGTGCTTATTAAGCACATTTCTACAGTGAGGCATCCTACACCCACTGAATGCTAATCAGTCACACACAGCTCCAGAACCATGTGACCACACTACTACTACGTAATAAATATCCCTGTAATGTCTCCAGTCTGTGCATGTTGCTTTAAAGGGAAAAACTAAAGACATTTGACCATTTTGAGACCTCTGTATGGAAGCCTGTAAATAAATATCAGTGTGAGAAGCGGATGTAGATGCAGTATTTATAGTTGAGTAAGCTCTGCATGTATGTCACAGAAGGTCACTGTGAGGTTTTATGGGTCCTGATGGAACCTGAGAGGGGGCAGACTTAGAAGTCACATCAGGGTTTTCCCACAGCTGGGAGTGTGACTGTGAGTGTGTAATGGCAGATACCGTGGCTCGTACAGCTGTGGTCCTACACCGCGTCAGCCGCTAATGTACTGTATAATGAAACTCAGAGGTGAAAAGTGTATGTGTAAGGACTTGCATGCAATCTCCAGAGAGCTCCAAATGCACCACAGCAAAGTGAATAGAAGCTGACATGGACTTAAGGATGTGGATGGATGAGCATCGCAGCCAGTGTCTTCTCTATGACATCAACACCAAATGAAGAGGAATAATGACAGTGACAGTTCACATCTTGTAATTTACAGGTACACTAAATGGCTATTTAATCTCTTTACAATGACTTAACCAATTGTTTAATCTGATTATTATTTTCAACATACAAAAATATGAAGGATTACATCAGGACCTTGTACTTACGTACTTGAATGGGCTGCACCATGAAAACTTAACAAATGTCTTCACAAGTACAAACTTTAGAGAAACTTGTGATCAAACTGTTGTAAGGGAACATCAGTAGAACCATCTAATTAACACAAATAAGTCTGCTTTCATTACTTTAATCACCTGAATCCTATTTTCAGCTGATTATAAAACATTTATATGATTTTTAAATATTTTTACACTTTATCTCATATTAACATTTTTGTGTTTCTGTTGCTTTATGGGCTGTTGTTGTAATGGCAGGTGATTTATAGTGTTAAGGTGGTTTGTTTGAGTTTGGACCAGAGTTAAACTCTAGTTTTCCAGGACTAATATAATGTGGGGGCTCATGTACTTTACAAATGAACCTCCATGTGAGGTTTGTGTGGTCAACTCACACCACATAAGTAAGGTTTGTGTTGCCACAAATATCACCCATCTCATATCTATGAGGTTTTGCTCTCCTGGTTGGTTGGGGTCTGTGACGGTCAGAGCTGTCATTCAGAACTGCCAGCGCAGCCTCAGAAACTCTCAACCAGGAAAAGCAGAATAAGGTTACTAAGGAAAACTTTGGCAAATCATTCAAATATGATATTACCATAGGGTTCAGACCAAACAGGATTAAGTAGTCTGAAGTAGAATTCATACTACAAATAACAGCCATGGCAGAGCCACATGGGATGAAGAACAAGGATGATTTCCACAAATATTACACACTCTTTAATCAGGTAATAATCTCCAGTCTGTAGGTTTAATTGTCCTAGTATCACTGTAGGTTGCGGTTTTAGTTTTTTTGACAATATCCACTAGATGCTAAGACAACAGACTCAACCTTTACTGCTCTATAGGAAATACGACAGAAGACAACAGAAACTAGAAAAGCACTCAGAGAGTGCAGACCTCCGCCAAGGCAACTGTCTGTAATAACAGCAATATACGAGTCTGTTGTCAGCTGCCATGTCTGTTTCTACACGTGACATTTGACACCATGGCAACGTGGCCCTATTGTTTGTCTAATGGTAAATGGAGTGCACTTATATAGCGCATTTTCCACAATGTAAAGGTGCCCAAAGCGCTTTACACTACATCACATTCACCCATTCACCACACCAGTGGGCGGCTGCTGCCATGCAAGGCGCTGCCATGCTCCACTGGGAGCAATTTAGGGTTCAGTGTCTTGCTCAAGGACACTTCGACATGTGGACAGTCGGAGCCAGGATTTGAACCGCCAACCCTTCGGTCATTGGACAACTCGCTCTACTGTCTGTTGCTAGGTAACCCACTTCAAGGGCATTGGGCCATATCGCAAAAAATATATATTCATCCTGGATCTAGATCACCCCCAAAATCGACTCACCGGTTCCTTGTCCCATTTCGGACATTTCCTGAAAATTTCATTAAAATCCGTCCATAACTTTTTGCTTTATGTTGCTAACTAACATAGAGACAAATCCTGGTAAATACATAACCTCCTTGGTGGAGGCAATTGAAATAAATACACAGAGAAATGACTTTGTTTCTGGGGTTGTATTTTATATAACCTTTTCTCTTTTACTTTTATCTGATCACGTATTGGCAAACTTACATTAGTTATGTTTCTTTGTTTCAGTGGAATTATAGTTGTCAGTAGCTGGTACAAGCCAACATAAATACCTGTTCAGATGAAACATTTGTGACAAGAACTGGCCCATTTCAATTAGACTCAAACCAGCTGATGGTGTCACCAGCAGGTCAGTTTGTCATTTACCAGAGGCTGGTTCTACAGCATCAATGTGTGTTTTTCAAAGCATTTAGCAACTGCATTTTACCTCTTCTTTCTTTAGGTTTTTGTTTTAGTTTCATCAATACCAAACGTGTGTGGAGTAAATTAACTTCCTATCACTGTTCTCATTCATAGTTTAAGATTTTATGAAGTTACAAAAACTTCAGAAAGTATAAGGGAGTTAGTATTATGAAAACAACATAACATCTAGTTGCATTAGTCTGAACTGGTCTTGTTGTGGATCTTTGCATTGGCTTAAATCTGTAAAGTTCAGTCATGGGTGAGTTGAGGGTAAAGCGCTGAAATCGGAAACCTTTAATCAGTAGCTTTAGAAGTGCACAATATCTGTTTCATCATGGAGTATTTGGAATTTGTGCCCCTGTCAGCTGTGTGTGTGTAACCTCTGGCGGTTCTGTCATTCTCACACACTCTAGCTGCTGTGGACATCTTTTTAATCACAGTCTCAGTCATATGAAAAGATTTTTCAATGTCCTTGCTCCTCACTCGCCTAAAAACTGAACATACATACACACACACACACACACACACACACTCTTTGCTGTTGTGCTGCTGACACAGTGATATGATAACCTGTGTGCAGAGTTTGAGGCGTACTCGCACCCACCCGGCTTTGTAATGGAGTGGAGTTTTATGGCAGCACTCAAAATTTTGCCAACACAGCGTTCTGATTTGCGCTACGGCAGAAGCCCTCTCCTCGTCTGCCTGCTCTGTGCTCACTCTTCACTCTTCACGTCTAATCATCTCTGTGCGTTTCACCGCTTTTGTTGCCACGTTTGGCTCAGTCTTCTGTTCATTTACTCTACTGTGGGATCAGGCTCTTTATAGTTTTACCTTTATACAGTTTGATCTCCTGTTTGTCTTTCTTGTCTGTCTCTCTTCCCACCTCTATCTGCCCCTCAAAGTCCACCCCCTTTCAAACATTTTACTTTCATCAGTTCATTAGATCTTACACACATAAACTTTACTCTACTTTTTGCCCAAAAATGTTTTCCTGCTGTAAATATTTTATTTGACTAAAATATACTTTGCTTTGCTTTCTTCCAGTATCAGACACTTTGTCTCTCATGCATGCATACATTTACTCACTAATACGCTCTTCCTAACATTTTGTTCACTCCACTAACTTTCTCCTCTATTTCACCTTGATGTTGACTCTTGAAAGAATCCTCCTCTTATTTGATTAACCTTAAAATGTGCTGACATTATGTGTTTCATCCCCTTTTTTCCAGTGCAAAGGGATGGTATCTTTGGGTGCTTAAACAGATGAAGGCTTGGTTTAACATTACAAATATCTACAATGTGCACTGAAAAGACACATCTTTGAATCTTAAATTATACTCAGGAGGATGTTACTTACTTGCCCTCACAGAGCTCAATTACTCAACAAATCCAGCTTGTACAAGCTGCAGGCACATTGTCACACTGTGGCTGGTCCCTATACTGCTGTTTTCCACAGGCCTTCCTTATCTTTACTTTAATCCATAGAGTTCATGTCCTCACATGGCCCCGCCCTCCCCAAAGCCACTGTAACATTCATAACAAATGTACAACACAACACTTCACTGAAACATACAGTGCATGGGAAAAATGGAAAATTACCTGTTGTCAAAGCACTGCTTTGTTGCTTAGCAACCACTTTAAGGTGATGTACAAGAAATTGATATCTTGCAGAGAAATAAATAATAAATGAAATGAATAATAAATTAACATTTGATTCTTAAATAACTGATTTAAAGAGAAGGATTTGCAGTTCTTTCTTTTTAATGGTACAGTGTTACCTATGTTTCATTAAAGCACCAGTTGTGCGCTATATTCATAATATAAAATAATATTTACATGTAATCATTACAAAACAAAATATTGTGGGTTTAGTGCAAAAACAAGACACCACACATACAGCTCTGGAAAAAATTAAGAGACTGCTGCAGTTTTCTGATTTTACTATTTATAGGTATGTGTTTGAGTAAAATGAACATTTTTGTTTTATTCTATAAACTACTGACAACATTTCTCCCAAATTCCAAACAAAAATACTGTCATTTAGAGCAGTTATTTGCAAAAATTGCCAGTGTCTTCAGACCTCAAATAATGACAGCAAAACAAATTCATATTAATTTTTAAACAACACAATACAAATGTTTTAATTTAGGAAGAGTTCAGAAATCCATATTTGATGGATAACCCTGATATTCAATCACAGCTTTCATGTGTCTGGTCATGTTCTCCACCAGTCTATCACATTACTGTTGGTGACTTTATGCCACTCCCGGTGCAAAAATTCAAGCAGCTGAGCTTTGTTTGATGCTTGTGACCATCCACCTTCCTCTTGATACATGTAGAGATGCTGATTTTAGAAAGAATTGCAGTGGTCTCTTAATTTTTTCCAGAGCTGTAGATACCACACTGTCTGACTAACATGCACAGTGTTTCCTCTCCTTTTAGTTGCAGAGGTGGACTTTAGTGTACCTAAAGTACATAACAATAATTTTATTATATTAGTTATATTTTTCTTAAAAAACATTTATTCATTTTTTGTTGCATTAAAAAATTTTAATTGATGTATTTGCCTTTTTGGCTTGGATTTAAAAAAATCTACATCCAACAAGACAGTAAAAAATTTCGAGCAGTGTAATGGCTGCAGTTTGGCTGTAGCATAAAATAACAGAACTTGAAATTTTGCTAGCACACCAGTTTTTAGATCCCTGCCCTGCTAGCACACTAGTTTTTAGAGCCCTGCTCTAAAAACTAGTGT
>JAPQRQ010000001.1:27557711-27570185 GCA_037367365.1 Apogon talboti
GGGGGTGGGGGGTTATTTGAGAGATTAATTGAAATACAGTGGATGTTGGTGATGGAGAAGTTGCAGTGCAAACAAGAACTGTTTGAGGTTTACAGGCGTCTGTGGCGGAGCCCAGATATAAGTGATCTGTCAAAGCTAGGTGTCCCTAAACTATTCACCTGAACACACACATACATCTCATAAAAGTCCAGAGGAGAGTCTCTCTACCTGAGTGACTTTAACTACAGTTTCCTAGGTTTGTTTGTTTACTGTCACACAGTCTTAGGCCAACAATAAATTCATAGTTTTAGCACGGTTATAACTGATCACAGATATGCAAAAAAAAAAAAAAAGACAAGAAAAAGAGTAGCTTCTCCACACCAAATTGGCCTCTGTTTGTACTAAACATGTCTTGAACTCTTTTGAGCAGACAGAGATTTACTGGATTAATCTGCTGTTTTACACCAGGTTTCATTCAACACATTTTAATTGGCTACTGGCTTTTGCCTATAGAAGCCATTTAGCTCTGTGTTGCCTTCAAATTAGAGATTAGACAGATCTAATCTAATTTAATCTAATCTAATTTAATCTAATCTAATTTAATTTAATCTAATCTAATTTAATCTAATCTTTTACAATTTGGCTCTCATAGTGACTGATAGTTAATATTAAAGTTCTTAAGTGGAATCACTGCCCAGCCCAAAAACTAAAAAATGAACCTCAAATAACAGAGTTTAATTTGATGTTCAGTAATATATGCAAAACAAATTGATTTGTCTATTAAATTATATATTTATGAGTTTGACCTGGACGTGTTCAGTTCAAGAGTTACAGTCTGGTATTTAATATAGTATAAGAACAGTTCATTTCTTCATCCAGGGCGGGGGTAATCTGCTTTTATGTTCTTTGTATTGCTACAGAAATGATTGTTATTATATCAGCCTTAAAAATCTGTCAGTTGACTTCTCGTTTAAAAAGTACAAATAATACCTCCAATTTCTTTTTCCTATTCAGTCTTCCTTGACATCAGTGGAAAACATCATGTGGTCAAGGTAAGATGTGATGGAGAACTCAGAAGACAACTGGCTCAAATAAACTACAAAAACCACATGCTGAAAACATTGTCAGCATGGATAATCTGGTGAAACATAAGATTTTGTTACTGAGGTTGGAATAGAAAAACGAAAAGGGATATGCTCAGCTCCTGTCTGTTCAAAGCTACAAACTTTCGTATCATCTACTAAAAAGTACTTCCTTTATAACGCAAGACGTGCTTCTAATCATCACTAAGATTTACATGTTCAATTAAACGCATCATAACCTGCCTCAATTTATAATAGGAACATTTGAACCTACAAATATACTTCCTCCTGGCTGAGTTGAGATGATCTAGTTTCTTAATCAAAGCACCTATGATGCACTCTAAATATAATTGACATTCCTAAACTATAACTAATATAAAAATGTTCAAACTGTGAAAGTGTAAACTATTATAGGTTTACACTTGTTATAGGTTACGTTGCAACATTTAAGTCACATTTGAAACAAAATGGTATAAATTGACATTCATATTATCCTTTATTAAACCACATATTGACAGTAATGTGGCTGCACTATACTTAGCACTATACTTTAGCCAGCTAAAGCCACCCAAAAGAGACACCGGTGGAATTACTTGGGTTAGTTCTTTATTTAGTTGTTTGTGTAGTTGTTGGATTCATTGTCTTCAGTTTGGTTTGGTTTTTAACCTTACGGTCCACTTAGGAGCCGACAAGTCAGAGTAAAACATGAACATTTTTTAATCATGACATTTTTCATTTGCAGTCGACATTAACAATCGAAATGGACCAAAAAGACACAATAGAGAAAACAGTCAATGTCAATGGGACTGATTTACTATATTCAATACAGTGATTTATTTTAGACAAAGAACGATACGTGCTTTCATGTCAGAGTCTCCAATAACACCAGATAAAAGGGGATGGATTTGTCACTAGTGGCTTTTTTGATCAGGACTCTCTAGAGGGGTCTGAAAACCCACTAAATATACCAACCAAATATCTAAGTGTGAAACACTGACTTCTGCCGCTGCAGACAGACTGTGGGTTTATATGACTGGGACACAGGAAATCATTTTGTGTCATTTAAAGGGAAAATGTGTGTGTTTCAGCATTTGAGTCACTTCTCAAAAGTTGCTAAAAATGTCCAAACAAATTTCAAAAGTAGCTAAACTTGTTGATAAGTGTTTTTAAAAAAAAAAAAAAAAAGTTGGTAGGGTCGACTGGAAAGTTGCCAAATTAACAACAAGAGTGCTAAGTTGGCATCAATGCTGTTGTCATTGTTGATGCACAAGTACATCAGGGTCACTTTAGGAACCTTCCATAAGCAAAAGCTCTATGTAATCCAAAGCAATCCATACCTTCTGTGTTTCAGACTGTGCACATATTTCCTGTCTTTTCTTATTTATTGTGAATAAAGAGACTGAGAATTAAAAATGCATGTTCTTTACAACTGTGGTCAAAGGTGGCCTCAGACGTTAACACAGGGCGAACACACTTACTCTGAAGGCAGTGCCCTCTTCGATGATCGTGGGTAGCTGAGAAAGGCAGATGTCCACAGCCAGGTCCCACGCTTGCCTGGAGAGGAGCAACACATGCACAAACACACAAAACACACAGCATTAGCACGACAACAACCTCTATGTGGTGGGAAATCAAACATATGTGCTGTAATTCTTTGAATTTCATGTGTTGGAAGCAATAAAGATTAAAGCATTTGAGAATGTCATCTGATTTTTCCACTTTAACCCATCATTCACATTCCCATTTTCCTCAGCTCAGGTTTTCGATCTTGTGCCCTTCCCCTGTGCACATACACCTCTTTATATTCCCTGCCTGAAGTCTTAGAAAGGGCAGCACGGAGCCTTTAATCCCTTTCTAAACACCAGCGCTCTCTCATGGTCATCATATCTTATTCATGGGGTTATGTAACACATATCAAACCTTATCACAGCTCCTCTATTCTCTCACTGTCTTTTCCCTCCATTTTCCGGCTCCTTGTTTCCTTGCTGTAAATTGAGCTCAGTGCCTCGATGGGGCTTTTTGCTCTCAGCGCAGGTTATGGCAGAGCATTTTTCCCAGTTGAAAAGTCATGCTGAATGAGTGATGTGGGGTGCACTCTTACTCCCTGCTGATGACCAGCTTTTACTGCCATCAGTGAGCAGGACAAAATACTCTTGGTTGAAAGTACTGATGGATGGTTAAACATAGGCAGAATGCAACCATAGCATACAACAGCCATTCCCAAAGACTGGATGGTGACAGCTGGGTTTTTAATGAATCAACAGCAACAGGATGTTTTAGTAACCGTCAGTTTCTGCAGAATTTGGTTCCAATAGAAACAGAAACTTAACATTAGGTTCCACAGCTGGACCTTTGACTCAAAAGATAAGTTACACATTGACTAAATATTTGCTTTACATTTGATGCAAAGCAGTGAGAGACATTTATTTTATTGAAAGATTGATTAATGAAGTCTTTTATTATATGACTTGGATTGTGATTTCAACAGTAATGTAATGTCTAACAAGTGAAAGAGTAAACGGAGTTCAGTAATAGCCCCATCCCTCCTGCTCTCTGACACCCTGCCTACCCAGGGATTCATTCTGAATCTTAACTTTCAATCTTTTCAAAAACTTGTCAAAAATTGGTTAAAAAAAAAAAAAAAAAATATTGAAATTCAGCCATTAAAGTATGTATTGCACCTCTCCTAGTGGTAAAGAACATATGTGTGGAATTGGAAAAGAATCGGGTGATAGACAAAAATATAAAAAAATCTCAGACAAACTGATGGAATTCCTGGCATATCTATATACCCCCGCCCTCTGGGTGAACATATAATGAGAATAAGAATCAAATTACAACAGTGTTGAATATTAGTATTTAAAAAAAAAAAGTTAACAAAAAGCTTATTTTCAATAGTAGTGAATGTATTTCCTAGACTACATGTACAATGTTGAATTCATTCATTTTTACTGATTAAAGAAAGTCTATTACGTACCTCAGACAAAATGTATTTGTTCTCATTTCTATGGATTCCCAATGGGGATATAGTTTCAAGTACATGTGTGTAAAATAAGTCATAATTTAAAAATTATATATTTTAACACAATTCAGGTTTCCATCCCATCGCCTTTTTTCATGATGTGGAATTTGTAGCTTGTTTTTTGTATTAATACAGTGAACATTACCATCTCCTTCCAGATCCATACATGAACACACACACTCATTCTAAATACTCTACATTTCTGTTGCACTTATTCGGTCACCTTTTATAAGTACACCACTTTAAGTTAAAACTACACCCACGGTAAAAAAACCCAACAAAAAACAAACTTTATTCGCTGGTACACGTCCAAAGCTAAATAGAAAAAATATAGAAATTCAGCTGCAACTGCAGCAGGTAGAATATTCAGGCTCCAAAAAGCTTAACAGTGCATAACACTAAATAACTGTATTATTAAGGACAGATGCTGGATTTCACTGCCATATAAGTTCTGGGTTTAAATAAATTCGATCTTTAACTGTGATTGAAAACTCTTGGCTGTGCACACTGGTTACACCAAAAGACCTCTGCCAATACCTTCAACATTTAGCAAAATATGACTCTGCATTTCTGCAAGATGACATGGTTATTTGGTTTCTATATTAACTCACTATCACTACTGATGTGTGTATTATGTAGGGCTGGAATCAGAAGCCTTGCTGGGCGTAAAGTCTGTAAACAGAGCAAACAGCTTTCCCAAACTGCATCCAATAACATCAACAGGACAAGCACTAGAAAAAGTTGGATTTTAAGTTGAATAAAGTAAAGCTTTAAAGATGTCTTTGCTGTACAGACCCTCAGCACCTAGAATTATCCAATTAGTTCAAAGAACAAAAGTCTTTTCACATCTATGAAAGCCTGGCTGCAACTAACAGAAAACGTCGAATCAGAGAGATGACTTAGAGGAACATTTGAAAAAAACAAGCCTGTCTGCTTCCCTTTGAAGACTTCTGTAAATGAAAGTGAAAAACAAGGCTCCTGACTGCGCCTAAAAACACCATTTAATTACACTGGTGCTTAAGTGCATGTTAGACTTACTACATAGTGCATCTTAATTGCATGAAAAATACATTTGTCAATATTTGCTTTCAATGTTATCATCAAAATATACAGGTTACTGATTTTTTTTTTTTTTTACTTTTGGGTATAAGCTCATCCATATAAACTTAAACTACTACAAAAATGTAAAAACATATAAGTTTTGGATGAACAAAAACTGTAGCTTCTTTCATTTGGACTTCCTCATTTTTCCCCATTTACTCTGAATCCAAGAATATCACCAGACACACCAGAGGTGGAAGAAACCAAATACAAATACTTCATTTCTGAACTTCTGCAGTTTTCTCAATTTACCTGAATATTTGTTTTACTGAAAACTGGTTTTCTTTTACTCCCTACATTCCAACACAAATGTCTCCACATCATCATACATTGTTTTTGTACTTTAATCATTATTTTTGTTTTGCATCATTGTGCACTTTCAGAATGTCAAGAGCAATTTCAGACTGAACAGATGTAACAATGATAGATAAATAAGATGACGTATGATATATTGGTGTGTAAAACAAGACAAACATACAGCAAGAAAAAATGTGTAATAGAAATAAAGTAAAACTGCATGTGGCAATAATTGTGTGTGTGTGTGTGTGGCAGGGGTGTTAATATCAAACTCTGGCCTTGTTTTCAATATGCTAAATGTGAACGCACACAAGGCAAAAACTGAATATGGAGAAAACAGAGCCTGATATTTACAGTACACTGATGACAAATTCTGTACATCTAAGTGGAACCTCAATCAGGGGCTTGATATTTAGTTATGTGGGGGAGCCATTTTTCAACACCAATCTCCAAAACCCATAAAATATTACATTTTTTGCCACTTCTGATGTGCATGAAAACTTTCATGATATGATGAGTATATTTTCCCCTAAAAATATATTTGGCATAACTACTGATAGTAGAAATAGTAATACTAGGGACTTAAGCACAAGATAGGTGCCATCATTAAAAACAGGTACATACAGATTAAGTCTCCTATCAGTGTCCGTGATCATGGTCCTGATTAAGATCCAGAGTTGGTCCCCAAACACCTTCAATGGCAGCTCATTGCTCCTAATGCTATGTGCTAAAGCTAGTAAGTACTGTGTATGTAGGAAGGGGAAATGCAGAGATCTTTAACCCCTACGGGGATAATAAAGTTAATGAGTTTAACGAGAGCTGCACACTGATTGGTGTGCTCTTTTGGTGCTTGGGCCCTAAAGCTGACTTAAAAGATAAAACAAGGTGAAAATGATTTACAACAAAATATGAGAATGATGTGAAAGTGCGGTGAAAAGACACAGTACATTTCAGAGCCTGTACTGTTATTTGAATAAAGAAGTTGAATTAGCCCTTCTATATGCCCTACTGTTACACACAACATAGAAACTGTTTTTAAAGCACTTTAAGTTATCAGTAAATATGATTAAAAACACTCAAGGAACATTAAAGGGGCATGAAAACCTCTTCTGATCTGAAAAAAAACCCAAACAAAAAAAAAAAACCAACAACAAAAAAAATAACAGGTATGAAAAGCTATTTCCATGGGTTTCATAACATTTTGGATATGGAATCAGTGTGAAGATATTTGCCAACAAATTTCCATTCCGCTGGTGTTTATATAATCCAACAGTGAGGAAACAAGCAGATCGAGAGCTCTAATCAGCGAAGCCACGTTCAGAGGCAGGAGGCTGCCACTCTGTGTGAGATGACAGCATTAGCTCAGGAGGCGGCTGCCAATACCAATGAGTAACTCATCACCAAAACCTGTGTGAGTGTGTGTGTTCGATGATGGGACAGCTGACCAACAGAGGAGTGAGGACCAGCTGGTGGCTGACTAAGCTCTTTTTTCCTGTCGCCTGCAGAGACTGGTGCAGCGTCGCGCTAGCAAACACACATATAGATGCCACTTCTGCACACACTCCCATTCTGAACCTGCCCATGAGGGAGTAATCAGCCCTGGGTTTATCTGCTCTCCACTGCTCCACCTTATCTGAATAACAATTACTGCTCTGGTTTGGTCACAAACATTGATCACCAAGCCCCTGATCTGCTTTAATTCCCCCTCTTCATCCTCCTTTAACCCCCTGGCCCCCCCCTTTAAATCCTGAGTTCTATTTTTCTTTTTTACTTTGCTTTTATCTCTTGGCACTTTCATTTCTTTCCTTCTTTGTTGCCTCCTTTCACTCTTAAAGCACCTCTCTGTCGTATTTTGTCCTTTATTACAGCAAGTGCTGCAGCGAAACAAAATGCAACTCCACGTTTCTTTGCTGGAAAACCAGTGCAGTATAACACCCCCACCCCCCTCAAATCTAAAATAATTGGAAAGAAAGACGATTGCTTGCTTAAGGAGCAAAGGAGCAGTATTCTTTACAATAAGCGATGCCAGGGTGTTACACAACAAGTCTCTCCTCCAGGCAGAGTGTTTTTTTTTCCTAACACAAGCCAGATAATGAGTGGGAGAGATGGAGAGAGGCATTTATAGAAGAAGAAGAAGAGGAGGAGAAACAATAGATAGTGGGAGAAGTGTTTGTGTGACTAAAGGGAGATAGATGATGGGATAATATTTTTTTAATGCAGTGTGGAGGAGCATGTGAAGCCGATGGACACTGGGGAGGCCCGTCAACACCTCTGTGATTCCACACTGGTAGTAATAATTACAACACAGGCAACACTGAAAGCTCTACAAATAATGGTAGTGCTACGCTGAGGCTGTGTGAAAATAATTAAAAATAAATGTAAAATGTTAAAATAATGTAAATCCTGCTAAAACCAACACCCATGGACAAGTCAGCAGGGGTCAGCAGGGGACACTAGACTCTCAGAAAGACACTAATTATATCATATGAAAGTACATATTACAGCTACTGTACGGTGGTACCTCCAAAGCATTTACTTCTTGTTATCTCCTGTTCACAAGGGACTAGTACTGCCTATGGATCTCGGGTCATTTGTAATAATTACGGAGGTCATCTATGATCTGAATCCCATGCCAATCTACCATGTCTGTCATTTGCAAATTAAAATTCCAAAACAATTCTGTAACCCTCTCAGCTGGCATGTCTTGTTTATCTGTTGCTAGGTAACCCACTTCAAGGGTATTATATGCTACAGCAGCATGGTGGGGAACTGAGCTGCCTTGGCGGAGGTCTGCGCTCTATGAGTGCTTTTCTAGTTCTAATATGATATCTGGTTGCTGTGGGACATGAAGTCATACTAGATGATCTTACACTCTTATCTGAACCTGGCTCTTTCCATGATGAGCGTGGCTGTCTGTCTGACCTTTAATATTAACACATGACACAACAGCAGCTCCTCTCACTCCAGTTCAAACAGAGGACAGAGGTTGACTGAACCACCTTAGACCACCTGGAACATTTCCTAGCTAGAAAAAAACCTCAGCTAACTCCTACCTAACAACATCAACAGTGATCTATGTTTCAATGCAGCTAAAATGAGGACTGGTGATAATAATGTGTAGGTATTGAGTGGTAGAAGTAAACAAATGTGTCACATATCCTGGTTTAAACCAGTTCCTGTAATTGATCGACTCTGGAGAAGCAGTGCATTGCTCTGAGCGCTCAGTCACAGTCTGAGTTGGGGAAAGGAGGGGCAGGGTGGATCAAATCATTTTCAAGGTAAGGTGGGGGTGCTGCTGTATTTATATTGTTTAAATATTACGTTTCAATCATGTACTGTATATGGTTTTGACATTTTTCTAGCTTGTCAAAAATGGACATAGAGTCAAAAAAATCTCTTAAATTTTAGGGATGCTGGGATTCAAATTAGGGGTGCTTCCCCAAAAACAGGCTAGAAACGCCACTGATTGGTAGTGACAATTTATGCCTCGTCCAAACTTGGTAATGACAAGTCACTACCGTCAGATACAAACCTACGCCCACGTGTTAACGCATAGCATGGATATTCACTGAAAGCACAAACTTAAACCCTTCAGAAGAGCAAAAGCTCTACAGATGAGATGGATGACATGAAGAACAGCTGCAACAGGGGACATGTTTCTATATTTCAACAGTTCTCTGAGAGGTGAGCCTGCTCTTGACATCCAAACCCTGGGATAATGTTAGTAAATTAGAAAAGCACTCTGAGAGCGCAGACCTCCGCCAAGGCAGCTCAGTTCCCCACCATGGTGCTGTAACATATAATACCCTTGAAGTGGGTTACCTAGCAACAGATAAACAATAAGGCCACGTTGACATGGTGTCAAATGTCATGTGCAGAAACAGACATGCCAGCTGAGAGGTTATTCAACTGAAAATGTCATCAAACAATCCTGGATCACCCCCATCCACTCACCTGTTCCTTGTCCCATTTCAGACATTTCCTGAAAAGTTCGTTAAAATCCGTCCATAACTTTTTGCGTTATGGTGCTAACACACAGACAGACAAACAGACAGACAAACCCTGGTGAATACATAACCTCCTTGGCAGAGGTAACTAGCATGATGTCAAATGTCAAAATGGGTCAATTATGGCCCAAACAGTGTGTAAGGGTTGTATCTTACACTATTTAATATTAATATTGTTATACTTTGTATATGTATAGGAGGGTGTCATACTTCAGTAAAAGCCAAAAAACATGTTGAGAGTAATCTGATGAATTTCCAGGAAAAAAAATAAAAATAAAAAAACAGGTAAGACTATAAACATGGGTTAACTCCTCAAAAATGTCCCCATATGGTTTGGTCGACTGGGTTGTGTGAAGGGCTGTAACGGCAGAGACAGGGTTCACATTATCCAGAACATAATTATTGTAGTTTGTCAATTTTAAGCAACAAAAAATACTAATGCACACTAGAAGACCCTAGAAATACATAAGACAGCCAAACTCCATTGAGATCATTTCCATAACACATGCTCATGATATTTTTTTGCTGTTGTTTGTCAAAGGATAAAAAGCAAATACAGTAAATTGAAAGGCTTTTTATGGAATAAATTCTTACATAATGAACATTTAACTGATCAGCTGTCTGATGAGCTGTTTACTGTGCCTTCCAGATATTCAGATTAAGTGTAAAACACATCTAGAGCAACAGGAAGTATGGGCTGATGATTTTAGATGGAAAATAACAACAGAACACTCTGCTTCTTCTACTCTGTTAAATAGAACCATGTCTAACACAGATTACAGAGCCACCTGTTGATGACACAATGAAACCTTAATTATTGTCTCCAAACCAGCTTTTGGAAATTTTTTCATATTGCTTTTAAAAAGATCACATTAAATATGCCCAGTATTTTATGGAAACACAGCTATTATCAGGCTTTGCAGGATGTTTCCTGCACATTATGTTTGAGAATTTTCATCTCAATGTTTTTTTGCAAATTTATAACCATTTTATTTTACCGTTCATATTTTTCTTGTAAACTTCCAAGTTTAATTCAGACCATATTTAAGTTTTTTTCTTAAAATATCCCCTTATCCCAAAAAATACCAATCTAAAATTAAATATGTATAAAAATAAAAATAATACAATAAAAAACACAGCCAAACTCATGTGTGACCACTGAAATGCTTGGATAAAGGACTAAATGTTCTTCTGTTGCCACTATTTTGAACCTAAATCTGCATGTTTATCTGAGCCAGAGATGTCCATCATGTCTCACGGAGGATCTTAATATCCCCCAAAGAAAACATGTTATGTTGATTCTTTCAATGAAAGGTCGACATGTTTGTCTGCAGGTTCCACGCATGGGTGGTTTAAGGTTAAAGAAGCCATGCTGCTCTTGCTGCACAAACAACCTGCCTTATTTACAGTATGTCTGCACCACACTCTGGTAGACGAGGCTTCTGCCATAGATGGGCAAAAAAACATGACCAAGACTGTCAACATGAAATAAGTAAAAAAAAAAAAAAAAAAAAAATCATCCTTCAGAATTATATTTATCCTGAGGTGTATGCATATGCTCAAGAGTAGAAACATAGAAAAACTCCTACATATGTTGGCTCACACCTTCTCTGCAGCATTTATTTACAGAATGTGTGACAGTAATAAAAGCATTCTTTGTTGTTCTGTTATCATGCTAAACATGGTCTGGGATGTAGAATAATGGTAACACCTGACCGTAAGGTGTTAACATGAGTTAACCAGTACTTTACAATGAACATCAATAATATGCAGCAACAGTGAGGCTACTGTACAGAAACAGGTGTGACAGGTTCACTCCTAGTGGCTAGTCACTAATGTTTCTGTACAGATATTTAGTTTAAGACGGTGTCCTGAATTGTATCCTCTTAATACTGTCTTATATTAATTTTTAACATTGTATTACTTTACACACTGCTGCATACACATACACATACACCCACACCCATATATATATATATATATATATATATATATATGTATATGTTTTCATCCTGTCATCTTCTGTATTGGTTTCATCTTGTTGCGTCTTTTACATAGTTTGTTTTGTTTTTGTCTTGTCAAATCTCTCGTCATTTTTTGCTTCCCACTGTACAAACCATGTAGAGATCCCTGTTTATACTCCAGTGATCAAAGAACACACATAGTGCAACCGTTTCCAAATGTTCACTCAGCTGCAGTGTGCATGAACTGAGAGCAAAGCTTTACACAAGCCTGTTTGTCTTTTTTGATGTGCTATGACACCAAAGCCGTCAGATGTGTCTGCACACAACAAAGCTCTGTCTGTATTCTTACTTACCACATGGCATGCATGTATGTAGGAGGTAGACGTGGACTACTGACAGGTGTGCAGTTATAGGACCGCATGATCCTTTCTGCTAACAGGAAATTGCGGAACAAGCTGGCCACCAGCAGGTCCTGACGAAATAACTTCTGGAACAAATCTGCAGAAAGGTAGGAAGGGAGAGGGGGAAAAGATTCTCCATCAAAAGGAAAGTGAAGAATATTTACACTAAAGCATAGTTGCAAGTGAAGCCAAAATGGGGTGTTGAATGTGTAAACGAAACATATCTACAGCAACTGGGTAAAAGAAATAACATTAATTAGGCAAGTGGTCACTTTGGAAAACATAGGGGAACAGTTCTGTTTGTGTGCAGAAAATAGAGGATAGTGATGTACATTTAAAAGCTCTGGGTTATGGGTACATTTTGATTAGCTCATTAATATATTCACCAACCAAATCCCATGTCGGTCTGAGCAATTTATGGTTTGTCTGAGAACTTATGAGAGTATCGTTGACATTTTATGGGTTTCTGACAACTCCTGTTGTATTGGCATACGAATATGTCAGGGTAGGAGCAGTGTGTGTGTTTTGGATTGTGTTCACAGTGTCTTCATTATGGAGACTTTCTGATGTGGGCTGCTTCATTAACAGCAGAGCTCTGGGGTGGGGGGGCTGGGTGTGTGT
>JAPQRQ010000001.1:27600775-27617357 GCA_037367365.1 Apogon talboti
CAGATGTTTCTAATGGTTTTTGCTGCTTCTTGTCATGGGGTCAGGGGTCACACTAAATACTGACTTTAACCTTTACAGCCCATTTAGCTCTGTTTTTTGTGTGCCTTTTAAGGCTGTGCACATGTTTCCTGTACTTTCTGGTTGTATCTGAAGAGACTGAGATAAATATGCATGATCATTTCAACGCTGCAAACACAACAAATCTAAAGGCCACCTAAAACTTTTGCACAGTACTGTAAATAAATAATGTATCTATTATTTTTTACTATGTTTCTCTTTGAGATAAATGATGCAGAGACAGACTGTGGTGATGATGTCACCCGGAGACAAAATCTCGGGGAGGCTTCGACAGTGAATAATGAAACAACTGTTGAGAAGTCGGTGACAGCAGCCATGGAGGTGTTACTGCAAGACGAACACTCATCGAATGAGTCACAGCTGTAAGCCGGCACATTCAATACAGACACATTAAAATCACTGGGATACAAAGACACCACCTGATGACACTGCAAATGACTCAAACTCTTCTCCATGTCTACAGGGGCCAATTTAGGTGACTTTATTTTATAGACACATACAAGTGGGGAAACATAAGAAATGGTTTGGAACAACATGTTAGACAGTGCTTTCCCAGTATTTCCATTAAAGCACCAAATGAGGGACAATCCTCTGGAAGAATGATGCTCATCTGTCTACCTCCAGACTTGACAAATGGAGCACTGACATATTTACTGTTGTTTTTCCCCCTTTTGTGTTGTTCAGAAAATCATCAGTGTGCAGAGCCTGGATTATTCACTTTCAGTTTTCTTGTTCATTCAGAGGAACAACATTCACTGACATCAGGCCGTAGAGATTTTCCGTTGCAATAATCTGACAGCAAATAATCTAAATTACCTTACTTACTTTATCTATATTTGAAGTGAATCTTTAAAGTAACCAAACCTTTCTTTAAGATAAAGGTAAGTATTCCCAGATACAGGTAAACTACTGAGTTTCCATCTTATTTACAGATGAACTGCTTTTGTTCTGCTCCTATTTGTGTTGGAGTTTAGATATGAGATGTATTCAGGTCACCTTGTAAACTCTGACATCCTCATAGCTCTGAACAGCAAAACACATGGGCAGAGACAGAGGGACATGTTACTCTGAAGTGAACCTTGTATATTCAAGAATCTATAGTCCAACAGCCACCAATATTGTTTGAAGAAGGGAAGTTTCCTCTAATAATACAGCTGTTGAAGAATTATTAGATAGAATTTCAATATTAGAGTCTTTCAGATGTTTTTTCATGCTCTCCTCCAGTTGCTGTGCCCTTATCCTCTTATTGAAATGTCAGTTGTTTCTAGATTGTTTTTCTACATCGGAACTTCTTGTATAGTTTGTGAGAAAATTGGATTCTACTGTCATTAATCTAAATACACATTATTCACCTTATTTCTTTATTCAATTCATAAAGTAGATGTTTGTCTCATATTTAAACATACGAAAACACTGATGCCTTGACAAGTCATGACTAATAATAACTTTTCACTACATTGTCATATTTCTCTAATAATTAGTTCTGAAACTGTAATTCTTCATAAATAATCCTATCTGTTTAGATGTTTTTGTGGCATATTGCTTAATATCTGGCATTTGGAGTAGCCTTTTGGAGCTAGTAATGCCTCACTAATAGTAAGTAATGCCTAACACTACTATTTACTTGTCTGCTAAAGTAACTAATTTATTTATGTGTGTTAAAAAATTATTTTTTGTTAAATTGGCAGGGATACTAAACTTCCCAAGAGACCATGACTAATAAGAGCTTCTCTAGCAGACCAGTGATTTCTCATGTTACATTTCCAGGTTATCACAATAACAAAAAGAAACTGACAGGCAGTGCAACATTACTTTTAAACTCAGTACAAGTTGTGATGTGATGCCACTGATCTGGTAAAACAGAGCTGAGTTATAAAACAACATTATTCAGCTCAGGTTTTCTGAGATAAAAACCTACTGCTCTCTTTAAAGCCATGAATGTCTCTAAAGACTCTCTCTAAGACATACACACTATGCTGTGTAATGTAACCGTTGCCTCCATAGTTCACCTGACATCAAGACAAAACAGAGGTAGAGGTAGGAAACAGATGAACATGTCAACATCTTTACAAAGAATATACACATTAACTATTAAGGTGAGAAGAATAACGGGGCGAGAGTGTGTTTTATATTGTGCTGAAAAAAATACAGAATCTTGCTTTTTTTCACCTATAGAGAGTAAAACCTGGAGAACATAAACACAGACACAACTGCTCACCATCAATAGAATGAGGCTCTGGTGTGTGTGTGTGTATACTGTATGTGTGTATCACAAGTTGGAACAACTTAATTCAAGGAAAATACAGTGTGGTCATGTGAGCCTATATTGCTGCCTTTTTTAAAATTATTATTAGACCTTTATTTAACCAGATACAATCCCATTGAGATCAAGATTTCTTGTACAAGGGCGACCTGGCCTAGAGGTCAGCAGCACACGCCATGACAGAAAGCAGGTTTTAAAGACAGGTACTAACAATAAACTAAGACCGTATATAGTAATAACAGAGAAGTTAAGACAGTTTTTGAAAGTGCAAGTTTTACAGTGCAAAATTTAATTGAGGTCACAGCAATTTAAAAACTCAAGCACTGTCTGATTGACTCTCGCTGTCTTGTCTGTCTTGGCTCGGAATGACATGAGTCCTCTATTAAATCTAAATGTCTTTCAGCTCTGGAAGGCATGCATACAGTTTACAGCACATGCATAAATATTATGTGCTGCTCACCTGAGGTCAGCCACATACAATATCCGTCAGAGCCGAGTGGAAAGGCTGAAGCGGCAGCACCGGCAGCAGGGTGCAGTGCATGATTATTAATATACATTAAGGAAAAAGCACCCCCCCATGTGTTAGCATGTGCAGTATAGAAAAAGGAGTTGGCTCAGCCTGTTTTACATTCTACAGAGATTCAGAGCTGATGCCTGACTCTTCTTAAAGGCTGAATTACAAAGGTGATGGTAGAGTCCCACCCCAAAACACCATGTTTTTTGCTTTTTTTTCTTTGCAAGGCTATTTAACAGGAGTCAACAACAGGCTGGTACAAAAACACAACAGTACTCAGAGTTTATTAATAAACTACAATAACATGCTCACACACAAATTAAACCCTTTGTCTGTGTTTTACTGACATTATGCCTGTACATAATGTCACTAACACCCTACAATTTACAGATAAGTGTTGAAAGACAGAAAAATGTTCCTTACTCCCCTTGCCACACACGACTCTTATGACCACCATTCAAACTTTCATTCTTTTGAGGGATTTGAGCTTGATTTTCAGCAAAAAATACAATAAATGTAGGTAGGAACAAAAAACATTGCAAAATTTACTTTATAATTTATGGACATGGCATATTCAAAGGCACTTCAGATCAAGGACAACCTACACATGTATTATAAAGCAGGACCACAGGTAGTACTAGTCCCTGGTCAAGTATATACACAAACTAGAAACACTGCATGTAACTTAGGTTTGCAAAAACATACAAGACCCCCAGCTTGGCCAGCACTTTCACAATGACAGTCTTGCTGAGAAACTGATTTCCTCAACTGATCCTGCACTGATGCCTGTTGACAGTTAAATGATTAGTGACTATATCTTAAAAGCATAATGCAGTGATTCTAACAGTGTAAACAGGAGTGGATAAAAACAAGACTTCTGATTAAATGTGAACAATTTTACCTATTAGACAAAGAAAATAAGAAATAATGGTCTAACTTACATACAAGCCAAGTCAAACAAAGTCTGGGTAACGCTCTGTTCAGATAAATAAATAGCCATGGACAGTATTTTAGGTACTACAGTGTATGTATTTTGTGGTAAATCATGGAAATCATACACTCTGTTACTGATAAATAGGACAAATGTTCTCTAAACTAGTGAAAAATGAAAGAAAATTATCAAATTGCACTACTGACGAAGCACAAAGACACTTTGGAGTCTGAAACAAAAGTAGAGAATTTGTAAATTATGTTTTATTTACAGATTTAAGTCATCGCTTTTCAGTGAAGCAACAAAGAGAAGACACTGCAAATAACAGAATGTATGTAGGTTACATTCAGTGGGTTGTGCATAAAATACTGTGGACAGATCTGGTATCTGTTTAAACTGTGGTTACAGTCCATCGAATATGCTGCTGGATAAATAAATAATAAAGAGCAGCCTTCTAGTGGTTAGGGGGAGTATTGAGATCATGATCTACTGTACAACATGTCAAGGAGTCTAGAGTTGTTCAGATTTTTTACTTTGGACCTAAGCGGTAGACTGAGCAACAGACAGATGCGTCCTTCCTTTCATTCCTTCATCATCTGTTTCTTCGCCTCCTTTCCCCTGCAAACCCCCAGTGTCGTCGTGTTCCCTCACTCTCTATTTTCAGACGCTCACCTCATCTATCCCTCCCTATCCATCGCAGCAGCCGGGAAATCCCTTGAAGATGGCGCTCCATCAGTAATGATTTTCTGCTCAGCTGAGCAATGAAAGGTACACATGCACTCACTCTGCCTGGCTCTACACAACGGTCTCTCCCCTCCCCTCTGTAAACCCCATCATCCATCCCTCAATGCATCTTATTAAAGTTTTAAAGCTAAGGTAAGCCACAACATCAGTAAATTGCCCCCATCTGCCCCGCTCTGCTCCACCCCATCCCTTACTCATTTTCTTCTCGTTTCTCACCCCAGGGCTTGGTGAAATTAAGGAGACAGGTCGGCATCTCTTTATTTAGAAAACAATAAGACAGGAGAGATGGGGAGAGACGGGGAGCTCTTGCATTTTTGGATACCTGTTCATAACTGCAGAGGAGGCCACAGCTGGAGTGCTTATTCTGGCAGGGAGTTTTTCTGTGCACTGGGACTGCTCCCAATCACATTGTTATTCTCTACCAAATCTGTCAGGAGGACAATCGGCAGCATCCATACAGTATGCCTGGAATTAGTAATGTTCCTCTAACACAGTGCCTCCTCCTCCTCCTCCTCCTCCTCCTCCTGTAAGGCCTTGAGCAGAAAGCCAGTCTATATGTCACTTGCATTTTGTTGAATCCAGTTCTTGATTGTTGGAGATGCTGTTGTGACTCTTCTGCTGTTGATGTTAAATGCCTGTCTGTAACCGCAATGTCCTTTCTGCTGTGGTTGTATTTGTATGACAGTTGACAGAAATGCAAAGAACATTTCTGAAAGGAAAAATAGAAGAGCTCGACAACATACTGTACACTCCACAGTGGTAACTGAAGCAGTGTTTCTCACCCGTAGACTTTACACTGGCCGGCCGCACGTTAACAGTTTCATATGGTTATGCATTTCAACATGGAAATGATGTACAGCGGCCTGGTACAACATAATTACACCTGCCATAGTCTAATCATAAACAACTCTCAGTTCAATCAGATCCATCCACTATCACTGCAGCAGTGCATCATTAAGTTTGTGCAGTTCTCTCAAGTACATGCAACCTACAATTAGTGACAGACATTTGAGTTGAGCCAGCTTTAGTTCCTTTAATTGGTGTCATTGACCTCTGTCCACCAAAACAGTTCATGCTTAAGTCCAGCTGAATGTTTGTGTCAAGTGTCAAGAAATCCCCTTAAGGTGTTAATGATATCACTCATTCATTAGAACAGATAGGTATGAGGTCACAACAGCCTTTGGCTAGCACAGGTTTTTCCACTTCATCCATATCCAAGTGAACAACTATGCCAAATTTTATGTCATTCTGTCAAACTTTTAACCTAAAGGCCCATTTAAGCTCAGCGTTAAACACGCATATATATACAGATGGAACGCTCTGTCTGTCCTCTGTGTTCATTATGTCTGAATTTTAGTCCATCCTATGGTAGTTTACCGATACAGTACCCAAAGGGAGGAAATAATAATAAATAATAACAATAATAATAATAAGTAAGGACACAAATAATTTCCAGAAATAGTGGAACTTTTCAAAAAGTGACTGTGTGAGCTGGTGAAAAACTACCACCATATTTACAACATTCTTAACATCTACATTAGTATCCACATTAGTAAAATCTCATCTGTCATCGCCATATTTGTTGTTATTGACTTTCTTCTTCTCTCAAAAAAACTCTCCTCTTCTTCATGGTATTTGGCCGGTATGTTAATTCAGAGTGGTGTCCTCTGGTGGATAGATCCCCAAACACTCATTCCAACAAAATGGATGCATGGAAGAACAAGTGGTGCCAGGCACAACAAATCTCGCCCCTCGCATGTATTTCGCCCATTATAAATAAATGAGAAGATTTTAAAAATCATAAAATATTTTAACTTTGACCTATCTTTCCCAAAATGTAATGACATTTATTCTGGGTCACTGGCAATCTATAAACCCAATTTGGTATGAATTCAACCAGTTTCACATTTCACCAGTTACTTTCACCACCTCCAACTGCAACACCCCCAATCCATCATGATCAAGTAACAGTGCTGTGCAAAGGGCCACCATTATGGCTGTTTTCCAAAGGTTACAATGACATCACATGAATTTCTGAGTCTCTGTATCAAGATATGACTGGAAGTAAAAGGAAACATGTAACCTGCAATAAAAAGAAACTATAACACAACAAAAAAAAGTTTGTACAGACAGTAAATATGTAGCATGTTCTCGCTGCAGTATGTATTGAACCCTTTTGTTCAGACTGTATGAGATTTGCAATAGGTTTAATCCGACACATAGTAAATGTTTATTATGTGGGCTAAATTTTGTCATGCACGTAAAGGTCACAGTAAATAATGACTTTTGCCTTTTAGCTAGAAGCCATTTTGTTCAGATTTTGTATTTGCTGTGCACATACAACAAGAAAATACAGGCAGTATCTTAACAAGAACACTGAGACATATATACAACTGCTCATTACAACTCTACAACAACAGCAGAGCTAAAGCTGAGGTACGACTTTATCACATTCCTGTTTAGTACAGGAATAAATGTGCCATGATTCATCACAAACTTACAACTTCAATTCATTACTGTGAACCACTGAAATTCAACCATACCAAGCCATCAACACAAAGGAGCACTCCCAACTTTTGTCTTTGAAGCCACATCCATTTTTGGAAGTAGGCGAGTATTAAGGAATACTTCAGTCAATATTATCCAGCAGGCTTTCAGCAACTTGTTCTCCATGAAATGGGAGGTTGGTAAGGGGTATAAATATTAATGGCATGACACTAAGACCTCATTATGCTGAAGGTCATGGCTGAATGTGGATTTAGAGCAGCAGAGGAAGATAAATGAAATTCTTACACAATTATGACACAAAAGAAACATTTGACTAGCTGTATGACTTGTCCTGAGGGGAACTTGTCACTTTCAGTTACACTATTAAGAAAATAAGGTTACACAAAAGTTGCCTATTTCCTAGAAATCTTTACCTGAAACAATTATTTGACACCAACTTTTACTTGTAGACAGAGAAAGCTGACTCATTTATTAAAACACACAAAATACTACAGTTAAGTATAGAGACAGTAAGATAGAGACTGGATCTGGGCACACAGTAATAAGGTACTCTCCTCCATTTTAAAGATATTAAATCACAGGAGATGCATTAAAACACATTACAGCCGTCAGTAACATGTTTATGCTAAACAAAAATGACACTTGTGTAGTGTTTTGGGATGCCAGGGGATGGGAGGTGATGCAACCACCTTTGCCTGGATGTGCAAGCCCCACATGTACAGTATATCCCACACAGCTGACTAACTGATGCAACCCCTGCGTTTGTGTTTTGAACCACCATCAGTACAGCCGTCTAAATGATGCATCGTGGTACATTTCCACCAGGCAAGTGTATCAACCGGGTCTCCCAAATGAACTAATTTTGCCTGAATATTTCACCTACTATACTGACACATCCCTGCAGGGATCATCATCATCCTCGCATGGCTGTGATTGATGTCACTTTACATCTTTCATCACAGCTGAATATTCTTCACCATAGCTGAATAATGAAGGATAGGAGCCAATCTCATCACAAGACTTGTCACTGTGCATCCTCTTAAGCCCAGTTGCCCCCCGGTACTGGAGGCAGCCACAGCTCTGCTTGCGTAGCTATGATAATGCTATGCAACACTTGTAGCAAAATATATATATGGTGTATAGCCACGTAACCAGAAGAACATCAGCTCAAAGCACAACAAAACCAATTGTTGGACAACAGAATACAATCCAAACAACACACACTTCAATGGTCAAATATGTAAACCAAGCTAACAGTCTGACTCCAGTGTGGCATGAATAATATAATACAACAGACCAATGAGACAAACTTTGCAGAGCTAAGCTAACACTAAGCAGACCCAACAGTACAAGAATAATTTCTCTACCAATAAAACTCATCAAACAAGACATAAAAGAACAAAAACAAAGGTCACATTACGAAGCAATGATTACGGATTTTGTCTTACCTTTGCTGTTTTATGATCATAACTTGATATAAATTAATGGAGCTTCTTCTATTGGCTAATCCATTGTTTTGTGTTACGTTGAAATGATTCCCGCCGGAAACAAATGGACCAGGGCTTAACAGGAGCAGGTGCTAATGGAACCGACACATTGATGACTGATACACAATCTGTTGTGGTTAATGTGTAGATTCAACAGCTGTCCCTTTTGGTGATCCTTAAAGTTTCTCTATGTTAGATCCCCATGTGCTTTTATTAAATTGAAGTCTCTGTGTGCTGTGAGCCAAACTGTTGACATTAGCTGACTGTATTTCAAAGCAACGCACAGACTGTATATAAGCTGCAAGAACACAAGAAACTTCATCAAATACTATTCGCATGTCCGTCATTTGATGGTCTTGTTAAAAGTACATTTTCAAGCTGTCTGTCAATAAAAACAATCATATTTTTTGAAACTCAGCAGGTAACTGAGCTGTCAATCACATCTGTCAGTAAAAGTGTAATGCGACATTTTTTAATTTTTTTTTTACACAAAACAGAACAGAAATTTAAAGGTGGACCATCAGAACACTTATTAGTCTCCAAATGAAACAAACAAAATGAGAATCACTCCAGGAAAAAATATTTCTGACCTAATATTTTTTCAGAGAATTTCAATGCAAGTTGAGGGCATTTCGGAGCAGCATTTAGTGCCACATTGGTTTCATTTAAGTGTTGCAGTCCTTGTTCTTGTCATTTGAAGCTACTGGTCGCTAGCTGCACACTGCTGCACTGAACTGCAGAAACTGGGCACTGAGGATCTCAAGAGTGAGCAGATTTTCAAAACCTCCAAAATGTATATTGTGGATTCTAGTATACAACTGAGATTGTCATTAGGAGTTAGCTGATGTGAATAAGCATTCATCTCCCAGCATAAAATGCCATTATACTATTGTGTTCAAAAGTCTTAGATCACCTTTAGCTTTGTGTGTTTTTCCACATGGATGTAAAGCGCATGCAAATTCATATTTATTTATGTCTCTTCAACAACCAAATACAAAAAACATGTACACTCAAAAAAACCCATAAAATATCTCTATAGCTCCCTTGGCAAACAGCAGCTGAAACAATAAGAAACCTTTGACATTTGTTGAAAGAACCTTGCTATGAAACAGCAGACGTTTAGAGCAGTAAGTCTCATATTGTCTGCACAAAAGAGTGGAAAACATGTCAAGCACAAAGGGAGACGGCCCTAACGCTAATCCAACCACAGAGTCGGCTGGCTTTTGTCTGTATGAGCTCCAAATTTTGCCTCCTGACCTTTCAATTTCAGTTATTATAATTTATACAGAGCTCCATTGTGCATATTTCTTTAATAAACAAATAATTTGCCGGCATCCCTCCAATCTCGTATTTTGTTAAGGAGACTTGTCCATGACTAAATACTGGACACTTTAGTCTATAGAAAACTGATTTTTGAAAAACAAAAAACCTTTAGCACAGCACTAACTGTATGTAAACACATATGAATCTCCCACAGTACAAAATACAGCATTAACCCATAATCTTAAAACATTTTAGGACACATCATATCACAACCTTCCTCTGTAGAAACTGGTTAATGCTGATTTTGGAGACTTCAGAGCAGAAAAGAAATGTATCGGGCTGTTCCAAAGTAATTGTTTTAAAGAGTGTGTGTGACAGAGAGGCATTACCATCGAAGGGCGATCTTGATGGGTGTGGTGAGACAGGAGGTGAACAGGTCAGCGGGGAGGTCAGGGTTCATAGGCAGCAGTTCACTGGCTTCACATGCTGCCAGCTGGATGCAGTTCTTCATGGAAGGGGGCAGCGGCATCTGGGCGAGGGGATGGCTGGGATTGATGGCTGCAACCTGGACAAACAGAGACCAGGTATTTAGCTGTGAAGTAGGATGTTTAGAAATATGGAAACATTTCAAACATCTGTCAGACTTTGACTCCAGCGACAGCGGAGACATATTTGTCAAAAATCATATATTTGTATTTTTAAAATAAATGTGTACACAATGCGCAAGTTGGTATTTTCTATAGAGTGGGATAAATTATCCGTTGTAGTTAGATTGTCCTACTCCACAAACATAGCATTCTCTCTAAATTGGCCCAGTACAGGTGGCACTGGGCATTTTACAGAGTGTTGCATCATAGATTAATGATATCATTAATATTTCTAGGCCAGGGAGTGTCTATTAATCTATAAAGTCCACTTATAGATCTTTATTTCTACTACTACTACTACTAATAATAATACTACTAATAATAATAATAATAATAATAATAATAATACTTTATTTGTATAGCACCTTTAAAAACTGAGTTTACTAAGTGCTTTGACAGACAAAGCAGAGCAGGAGGGCACAACAACAGAAGTCAAAATACCAACAGAGGGCCAAAGAGGAATACAGAATTGAGCTGAAATTAAATTAAAACAAGACGCAAGCAAAAATGTTAAAACACAGAAAACAACACAACACAGTAAAAGAGATAAGAGCAACTAGAAAACATGACAGAAATAAAATAAAATAATATATACATACACACACACGTTTTAAATGTGTATGCATGTTTATATGTATGTTTATGTTTTAGATTTGTTTGGTATCTGTTTACCTTTATCCATCTTTAGAGTGTCTGCACTAAAAGCGTTGAATTAGGCCACTTTAACCTGTGTTTGTCTGCCACCAAGGAAATGAAATCAGAACTTAAAGGTTCAGCGTACCTTATTTAGGGGCGTAGGAGCAGTAAATCGATCATTCTAAGGCAACAAAAACATTATTATTTTTTCATGTGATTATACACATTCATAATGAAAGCATTCTCTCATTACAGTTCACTTCTACAAATAGATCCTCTTAAAGCTTAAACACTGGGGATCTGAACACATTTCAGATGACCTTCCTACTGGAACTCAAAAATGCTATGACACAGTAATGCCACATTTATGACTAAGGATTGTAGAAACAAGTTCTATGATCTGAAGTAACTATGTTATGTTATTAAGAGAATGGTTCATTCAGCCAGTATCAGAGGCAAAGACTGTCTTGGCTTTAAGAGCAGGTTAAGTAACACAAGTTCAACTCATACTTGGTTTTGTCTACCATAACATTGCTTGAGCCTTTTATACAATGTGTGATTTTGTTAAGTCTTGATGAAAATTAAATGATGTAGCAGTATAATAACCAATGACCAACTAGGAACACATCGTGACATGACCCAGTGATCAATTCACCAAGTGTGTTTCCATAGCTAAATCTACTAACCTCAGGCTTTCTCTCCAAAATGATCATCCCAGGTTGCCTTCTTTTCTCACATCCACACTGGGTACACACTCTCCACTTTCCTTTCAACTTCAGATTTTGTCTGTTCACCTTTGTACAACTAATATGAACGTGCGATCGTTAACATGGCTTCATTGTTTACTACTTTTGTGCTGCAGGTAGATGATGTGATGGAGTTTAATTCTTGTATCTTAACGTGTGTCATAGCCTGAGATTATGTAGATTTTATTATCGTACAGTCACTTGTGTTGTTTATAAACGTGAATAAAATCCCTGTCAAAATCCTCATTTTTAAAATGTTTTCTGGAAGTAAGCATCAGTGTCATCTGCTATTTACAAAACTGAAAATGCATGTGATGACTTCATTGGACAACATGTTTCTGTGAGTCATTTCCTACATATAAATGTTATATGCTACATATGTATAATATAGTTTTGAGCTAAAACAACAGAGGAAACCATTAAAGCACCTAAGTATCCCATAAATAGTGTTGTCTCATTCAATATCCCATCTGATACAACAATGAAACAGTCACAGCAGTTGTCCAAGTGTCCAATCAAGATTTCTTTAATGCTGTCAAAGCCTCTGGGACTGGTCACAGGAGGAACAGAGGTTTCAGAGTTATGCAGGTTATGCATGGTTTTGACAAAGGGAGGGACACAGACAAGGATCTGGATGACAGATAGGTTCTACCGTTAACAGAGCAGGAATGCTTGTTTGTGGTCAGTGTTTGTCTGTAACACCCACAGTGCTTTGTGATACACCATTTGTTGACAGACTTGAATAAAAGAACAGGTCTAAGTGAAGCCGCTGCCATTTGAAATATGGAAGTGTTTCATTTCATCAGTGCTGACTGATTGATGCATTTTTTTCTCGTTTGCTCTGGTATTATATTATCCAGAAACTGAATTTAGCGTTGTAACAAAGGCCTGATATTATGTCGTACCAGAGGGACAGAAAGTTTCAGAATAATAGAGACAGATATTCAGAAAAGAAAAGAAGCAAATACGCACAAAGAATAAGGACAATAAGAAGCAAATGGAAAAAAAACAAAACAGGAATCTGTGTTTCATTTTTCTTTTTTTTTCCTTCCACACTTTAACTAAATTAGCTAAAGTCTAAGTGTGAGTTTGTGCAAATGTCCAGCAAAGGCAACAGGTGAAGGCATTAGCACCCTCTGCCCTCCCACACAAGCCTGTTCAACTGTTGTCATTAAAGCTGAAAGCCCTCAGTTTTGGATTCATTTCACTGCTACTCCAAAACTTTTCAGCAAACTATCTATTATTCATCTGATCAGTTGTCAACACAGCAACAGACTCTTAACTCCAGTTATTGTTTTTCCTGGAGTGTGCCTGTGCTTAACTGTGAAACTTCTTCTTTTTGGATCCTGTCCATTTTTGTGGAAAGTTTCTCCAAAAAAATCTAAACAGACTATTCTCCACATACAGATTTGGAAAAAGAAAAAAACAATAAAAGCTCCAACAAACATTTTACTGACATTATGGACGACATGGGATGTGCAATAAAAGCTTCAATATTCCCACCAATGCGGAAAAAAAGGATATCTCACCAAGTGAGATGCAAACTGAGGCTTTTAACACATTTAAAACCTTCCGGAAAAAGAAAAAACATTTCAATCGACATGCTGTTTGAGACATTTTGAGAGTGTAATGATAATTTGATAGTTTATTGATCCCTACGAGGAAATATTCCTTTTGCTGGCTTCCTTAGCAGGTGGTCGTCAGTGGTAAACAGTCCTCATGTCTGTTCTAAAACATTAGTGATGCTCAGTCAATACTTTCAGTTGTTGAAAAATGAAACACGCTTGTATATGATGTAAAACTTTAATTATATCGGGAGCTCTCGACTATTTATGTGCTCATTTTGCTGTTGTACTGTTGATTTGTTTGTTGGGAGTTCAATATGGTTTCTGTCTTTCGTTGAGTAGACTTTAATGAGCTGTGGGTCTTAATGGAGGCAGCAATCCAAGATTCTCTTTATCATAGCTGTCTGCTGCGGTTTCTTGTATTTTGCAGCCCTGCCTAATTTAAGGAAGGGCTGCGTTAGGATGGGAGATTATTATATTATCATTATAATCTCTTTTCTGCAAAATCTTTTTTATTCAAAACAATCCCCATATCATGTTGACTTTTTTCTTTTTTTTTTTTTTTTTAAAATTAACAACCCCCACCATTACAACAAACAGCCAGAGGGGAAAATCACGGCTGCTTTACAACACCCCCACACATGTATGATCTAATTTAGGAGGGAAAAAGGAGAAACTTGATCAGATTACATCTGAGGAAATAAGAAAATTGGAGCAATTTCATTACATTGGCAAGTAATGGATTTGGTTAATTTTGGCAGCTGATCTTGAAGCTAAAGCTAATGAAAATAGACTAACATGACATTTAGCCTGGAGTCAAAACTGTGCAGATTCCTGTCATGTTAAACTCAAAGGAAGATGACACAGCAATCACAAAACCTGAAAGTGGTCAATTTCAGTGATGTTAGTTCATCGTAGGGGAGCAGAGGAGCTAAGAAGATTGCAAGCAGTTTAGTGGAAAAACATCAAACCATTTTTTAGTCCAGCTCCGGGAACCACTTGATTACAAATGGAATTAGACACAAATGGACAAACAACAGGGAAAAAAGAAAAAGGCACAACCTCAATATATAACTGATATATTCTCACAGGTTTGGTGGAAAAAATATTGCGTTAGCCTCATAGCATAATTGCTCAAGTCATATTTTTGGCCAAACTGTGATATCTGCATAACTTTACTCTCCGAACTGCTGCTTCATTTTATGAAGATATCACAATTTGGCCAAAAATATGGCTTAGGCAATTATCCTCTGAGGCTAATGATTGAATGGTTTTCCAACTACACTCCAGATATGGATGATGACAGACTGATGGACATACTGCTTGCTGAATAACATAGTGGGAACATTTACTGTGATTCAGTGAACAAGTCGTATCAAAATGAGAAAAACTGCAATTTAGTCTATTTGCTTGGCTATCAAATACACAGATTACTCACTTTTAAAGGTGTATTTTTTAACCTCAGTCATGCAAACTTAAATTAGCAGGGGAAAAAAAAATTAAAAAATGCCAACATCTCTCCCTGTCACTGACTCCAAAACAGCAATTTCTCTAACTTGCTGTACCTAAATTCTCCTACATTTGGACCTTTAAATTGCATCCTTTACAAATACATAATTCTACGTACCGATCACAACTTGGCATGTACAATAGGCACTCGGCATGATGGGTAATCACTTGATCCACCTCTCTCTCACCCTGATGCACCCATCACTCTAAAACAGGGTCACTCTGGACTCATCAGACGACATGACCTTTATCCATTCAAACACAGTTCAATCTTTATGCTCTCTATCAAACTGATGGTTGTTTAAGAAATGAGAAGCTACTGCTCCTGTTAAGACTGTTAAAGAACTTGTTAGAGCTGAAACCTGTTCATCACTGCCGTAACTATCCAATGGAAGGATGTCAACTATTGTCTGGAACATTTTTGGTTCCACTTTCAGGAAAAGTGCAAAGGTTCATCTTGACCCAGTTGGTGATACATGATTAACAGAAACAAACCTCTGTTATATCACATGTATAATATAATGTAAAAACCTATTAGGACAATATTATTTTCATTATTATTAACCTTTATTTAACCAGGAAAAAGACTCCTTGAGATTAAAAGTCTCTTTTGCAAGAGTGCCCTGGCCAAGACGGCAGCAGCAGCAGTTACAGACAACAGAAACTTCAGCCATACATTCACACTAAAAACATACAAAAACACACAGTAAACCTCAGTTCTAAACCCACACATAAAACACTATACTAATAACATACACATAAAACCCCATCAATGAATTAAAAGGTAGTAAAAGTATACAATAATGTTCCTTAAAAAAAAGCTCAAAAGCAGAAGCCAATTGAATCAATTAGAAAAACATCTACATCTGGGTTCATCCTTTTCCCATTCATTTAAAATAAATTTGAATGTCTTTACTGAGACCAGTTCCCTCTTTTTAGCTCCTTCTGTAGGTTGTTCTAATCACTGGAACCGTACTGTACCGTATTCTTCCACTTATCCGGGTCCAGGTCGTGGGGGCAGCAGCCTCAGCAGAGGAGCCGACAGCCCTCTCTCCCTAGCCACTTCCACGAGCTCTTCCGGGGAATCTCGAGGCGTTCCCAGGCCAGGAGATATAATCCCTCCAGCGTGTCCTGGGTCAGCCCCGAGGTCTCCTCCCAGACGGACATGCCCAGAACACCTCTCCAGGTAGGCATCCAGGAGGCATCCTTGCCAGATGCCTGAACCACCTCAACTGGCTCCTCTCGACGTGGAGGAGCAGCGGCTCTACTCTGAGCCCCTCCCGGATGTCCGAGCTCCTCACCCTATATCTAAGGTTGAGCCTGGCCACCCTGAGACGGAAATCCATTTTGGCCGCTTGTACCCACAACCTCATTCTTTCGGTCACTACCCAAAGCTCATGACCATAGATGAGGGTCGGAACGTAGATCGACCGGTAAATCGAGAGCTTTGTCTTTTGGCTTAGCTCCCCCTTCACCACAACAGACCGGTTTAGCGTCCACATCACTGCAGACGTCGTCCCGATCCGCCTGTTGATCTCGCGCTCCATCCTACCCCCACTCGTGAACAAGATCCCGAGATACTTAAACTCCTCCACCTGGGGCAGGACTTCTCCTCCGACCTGGAGTGAGCACTCTACCCTTTTCCGACTGAGGACCATGGCCTCAGACTTGGAGGTGCTGATCTTCATCCC
>JAPQRQ010000001.1:27666475-27676558 GCA_037367365.1 Apogon talboti
GTTGTAGAGTCTGATGGCTGTGGGGAGGAATGACCTGCAGAACTGCTCCAGGGTCTGGTGCTGAAGGAGCGACTCAGGACCTCTACAGTGTGATGCAGGGGGGTGGGAGGGGTTATCCATGATGGATGTCAGATTTGCTAACATCCTTCTATCCGCCACCTCCTCAGTCAATGCTCACTGCAGTCACTGTTGCATTGACTGAGCAGTAGGGCTGACGACAACACAGACACACAGGCTTTAATATGCATTCATGATCAGAAAAAAAAATTAGGGTGACCCTCAGGGTCAGTGAATCCAACTGTCTGTCAGAAGATCGCCAAGTCATCTGAAACTGTTCCATTAAGACATGTTTATGTCAGCGGGATGGGTTTGAAATATCGACAGGTGTAACAGTACACTAAACTCACATAATCCAATGCTTCATACTTTCAATAGGACAAAAAAAAAGACTTATCTTAAATATAAAAATAATCTAATAATAGTTAAAAAAAAAAGATATATCTATTTCTCTCTCCCATGGATATCAAATGACTTTCTGAGTTCTTAACTTTTCTGAGAAATAAAAATGATCAGTAAATGAATTATATTTCCAATACTGAAACTCAGTGAGGAACACGCAGCAGTGGAGTGAAGCAGCTAATGTTTGTTCCATCCAGGAAGCTGGACATGGGGACACAAAGCACACACTGGACCTAATGTGACATGCCCAGGGTTGTCTCTATCGTTCCAAGGTTTAGACAGAGCACACAAGCCAAAATCAGTGGTAAAGCAAAAAAACAGCTAGAATGACTTGTCCCAGATCTAACGGATGCAGCTGGTCTATTGGTATTACTTCAGTTATCATCTGGCCAATACACACAAAACTGCACAACAACAAGATGAATCAGAAATATATGTTGAGCAGGGCTAGTATGAAATCTTTGAGAACTATCTGTGTGCCAACATGAGCTGGTGGTTAACTGGTGTGATAAGCTGCAACCTGATCAAACAATTTATTGTCTTTAATTGATTTGTAAATGCTCAAAAATATGTTCCCATAGAACTGTTATATTTGTCAGTCTTGTCAGTCAACGTGGCAGAAAATCTTCCAATCTGATTCAACTGACACAGTTACTCTGAATTAAACCATAGAGATAATATACAAGAATACACAGCCCACAGGTTTGGATACATAAAAACACAAAGATAATATATTAGAGTACCTCCAGCTACTGTGTCGATATAGATCCACTGATCCGGTTATAAATCTGTCACAGGTGACACCCATCTGCATCCATTCTACGAGTTATTATAAGAAACTCATGATCAATGCAGACTTGGAAATGAGGAGAGAGATGCTCTGTTGTGTTGAGTTGCCCCGCTCAGTTGCTGCTGCAGGATCAGTTGTGTACGTGTTTGTGTGGGTCAGTCACAGAAACTGGACACCGCTCCAGTTGACCCCTGGGATGTACCGTGTCCATCCTCTGCTGCAGTAGACCCCACAGACATCCGCCGTGAGCCTCAGATGTCAACACCGTGTGCTGTATGTCTGCGTACGTAATATCCGGTGGATCCTTCGTGTTGTGTACAGAATGAGCAGCTATTTTCAGTTTGTGGTGGATTGGTTACATCTCTGTAAACATCTGGCCCACTGCTCCACATTGTAAATTTAACCCTGAAACCCAAGTCTTGCAATCATTTTATCAACCTTATGAGAGAATGTTATATTTATATGTTATATTATACCCTATATACAGTATATATATATATACACACACAGTATATACACATACACATTTTACCCCAAAACTAGGGCTAATTCAGATAAAGACTCATTATCTGCCACTGCTGTTCACTGATGTCCATAGAATATGTTTAAAATTATCTGTATTGGTATTTTTTTTACATCATATCTGATTAAATAAATACATTTTAGAATGCTCTTTGTGACTCACCTTTCTCTATCCAGATAAATCTCATGAGAACTAGCATTAGCACTAGGGCTGCAATGACTAGTCAACTAGATGATCAATAGTCAACACCAAATTAGTTGATGACTAATGTAGTAGTTGACAGGTTGTCAGTGATGTCATGAAATTTTGTTTAAGGAAAAACGTTTATTTTATTGCTGATTGCAATTCTTGAATATTTAGTTGTTTAACAAACTTTGTTAGGCACTGGAATTGTTATGCACTAAATGCACATTTGTATAAGGGGACAAAAGTATTCTATTGCTGCTTGCGATATTTGTTGAATATTGAATACTGAATTGAATATTTGTTTAACTAGTTTTGTTATGTAGTTTTGTTAACAGTTGTGCACCAAATGTTCTTGTTAAAGGAAAGAAAATATATTTTATTGCTACAATAAATATATATAATGTGACATACTACAAGATATAATTTTTTTTTTGGTCCTTTTTTCAGTTCATAATCCTACAAGTTGACTAGTCGTTACAGTAGTCAATGTCGATAACAGTCAACTATTTAAATTAGTTGCAGCCCTATGATGTATGTATTGTATATACTGTTATCGAAATATATTTTTATATCCTGAAAATTATACCTATTACAATGTATATTTTTTTGTCTTCCAATGCTTTGTAGAAAAAAAGACTTATGTTTTCTATTCTAAAGAGGAAAAATTCATATATCATAAAGCATGAATTTACATTAAATGTCCACCTCATTTTTAGTGGGAGAAGCTGAATTTCAGAACTGCAGAGTTACTGTAAAGCAGACAATGAACATGCAAACATTACAGGTAACACGTTTAGCTAGTGGTCTTTAGTTCTTCCACACCAGCTGAAAATGTTTGCTCAGTGTCAGTATTTCAGCTGTTCATCCTGCTGCAGCTCTGTTCAGTCCACTAGGGGTGGAACGTTTGTACTTTTCGGTTTTACTTTTTGTACATTTCAGTTCGGGGCCTTCAATACAATATGGAGGTGTACCGAACGAATACATGTAGCCTATGTGAAGAATGCAAACACTTGCCTTAAGCTTCCACATGAACCTTGAAGCGGAACGTAAACAGTATGAGCAGCATGGCCGCAAGCAGAAGCCATGTGCAATATTTGATATCCTAGGTGGACGTCTAAGTGGTACACATGCTGAATGTGAACAAGCATGGGAGCTCAGAGCAGGATCACAGGTGCAAAGCCAGAGCTGGAGACCCTCCATCTTCTCTAAGGTCTCAGATTTGGGAGCATTTCCGATTCCCTGTCAGCTATGTCAATGGAAAGAGAAAAGTAGACAAAACAAGAGAGGTGTGCCGCCATTGTTCCGTTAAGATTGATTATATTTCTAGTAACAGGTCACATTTCATAACGCATTTAAAACGACACCACCCAACAGTTAATATTACCACTACCAAGAGAAAAACTGTAACCCAACTACAGATACCAGCAACGTTCAAACAGCCTGTAGCCAGCGGTTCTGATCCAGAAAATGCCAGAACAATGCTATTGGCATGTTTATAGCTTCAGATTTAATGCCTTATTCGGTTGCATTTTACTGAATGTAATGACAGAATTTGAGCTGTCTAGGATTCAATTAATAATTTAATCATACATAATAATTTGTACATTAAAAGACCCACACAGTAGTATAAAAACTTCAACTGTAGAGCGAGACTTAATTATTCAGAATATGTTGAATTTATACTTCAATAAAGTTTTTACAATGAAATTGGTCTCCTTCACTGAACCAAATACGTATCGAAAATGTATCAAACCGAAGACCCCTGTACCGAAAACGTACAAATCGAAATTTTTCTGTACCAGTACATGCCTACAGTCCACTCCTGCTGAATGTACACTATACTACACCCACCTCACCCACAACTAATTACCAACAATTCTTAGTAATTTCCCATTCTCTAATATATACTGGTCTCAAATATCTGTGAATAGATAACTAATAATCAGGATCACTCTAAAAAAAACATATTGATCATTTTGGTTGAGGGAAAAAAAAGACCCAGGCAATAGAGCTAGGTTTTTTTTTTTTTTTTTTTCTGCCATCTCTGCCTTGTACAAAATCTGACTATGGGTTGTAATAAGCTGCATTCACAAACAATAACACCTGTAATTACAGTGCCCTTGTGCCTGCTCAGTGAGTAATGTGCTGCACGAGCCTGTGCATGTGTGCTTGTGTGTACTGTATATGTTGATGTAAGATGCGAGTATGCGGCTGTCAGGTGAGCTGCTGTGATTAATGAAGTGGTTGTGTGCGTTTCTGTGTGCAGTGTTGTGACTCCAGCCCTCAGGGCATGGAAGCCCATTGAGAATGCATGGAAATGACCTCCTTTCAGTGTGTGTGTGTGTGTGTGTGTGTGTGTGCTTATAAGTGTGTGTATACATGCTCGCTACAGACCAAACACACCTCCCTCCACCTCTCTCTTCCTCCCTGCGGGGCCAGCAGCAGTGGATGTATTTTCTTTAGCTGTATTGCCTCATTCCTGGAAAACTCTGGAAATAATTTGACTAAAAATATCTCCCACATCACCAGATCTAATAACCTTTTTGCATGTAGCTATTGTGTTTTAAGACTGAGTTAGAGAGCATCTCTGTATTGAAAGTAGTAATGGTTGTACAAGAGTTTCCGTTCATATTGCATTAAACATAATGACACGGAGGAAGAAGCTGCAGATTGCTTTACTGGAATGGCTCTGTGTTGTGTTGGGAAAGGGAAAAGACAAGGGTACCTAAAAGCACTCAGAGGGAAAGTCTCATTGCAAACAGGATAACTTGTCCTGCATTTGTAGGGCTGTTATGATATTCTAGGAAGAAGTCTACCCAGGAAAGCTGTGCCATTCAGCAACAGTGCTCATCTTTTGGGAATGCTAAACAACACTTTACAGAACCATGGAATTAAAAATAACATCAAAGGCAATGCGGCAGCATGTCTCCCGACCATGTCAATGCATTTCTGAGTGTTTCTTGATAATAATAATAACAATAATAATAATAATAATGATAATAATACTACTACTACTACTACTACTATTAATAATAATAATAATAGAGGTGTTGCTGCATACCAGTGTTGTAGCCTGATTCACAGATTCCAGTTTCCTGTCCTACTGTACCTGTTGTTCTGTACATTGCAAAAATGTGGATGTGCTTTGTTGTAGAGTTGATTACAGACTGTATTTGCAAATCCTAAAGGAATCTGATTGTGTTGTATATGTATGGGGCTTTGGTGGACGTATCCTCGCTTGTTCCATTTCTGGTTTTAGCTCTAACCTTTCATTGGCTATAGTTAACACACTTAAAAAGTGTATTAAAATAGATAATTGTATTGAAATCAATAATGTATGTCCTATAGCAGTGATTATATTACACTTTAGAAGAGAATAAACTGGTTCAGCTCAGGGGCTATTATCTTGTATATTTCAGTTGTACAATACCAAAAGGACTTTCAGGGTCTGGGCTTTAGGAGATAATGATATCAGGTGGCAAATTCATGTGAGGATGATAACAACAGGCTCATCATGTGAAGATAACCATGTGCAGTCTTGCAGAGCTGGTTGTGCGACTGGTCGTGAGAAACGTGGTTTAGTCTTATTCCTTGTACAAATGCATGCTGACAAAGAATGAGAGCTCTGGGTGGCAGTCCGGAAACACAAGGTTATGAAATTGAAACAAAAACAAAAAGCTCATGGAAGCTTGAAAATGAAAATATTAATGAGCATGAAACTGGTGAAACTATGGGTGTTCTTAAAAACAAACACACACACACACACACACACACACAACCGAAAACTGAAATAATAAAAGATATGAGGATCCTCGCTTCGCTCTAACAGACCAACCATACTTCCTCTACACCCTTGCAACTCAATAACCAGCACCAGTCCATTATTACATTACTCCTTTTAAGGACTGCTTCGAGCTGCCAAGTAAGTTGAATCCCATTTGAATCCTATTGAGGATGAGTGTGCGGGAAGCTACAGTCTTGATGCCGTAATGATCTCCCCTCACTCTCTGTTCGTGCACTCAGCCCAATAGGAGCCACAGAGAAAACCATTAGCCCACAGGAAGACTTATGGACAACCCACCAATACATCCATAAACAATGTGCTTATGAGGATGGCTACAGGTCATGGCTGCCATATTCCTGTGGGACATGGACAGGGAGCATATTGATCTCACTGCTGCTGATCACCTCATAAATATCCCACTAAACGACCGTATGGAGATCTCCGGTCACCTCATGTTGATTGGTTAAATGGAGAAAGTGGTGATGGTTAGGGGACTGGAAACAATATTATTTTAACAATTACAGAAGGATGTTCTCTACTTGGCTCAAATTTGGGGCCCACACTAGGCTGAGACTGTAGCAAATCGGCCCTCATGCGAGCAGTGCAGTAATGTGCTTTACTGATTATTACTCCCAGAATGAGAGAGTTAATCTCTCATTTATGGCGTAAACCTTCATTAACCGTGAGACATTTTCAGCCAAAGTCTCCAGATGAAGAGCTGTCGCAGTGTCTCTTTTCTTCATAGCTTTTTATGATATTAGCATTGTAGAAAGCAAATGTCTCAGAAACATACAGGTCTCACCATTTGTTAAATAATGTCAAAATTGTGTCTATTGTATCCAATATAGTACTCAAGCGTATACAACATATGCACAAAAGACACAATCTGTATCCATGATTGGATTCTGATACAATATTTTTATGTCTCAATGTGATTTATTCTTGATAAATTAAATATAACTGGGACTGTATGTAATCATTGCACCTGGTCAGATGTGATTACTAATGTGTATAAATAGGGATAAAATGAGGAATGTGTCTGAAAAAATGACAAAATATTCCAACTTAATGGATTAACAGTGTATATACTCACAGATCTCTTAATGCATCTATGGCTGATGTCTGTTCCTAAATCATCATTGACTTCTGACCCATGAATAACACTGAGCACATGTGTATCTCAGGGTAATGAAGAAGAAAATTCACATCCCTAGAACCAGACAAACAAAATGCTTGAAGGCTTTATCTGATGACAGCACTGCCAAAGCTATACGGCACAGTTCCTATAGAAACAAGTGCATTTTTGACGACATTTCAAAACCAGCTGTCAGCAGACATGGCTGCTACAGCAATGGAAGGTAAAAAAATGCAAAAGTAGCTCATTATAAAGATACAGATAATAACAAAACAAGAAAGCTCAGGGATAACTTGAGCTGGGCCAAATACATTCTGACCATTAAACATCAGATAAGAGTGGAGTCACCAACAGAGGCAGGATGTTGACTTCAAGTGATAAAGCTGAGTAATTCTGCTAATGCCAACATTAAAATTAGCTTTAGATATAACAACATCATATCATGAACTGACACCACTTTAACTCACATGACACAGACTTCCGGTTACGGGTTATGGAGGCGCTGTGAGGGCCGTTGTCTGAATAAACCGAAAACTAAACTACACAATCAAATCAAAGGAAGGAACCTGACTAAAGACAAAGAAAAGGGAACTGACGATGCCTCCTAAGAAAAGGAGCCAGGTGGATGAAGACTTCAAGGAGATCAAAAGGTCTTTTAGCTTTATGAGTGGAGAACTCAGCCAAGTCGTGAAACAACAAACTGAGCTGGCGGTTCTCATGGATGAGGTAAAACAACTTAAGACACTGGTGAAAGACCAAGACAAGAAAATAAACAATCTAAGGCATAGACTAGAAGAACTGGAACAGTACACAAGAAGAGACAACGTGAATATGACCGGGATAGAATGTAAGCATCAATCGTATTCCAGAGCAGCGGCTAAAGAGAGACGATGCTCCACTTGAGAACCAACAAACCCTCTACATGCAAGTGATCAGTTTCTTCCACAATAAAAACATCAACCTGTACCCAAACAACATCTCGCTTTGTCACACCCTTCCCCGTAAGGACCAAAAAAATAAACTAGCCACTGTTATTCACTTTGCTAACCGCAGACATAAAACTGAGTTCCTAATGCAAGGGAGGAAATTAAAAGGCATAAATGTTTACATGAATGAACACCTGACCAATAAAAATGCAGAGATTGCAAGAGAAGTGCGCTTCCTGAAGAAGCTAAACCAAATCCAAGCAACATGGACCAGGAAGTGTAATGTTCTAATACGACTGAACAGCTCCATGCCCGACGAAGCCAAAGTCATGAAGGTAAGAGAACCCCAAGACCACACAGATAACACAGATAATGCCGTTGGCCTTGTGACTATTATGATATGCAGCGTTTGTTTTTTTTTTGTTTTTTTATTTGCCCCCCCTCCTACTGTCACCTTGCATGGAATTGCATGGAAGCAAACTATAATTATTACTATTTTTTCATCTTTTGCATGGAACTTTTTTCATTTACTATTTTTTGCATCCTCTGGGACACGTATGGAAATACACGTATGGCTTGGATCAACTACCACAAACAAATGGAACTGGACACTTTTGATTACAAAGAACACAAAACAATTGATTTATATACTAAAATAGATCCGGACAACAAATTTTTCTGTTCCATTGTTAAAAATTGGAATTATTTTACACAAGAGCAGTATATAAACAGTATTAAATCAGTGGGTAAACTGTCAATAATACATTTTAATAGCCAAAGTATGTATAAAAATTTCAATTCTATCAAAGAGTTTTTGCAACAATTCAATCACCCCTACAGAAACCTGGTTTAATATTGATTTGTCTAGATGATTATGAATTAAGATATATGAATAGAGAAAAGAAAATGGGGGGGTGGGGTTGCTTTATACATTCATAAATCAGGAAAATGTATGGTCTTAACAGATTTGACAATAGATGACACTACGGAATGTCTGACTGTTGAAATCCATAATGAAAAGAAAAAAAATAAAATTATAAGCTGTGTATATCGATCACCTGGTTCAAGTACAGGATTTTTTTTAGTGAATGGATAAAAAAATCATTTTCCACTGTAAACTAAAAGACATTATCTGTGGTGACTTTAATATTGACCTATTAAATCCAACTAAACTAAAAATCATAGATGACTTCTTGGACACAATGTACGGTATGTCCCTTTAACCTACAACAATTAAGCAGAATAATATCACACAGTGCCACAGTTATCAATAACATCTATAGTAATATGATGGGCAATCAGACCACCAGTGGCCTGTGTATATGTGAAATCACTGACCACCTACCTGTGTTCACTCTGTTTGACTGTGATATAAAGAAAATTAAAGATGGCATGAAAGTTATCTATAAACAAATAAGAAATGAAGAAACTATCAACGCCTTCAACAATAGTCTAATGCTCCAGGATTGGAGAAGAGTCAACAGAGAATCAGACATGGACAGTGTTTATGGTAATTTCTTAGACATATCCATTTTTCTGTACAATACACACTGCACAGGTGAAGAACGTTGTATAAAGAAAAAGAAAATAAAAAAGCCCTCAGTTTTCTAAAGGAATAATACATGCTTGTAAAAAGAAAAATAATCTTTATAAATTGTTCATTAAGTTAAAAACCAAAGAAGCAAAAACAAAGAAATACATTAACGGACATAATAAGAACTAGCAAAAAGCTATATTATGAAAAATTATTATATTAAAATTAAAAAAACATAAAAGGAGGTTGGGATATACTGAATAACTTAGTTAAACACGGATCTACTAAGGCAACATATGCTGGCTGCATTGATAAAAAAAATGGTGTAAATCATAACATGACTAATATAGTTAACAGTTTTAAGAGTTTTTTTGTAAATGTTGGCCCTGAGTTGGCTGCAGAAATTCCAGACCAGGGTCTTGGCCAATGTGGTGAAACTATTAAAATGAATCCATACTCAATCTTCCTCTCAGCAACAAGTGAGCAGGAGGTGATAAATACTGTCCTAAAACGCAAAAGTATACTATCCACCGACTGTCACAATATTGACATGACAATTGTTAAAAAAAGTCATAAATAACACTGACTAGAAAAGTTTCTACTTACTACCGGCTACGCGGACCAGACTCGCGCTCCTTCGGTACAGGGTAGTAAGTCGGACCCGTTTCTGGTGAGAGTTGGACTCTGCCAGGGCTGCCCTTTGTCACCGGTTCTGTTCATAACTTTTATGGACAGAATTTCTAGGC
>JAPQRQ010000001.1:27676658-27688388 GCA_037367365.1 Apogon talboti
AGGGTGAGGAGCTCGGACATCCGGGAGGGGCTCAGAGTAGAACCGCTGCTCCTCCATGTCGAGAGGAGCCAGTTGAGATGGTTCGGGCATCTAGCTAGGATGCCTCCTGGACACCTCCCTTGGGAGGTGTTTTGGGCATGTCCGTCCGGGGCCGACCCAGGACACGCTGGAGGGATTATATCTCCCAGCTGGCCTGGGAACACCTCAGGATTCCCCTGGAAGAGCTGGTGGAAGTGGCTGGGGAGAGGGCTGTCTGGGCCCCTCTGCTGAGGCTGCTGCCCCCGCAACCCGGACCCGGATAAGAGGGAGACGACGAGTATGAGAAAAGTTTCTTGACAAACATAACATAATTAATCAAGGACAATATGGTTTTAGAAAAACAACCACGTCAATGGCAATAATTGAAGCAATAGAGGAAATCACTAACGCATTGGTTCAAAAAAACAAACAGTTAGAATTTTTATCAATATCAAAAAAGCTTTTGATACATCATCAATCACTCAATCCTACTCAATAAACTTAAACGATATCGTATTAGGGGGGTTGCTGGGGAGTGGTTAAGAAGCTACCTAACAGGAAGGGTACAATATGTTAAAATGGGGCAATATTCATCTAAAAATCTTGGGATTTCTTGTGGTGTCCCCCAGGGGTCTGTTCTGGAACCAAAACTGTTCAATGTTTATATCAATGACATATTTGACGTATCTCAATCACTAAAACTCATACTCTTTGCAGATGACACCAACATATTCTTTAGTAGTAATAATTGTAATGAACTTGTAACCACGGTAAATTAGGAATTAAATAAACTGAAAAAGTGGATGGATGGTAATGAATTATCATTAAATTTAAATAAGACTAAGGCATTGATGTGTGGGAACACTAAAACCAATTCAGAACTACAGATAATGATTGAAGGAGTCTAAATTGAAAATGTAAATGAGAAAACATTTTAAGGAGTTATAACAGACAGTAAATTTTCATGGAAAGCCCACGTCAGACGTATAAAAACAAAAATTTCCAAAAGCCTTTCAATTATAAACAAAGTGAAACTGTACCTTGATGAAAATACACTTTGTACTTTATACTGCGCCTTGGTACTCCCATACTTCACATATTGTGTTGAAGTGTGGGGAAACGACTACCAATGCACAATTCATCCATTAGTCACATGACAAAAACGAGCAGTGCAGATCATTCACAAGGTTGGGTTTGAAGAACACACTCATCATTTGTTTATTCAGTCAAAACTATTACAAATCCACTATCTGGTCAAATATTATACATCAATAATCTTGTTCCAAGCAGTCAACAAATTGCTACAAAGTAATATACACAAATTCTTCACAATTCGGGAGAGAATTCATAATTTGAGAGGATGTGAAGATTTGACATGACCTATATTTCAAACCATTCGTAAATGTTTTTGTGTGTCTGTATGTGGAGTGAGACTTTGGAACAGTCTGGATATCCAACACAAGCAATGCCCAAATATCCACAGATATAAACTGTTATATAAACATATGGTCTGGCGATAGTATAATGATAGAGGGTCTTAATACTTATATTACATCAATATTCTGTCTTACAATGTTGACGTGTGCATTACCTTTCTGGTATTGTTCTTACCATTGCTAGTATGTTCTGCTCTTTTAACATTTGTGGCATTGTAGCTTTCTTACCTTTGTTGATATGTAATTATTACTATAATGTAAATTAATGGTTAACAGTTACCTGTGGTAACGCCACCATGAATATATTTTGTTTCTATTTTTCACACATTTTGGTGAAATAATGTAAATACTGTTGAATGAGTTTGTTGTGGTTCTGGTATGGGCCTGTTTGTTCGTTGTCCTGCTTTGAAGTTTGAAGACAGGAGTGAGTACTTGAAGCTTTATTATGTTGAGTTATTGATGAGAAGTAGGGGTGAGATTAAATATGTTTTTTTCTTCCCACTCCTTTTCGAGTGCAGTTGAATGAATTTGAATGTTTAACTTGCATGTGTTCTGTTGATTGTGCGACACTGTTGTATGCAGGTCATTTGTATTGGAAAATGTTACTCTTTTGTTTGAAATAAATAAATGAAATGAAATGAAATCTAATGCATTAAAAAATACCAAGGGCTACATCAGATTGTTTATTATCTGGATAATGTGTCCAGCTATAGATCGCATTTGTACTAAGAAGTATAAATGGGGTCTGATTGCCGAGTAAACCATTAAGTTACTGCTCCCTACCGTCTGCATGACCGATTCAGTGTGATATGTGACAGGAGACGAGTCAGCACAGCAGAGAGGACTTTGATGTTTGCTACTGTTCAAACAGGAAGAGGAATAGAAGGACTACAAATGAATAATTAATATCCATAAATGTTTGCCACTGATTAGAGATGGAGGGAAGGAAAGATTGTTGCTGCTTGTTGCATTTTGTAAGTGATGGTGGGTGTGTATATGTAAATGTATAGGAGTGTTACTGGATGTAAAACAGTATACCAGCACCATGTCAATAAGACATGAGGCATTTCATTATTTAGTCATGTAGATTTTGTAGTTTTCAGAGTCTTTTACATCATTCTGTCTCATTATTTTCACTCACAATCAAAAATTGACAGAACATCATGATCACTTTTATCATGATTTTTAATGTAAAACCTGTCACTAAAAACCTGGTGTTAGACTTTGTGTATGTCTGTCTCACCCATAGCTCTTCTCTACACAATGTATCTTGTGCACGGAGGGGCAAATATTGGGAGTGTGACTATTTTTACTATATCCTGTCTGTGTGTGTGTTGAGAGGATCTTAGTGTGTTGGCATGAACCTTCTGGAGAGGATGCAGAGCATGAGGGGACGACACAGGAGGCCAGGATGTGACTCAGCGGACGTAGAATAAAGATACACCACCCACCTCTCATTCACTGATCTTTTATTCTGTCGTGTAAAAATATGTCACCATGGCTGTATAGAGATACAGTATAAATATAGGCAGTGGCTACTGCCACAGTACTGTGGCACAAAATATTGGTTTGTCTATTGCCACAGAGCCAATCAAATGTTAGCATTTGTACTAGACCAGTCATGGATACTGTTACATGAACTCATTAGCCTCTTGTTACCACAGTACTGTGGTGATATATGGTGTATACTTCAATACATTCTGTTGTGCATTTTGCTACCACAGTATTGTGGCAATGGATGGAGGAATTGACAAATTAGTGAAAGTATATAGTATAGAAAAGGAATTATTGTTCTAAATGCTCTATATGTTATTGTTTAATGGTGTTGTTTGCTCTGTGCAGTCAGCGAGTTTGAGGGTGGAGAAGCCGGGTGGCGCTACATGTTAGATGCAGCAGGGTGCCGTGTTACTTCTCAGTTCTGTGTCAGTTCAGTGTACTGAATTCTGCACTCTGAACATTGTCCCAGTGGCTGATTTATATCAATGGTGGATTTACCCCCCCCCCCATTTGAAAATCTGCAGAAAAAAATGCTACTTTGACTGGAAATTGAACCCCGGTCTTCCGCAGTGCAGTCTGAAGCATTACCTACTGAGCTAAATTTCTGCTGTCCATAGATCAGACCTATTTACTATCTGATTGCCTTGGTATTTTTTGCCACAGTACTGTGGTAGCAGGGTGACAGGTTACCAGTCTACAGATGATATAGCGAGGGCAATGACTGGCTCTGTGGCAATAGACAAAACAATATTTCGCGTTACAGTACTGTGGTAATAGCTACTTCGATAAATATATCCACACTCCACCCTCCAGTTGAATGTAGGCACAAATTCACTGGCATGCTGAAGGACATTGGTGCAAATAGGGGGTGGATCTAATCAGTGCTTGACTTTCTGAATTAATCTGTGGAGGAGCGAAGTCTCACTGCAGCTAAAATTGCCCACCCCTTACACTTTTGTGTTTCCAAAGCATCTTGAAACACTTCGCTTCCTGCCATCCTGCTTTTTCTTCTGCACACTGATCATCAATAGCCCTTGGTGCATGTGTTTCTGGTCTTTATAACACCAACCTGCCTACTCAGCTGTAGCCACAATATTAAATTCAGAAGCTCCTTAATGTGCACTGGAGGTTCAAGTATCTCTCAAATTGTCCTCCCTCTAGAGAAGTAGGAAATGACAATGTTTTTCTTTTACACAGACAGCTTTCACACAGCTTCCCTTTGAGATGGATTAAAATAAATGTTATCAAGTGTTAGACTTCTAACTTTACACCACATTTAATGTGCTTCCCTCTACACTGTGTGTGCAATTATTAGGCAAATGAGTAAAAAAATAAATAAATAAACATTGTTCATTATTTTCACTTTAGCGGATGAAAATAAACAAGTGAGATGGGAAAACATTCATTTTTCATTTAGCTGCCCAATAATTCTGCACACTGATATTTGCCAAATAACTGCACACTGAGATATTCTCTTAAAAAGACAAAACCTCACTTTTACTTTCTTAGATATTTAGGTTTGAGCTCTATAAACATTTTGGATTGCGAGAGAGTGCTCATCTCATCTCGTCCCGTTTCTTTGTGCACACGGTGTATATCTAACAAACTTTATTCCCATCCTCACTAAGACCACATGGACATTCATTTCTGAATTCATGATCTATATATAACATACAATTGTATATAGTATAATGATGCCACTGTAAAAGCAGGGTCATTTAAAGCACTGACAGCATACTGACCTATTTGGCCAGTGTTCAAGGGTGCTCAGCAGTCATTAAAATATGTGTGTTACAGTACATCAGTATGTATGCGTATGGTCGGTGTAAACATTTGCCCTTTCACATATTAACCACCAAGACAAACACCACTCATATACTGTCCTGAATGTCCTGTAGCCAGGGCTTCACTGTCATTCTTTGAAGATGAGGATGCCAGATAAAGGATTTTTAAAAGCTCATATGGTTATGACAGCGTGAAGCAGATATGAAGCGGATATGATCCCTGTCTTCCCCCCAAATGTTCTGACATAAAGATTTAGCCACAGAGGTTTGCCTCTACCTGCACTCTTTAGACAATGAGGGATTCACTGAGTTTGGTGTTCATTCGGGTGGTTAAGCATTGCATACCTATGGATGCCTGACTGGAACATAATACACAAAAAACACATCTTCTACAATGTAATCTTTTAATACATCAGTCTACACATGCTTAGTTACTTGCAACTGCCAAGTTACAACTACACCCTGAACATAGCAGGTTTGATAAAGACACACATCTTTTTCTTCATGTGCACATGTTCCACTGGAACAACTTTCTGTTCCGTTCTCTCCTGATACCATTTTGCAATGAGAACAGCATCCTCTAATCAGTGCAGCCCAAGAACAACCCAGACAACCCAGGGAACTTCTTTCCCTATTCTACAATCAAAGTGGAGGGTGCCAGACATACTGTATGTACAGCACTGGCACGAAAGTAACAAAGTGTGAAGACAGGCCTGGAGATGTGAGACTAAACACAAAAGTGAAGTTTTGGGATTGTGTGGTGTCTTCTGCTTTTGTTTTCAGGTGATAGAAACTTAGAAATACTGATGGAAACTCAAAAAGTCACTTGAACTGCTCATAAGCTTGAGCCATTTTCTGTGTATTTAGTGGTTTAATTAAAAAATATCAGAGCTGCCTACATCTTGCATTGCACTGTGTTGCACACTGGCTGCGCTTTGGCTCTACGCTGTTTATTTATTTAAAACATCTAACTAGTAGCAGTTCCACGTGGTTGAGATTTTGCTATATTACCAGAAAAAAAATGTATAAACTATGCTTCCAATACCACTGAAAATTAAACTGTGTTTATCTTAGATACTGAATAATTTTTGCTGAGCCTATGCAACAACAAAACAATATTGATTTCTGAATACAAATCTGCTGCCTTTATCACACAACAGATTGCTAGCATTGCAAACCAAGTATCTACTAATAGAGACTAATGTGTCTGCTGCAGTTGCACAGATATACAGGCGCATGTGACAGAAACATAATTAAGAGAAGTTTGCACAAGCTGCACCCTCTATCCAGCAATGGAAATGTCAGAGAGTATCTTCCTCTTTTATCTTTTGTTCATTGAATAAAATGTGATAAAGAATCAACAAGTAGCTTTCGATAGCATGAATAATGAATTCTCTGTAATGAGCAGATTTTCGTGAGGCTTGACATAAAAAAGCAGTTTTTAAAGCTATAAACAATAATTGGTGATACAACAAAATGTAAAAAGGGCTTCATGTTCTTTCTAATTGCAGTTAAATTATTAGGTTCTGTTGTCTGGTAATTATTCATTTTCTCCTCCTGAAGTGGCTTCAATTAAAGAGCCAGTTCTTCCAATTATGCACTCCACAGATTGTGATATCAGTCCTGGCATGCCTTTTCTCATTAGCGCAGAGTACGGCATCAATATGTCACAACATTAGAATGTAGCCGCTATGTCATCACAACCCACCCAGCATCCTTCACTCTAAATAGACTCCGTTGTCCTTTACTCTGTTCCCTGATTGCTTCTGAATGCCGGGGCCTCCACCTCTCACTCTGCACTAATTAGCAGGACAGCTGTCTGTATAGAGCGTCAGAGACTCCTCCAGACCCCTCTAACCCCCTCAGTCTGGAGCTAATGGCTCTCCTGTCCCCTCTGCTCCCTCTAAGGCCCACCCTCTGCTTTTGCTTCCTCTCTGTCCTGAGGCACAGTGACATATCTGTATGAGCATCCTCTGCAGGATGACCAGCGTTGCCCTTTTAATGGCCTCATTTTATAGAACAATTTCTGCCCCGCTGTCCAGCTTACAACGTAGTCACGCTTCAACCCAAAATTTAAAAACAGCAGAGAATCCCGTGTTTATAAAAACTATCATCTGGACCAAATTGTCACGAAGGCAATCAGTCAAAGAATATATACAGTATCAACTCCAATCATAAGTCTGCATGAGTCGTGCATATTTTTAGCTTGTGAGTATATTTTGGATCAATTATCATCATATTTAAGTGAGTGCATTAAATCAGAGATGTCTGTTTATCTGAATCTACACCATTTATTTAACTTGTGCTGTTCAATGTAAAATGAGGCAGCCTTGCTATCTAATTTTTTTTTTATGGAATCTTGTTTATTTCCTTCAGAGACACAACAAAGGTCACAGTCTCATTCATTCTTCTTTTTTCTGAGCAATGTTAGAAGGACACAGATGACGACTTCTGGATTTTTTTTTTCCTTTAAGAAAGGAAGGTTTTTAAACGCCTGGAAACTCAGAATAAATTTGGTGCTCCAAAGCATTCAAAGGCATTTGGAAGAGAAATTACAAAAGCTTTTCCTGTTAAAGTGTGAAAATGTGAACACAATGGTTTTGGACTGTTAATGTTATGATGCACTGAACACTGTTAAAGATGCACACACACATCTTTTGCTTAATTTGAGTAAAGTAAAATTGTGCTTTGACAGAAATAAATTACCATTAAACCTGAACAAAACAAGATTTGTGCTATTTGGGAACTTCAGAAATGAACTACAAAGAGAGATTCTGATGGATGGGGAAAATATTTTTTTTAAAAAGTAAAATCACATTTCTTGGGGTGACAACTGTTTACCAAATCAGTTTGGAAATCAAAATTTTTGACACATCAGATATTACTTAAAGCAAAATCTAATTCCTACCAGGACATATTTAAAAATCAAAAAGGGGGTAATAAATTAAGAGGACAAATTCATTTTAAAACCTTAAAAGTGTGAAATTATAGCCAAATAACTGACTGTTGTGTGGAGAAGGGGTGGGATTAAATACATTTATACTTCCTCCTTATATTTTTCAAATATGAAAATCAAATCATTATGTTATGTTTTCATGTTTTCTTGAAATCTGTTCTTATTTGTAGCCACTAATGTATGATTATTTTATTTATTTTGGTTGCATATTCAAAATAAACTGAAACTAATATAAATAAATACTGTAATTTTCCCCATATCCTACAGAGGCTGCATTTTCATATTTTCAATTAAAAAAGAAAAACCACCAAATTAAGATTTTTTCCAGGGGTGCCCAATTCTTTGCATACAACTGTACATGTACGGTGTCTCCCTTTGTAGACAGCCATGTGCCTGATGTTGTCATTTCATTCAGTCAGTCGTCATCAGCCATTTTCTGAGCCGCTGTATCCTCGAGAGGGGCACGGGGGTGATGGAGCCTATCCCAAGTACCTATGGGCGAAGGCGGGGTACACGCAGGAGTACCCGCAGAGAACCCACGCAAACACAGGGAGAACATGCAAACTCCACATAGAAAGGTCCCTGGTGTTGGAATCGAATTATCCACTGCACCACAGTGCACCACCCCATTTCTAACTCCTATATTTCATTAGTTTTGTGAAAAATGCAAGGAGCAAAGAGCAATAACAACCTGTGAATGGTCTGAAACTCTGTTTGTCTTTTGGTCAGATTAAAGACGGGCTCTTTTGTCTGCATCGTGGTCCAGAGGAGGCTTCACACCTTCACAATAGGTTCAAATCAAACTGGAAAGTCTAAAGATGTGGACCAAATAAGGTAGCTGTGAGAGCGCCCTGAGATTCAGATTCACTTTGACATTTAGATTAACTTTATTATTCCCTTGTGGAAAATCAATGTTATTTAGCTCCAGAAAAGAAAGAAAAGTAAGAAAAGCAACGACACTTCAAAGTTGAATACATTCTGACTCACTGGTCTCTTCTGACAGACTAAAATACAGCATAGAAAAGCTAAACTTGATATTTTCGTTCTTTGTGCAGAGCTGTCAGACATGCCCTTGATTCTGCAGCTGCGCTACAGTGGCTGATCAAAGCCTCTGCGGTCTCTCTCTGTTAGTCTGCCTCTTAGACACTCTCGGACACGTGCAACAATGGTTCCTACGCCAACAATTAATTATGCTCACATTCAAACACTGGGTTCCAGAACTTTTTAACCGATGTATAGAAGAAGAACTCTGCTTGAGTGCCAAAATGTGAAACCTGTGAACCGTATTACAGCTGGTTCCAACACAACAGAGTGGAGAAAATCCCTCCGACTCCCTTCCAAAACCCATAAAGTTTAACTATGCAGGGTTTGACAGGGTTTCTTTTTTCTTTCATATCCCTTGGCACCATTAAAAGGAAGGGAGAGCCTTTTCAGAATTGGAGGGGTTTGTAGACCGCCACAGGCTGTGGACAATTGATCATTACACAAGTCTTGTGCACTCTATTACTCCAATACTCCACTTTCCCTTCTCCTCTAAAAAACTTGCAGTCCTCTCCTTTTAGGCCACACTTAAACTTTCATCTCCTCGATTCTCCTTCCCTTCCTGTTCTTGTCGCTCCCTCTTTGTCCCTTGACGTCTTATCTTATCTTCAGTTTTTCTTCCTGCACCATATTCTCTCTCTCTCTCTGCAGACCAGAACTTTAATTTCAACTGCTCGTAAAGAAAATTCATAAACCTCAAACATCTCAAAGGGCTACAGAGTGTGCGTGTTGGAAAAACCACAACAGAAGAGTGATTTCTGAGCTTTTTATAGAACAAAAGCCACACACCGCATCTGGACCATGGCCCATGTGAGTGTATAACAGCAGAGATACTTGTCAGTGTGATGGTGCATTTAATTCTACCCATTTCCTCACATAAGACAGGTTACTGCAACCTTGATGGTAGGACTCAAGCTCTTCCTGACCTTGAGATTCTTTACATGGGATTACAAGTTCCCTGCTGATTTAGAATCACTATAATGATTACTTGCAGACAACCTGAGGCTACATCCAAATACAACTTGTCCATAAATTATCTCACAGGTCCAGAGGCACTCATTTAAAGGCAAGTTGATTTTCTGTTTAATTTAACATATTTTATTGCCTTCCTTCCATTTTATCCCCTTTCCAGTGACTGCTGCCTATACTGAAATAGCAAAAAAGAAAAAGGAAATCTGTGCTGAGATTCCTTTATCAATGCCATACTAGCCCAAATGGACATTTGTTTGTTTGTTTGTTTTTTCTGTGTGTTATTTGCCAATTTGGAATTTCAGTAATGTGCAGATTTGTTTTCCATCTCTTTGAACCATTTTCTAAATATTGTAATACTACCTGCTCAATATTATGCAAAAAATGCATAGTTTTTAGTCAAATAACTACAACAAAAAAAAGCCAACACAGTATCTAAGCCAGTGGTTCCCAAACATTTTCTTCTGGGCCCCCCTTTAGTTTACAATAAAATTTCCACACCAAGTCCACTGACTTGTCATTATGCTCTAGATGTATTGTCTCTAAGCGGCGTCTTAGCTTGTTCGGCTTCAAACTGTCAGAAGCTAGCACTTTAAGACAGACAGCACACTGTGGTCTCTCCTCATTACCCACCGTTGTACAGGTGAAGACAAAGGCAAGATATGCTTCATCATATTTTCTACACTTTGTCTTTAAAGAAAGCTGGTTTGGAAGCACATTTGGCGGTGCTTCATCTTCTGCTTTACGTTTAGGTGGGACCCCGTCAAAAACCTGTCCATTATGCTAGCAGTCAAGCATTGATTTTTTTTTTTCATTCATCCATACCGTGCCCCCCCCCCCCCAACACTTTGTGAACCACTGATCTAAGCCATGCACAAACCTGGGGAAAATCCTACATTAAACCATATGTTGTTCTTGTAATAGTGTTTTTCTCAATGGAAGAAAAAATGAGCGCCTCTATAAATCATAAAAGGAGACTCCTCCAGACATCATATGAGTATGTGCACCAGTTATTTAATTCTCCTCCATGTCCCTATTCCTCTAACCCACTGATCCTCAACCATAGGGCCGCGCCCCATCCTTGGACCGCGGGTGCCACCTACTGGGCCGCGAAAAACTTTCAGTTCTGTACCTGTGGGTCGCGAGGGCCGCGGGACCGCACTGCAGTTCCCCACCACTTGGTGGCAGTGAGGTGTCATTCCATTTTTGAACACGCTCCAATTAGCAGCAGCAGAAGAAGACAGGTGTGAACTTTTGGCTGAAGTGATGGAAAAGTTTTTAAAATTAAAAAGTATTACCGTATTTTACGGACTATAAGTCGCACTTTTTTCATAGTTTGGCTGATCCTGCAACTTATACTCAGGTGCGACTTATATATATTAGACGGCACTTCATCTTCCTCCGGAGTTGGCGGAGTTGTTCAGAAGTGACACCGAGGATGAAGAATTCAATGGATTCAGTGATGTGGAATGAGATCGAGAGTTTGGTAAACTTGCTTACCGGTAACTTGCTTATTGGACTCATGAGCTTGTTATGTTAATTCTGCCTATTCAGCCTCTCAGGTCTGTTCTTTATGCTATTGTGTAGCTGAATAACTGTTAATGTGTTACGTTCACATACCGGAACCTATTCAGCTTGTTGTTTATGCTAACCGTTAATGTGTTCCATTAACATACCGGACACCTATTCAGCTTGTTGTTTATGCTACGTGTACCTGAATAACCGTTAATGTGTTCCGTTCACATACCGGACACCTATTCAGCCTGTTGTTCTTTATTCTATTGTTGTTCTTTATTCTATTCTATTCTTGGTCTTGGATTTTGTAAAATAAATTTCCCACAAAAATGCGACTTATAGTTCAGTGCGATTTATAAATGTATTTTTCTTCTTCATGACACATTTTTTGACTGATGCGACTTATACTCCGGAGCGACTTATAGTCCGAAAAATATGGTAATATTTTCAATTGCACTTTATTTAAATTTTATTTACAGTTTATTTATTTAATTTGATACTTATTATTTTGAAT
>JAPQRQ010000001.1:27703376-27718394 GCA_037367365.1 Apogon talboti
GTATTGTATCAATCTATACCTAGCATTTAACGTAGAGGTGACCCCATCTCTACACAGAATCCTCCATAACTGCTCCTGAATGGTGATTCCCACATCTCCTTCCCATTTCACCCTTGATCTGTGCATATCTGGTATTACTATAGTCCACATAAGGGCTGTAGAGATAGAGATTAGAGACTAGAGATAGTTCGAAATAATGGTTGGTCTGCATGACACAGATGTTCAACTGGGGACATGGGAGGTACGTTCCAGTTTCCCTTTTGCTTCACCCTCATGAAATCACATAGCTGGAGATAACTGAAGAAGTCCTTGTTTGTCAACTTGTACTTTTCTGTTAACTGTTCTAAAGACATAAATACTCCATCTTTGTAACAATTTTCTACACGACAAATACCTTTCTCCTGCCAGGATCTGAAGTTACCACTCTGAAGAATCATTGGTACTAATCTGTTTCCCCATAATGGAGTTTTAGGAGAGAGAAATCCTTCTAACTTAAACATTTCACATAGTTTATACCAGACTTGGATTGAATGGATGATTAACAGATTGTCAATTGCCGTTTTGTTTTTTTATCCAATTTGTACAATAAATTCATTTGTATCTCCTCTTTCATCTCTATCCTTTCAGTATCGAGCAAATGAAAACTTTATATATTTTATTTAAATGCATCTTTCCCAAATTTGTTCACATAAGAAAAGTGGCAGGAAGCTTTCATGGTCTTTGACAGTTCCTCTTATAAACATACTGGACAGTGTACAGTCAAACACAATATTCAGTCAATGCTACTATTGATCTGTGAAGTATAACCTTCGTACTTTAAAGTGCTTTAAAGGTGGGGGGGGCTTACCTGTATTTTCTCCAACAGATAGAACCCACACAGCCCCTGCACAACTCCAGTCCAAAGATCACAACATCAAAGTGTTTGCTTTAGTACAAACCAGTTAGGTTAAATGTAACTGGGAGCTGATGGAGAGCCTTATGGCTCCACAGAGTCGGGCGGACTGTACGAGTAACTGTGAACGGCGCTGACACCATGCGCATTGTTTTTGAACATTTGAGGTTTCATAGCGTACCAATTTCCTACGTTACCAGGGACACTTTCCTACATTCCCGCAGAGCAGTCTATTGTGTTACACTGAGTACACTGAGTACTCTGAGTACGTGTCTGCGGAGTCCGCTTTGGGTCCGCCGCAAGTACCCGCAGATGTCCGCGGAGTCAAGTACACCTGACTCTCCCCTTAGGTCAAACGGCCTGGTTGCAGCACACACCCAGGCTCTGCGTCCGGCTCCAAACAATGACAGTAGAATTCCGTGAGTCAGTCGTCTTGCAATATAAATGTGAGTTGTCCGGAAATGTCATTTGAAAATGGCAAATGAGCCATACCGCAGTACATGCTCCTACCGAACCGTGAGGGGCGTACCGAACGGTACAACATGTACTGTTGCACCCCTAGTGAAATGAATTACACTTTCATCTTTAACTTCTAAACATTTGAATGATAACATCTGGTCATTTTTTAATATTCTGAAGTAGAGCTGAATCATATAACTCCTTCAAAAGAAAGAAGAGAATTGACGACAAATACAGCTACTGTAGGTGTCCTAAAAGCATACTCTGCAGAATAAAGAAGGTTGGACAATCCAGTGTAGTCTGCCAAACTACTTATCAAATATCTTGGTCATCTACTCTGAAATGCTAACTTAAAGAGTCTCTAGAAGTTGGCAGCAGTTCAAGATACTATCATTCATAAACATCTCAAGTTTACTCCCCTTAGTTACTGATCACAAGTGTTTGTTTCTGGATGCTTTCACTTGTCTCATCATCACACACCTGTTTATTGTCTTGAAATAAGCTGAATTGCATTCCTTAGCAGTTAAAAACTCAACTCTTTTCTTAGATTGACATATCTGCTTTCTATTTGACTGATGTGCTTTGCAACTTCTCTCCCATTAGACTTCCTGACTACCCTTCTCATCTCCAGAACTGTGTTGTAGTGGAACCAGTCAAAAAACAGAGACTTTTGGAAACACTGATGTAGGTACCCCCATTTGTATCTCTGTGATTCATCATGCCTCTGTCACACTATTTGCTCAGGAGGAAAATAAGACATCAGCCTTGACCACCAGCGGTTGATTCAACATGGATTCTGACTTCGACATGTTTCTGTCCTTACTGCATATTAAGTCTGCATCTTGCATGTCTGAGCAATTACCATGAGATGTGGCATTATTATTCCCCCTGATCATGTGCAACTGCCACACAATTATTTTAGCATAGCTGCAGAAGTAACTTCCAGAGATTTCTTAAGATGAAACCATTTTTACATTTACATTTTCTACAGCCACACCATATTTGTGTGGCTGTAGTCTGTGTGTAGTATGTAGTGTTGTGACTGAAAGAATGTGCAATCATTCTTAGAAAAGAAAGCTGGAGGCTGGGTCACATGATCCCACTCACCCTTGGTTGCCAATTTTCATATTGCTTCTGTAAGTTGGCCCCAATTGTCTCTAGGGCTTTCTGTGGACTCATCGACAGTGGATCTGCCAAGAAAAATACATGATAAGCACACAACAGTCACATATGTCGTATGCAAACTATTGATATTCAATAAGAAGCTCACAAACCAACAATAATCATATCTTTAAATAATAATCCACTAGAAAAATTACACAAAAAATACCAAATATCAAAGTTCAGAGGAAAATAGCCACTTTCTTTTCTTTTATGAAATGGTTTTGTAAAATAATTTCAAGGTTTGGAAAAACACAAATGGGCTCTCAGGTTGACATATTGATGAGGGTCGATCAATAAGGCTTGAAGAAGAGCTGAATATAGATTAAAAGCAGATCAAATTGCGCTCACAAGGCAGAGAGGGATGTATTGACAAGTTTGCAGGAAATGATATAGGATTTATGCAGGGAAATAATCTACTGCTGTTTCAATGAATGCACCCTATTAAAACCCACTATCAAAACAAAGAGACTGCAATCAAATCACAATTCAGATTTGTTCAAATTGACCTAAAGGTTTTAAGAGAAATTACATTTATTATATTGATGTGACCTTGGCGATGGGTAAATATATTGGAGCCATTTTCAAGTAAGTAATTGAATGAAGAAAAATGTTGTTTTTAAATTCTACAAACTGACAATATTTATGCCTCATTCCAGATAAAATTCCGGCATTTAAGGACAATAATGTAATGGTAATCATATTCATTTAAAACAACAATACCAAAATCTCTCCTAGAGCTAAAATACATGCAGCTTCAACTCGATTTGATGGGCTGTGGACCGTCTGGCTTCTTTGGAGAAGATCTCAAGATGGACTCAATGAGGTCCAGGTCTTCACATAAACAGTACGGGTACCTTCCCTATGGACCAACTCACCTCCATCATTACAATATAGTCATCAACCATCCTTATTCAAAAACATCTGAAAAGCTAAATTATGGATTTCATTTTAATACTTTTGCATTTACAGTAATGCAAAAGTAACATTTCATGTTACTGCACCACATTGAAATCTTGATAATGTAGGTAACTTCTGTTTTTAATGAGATTTTTGACATTTTTTATAAGAGTGGTATTAGGGTCAGAAATTAAAAATCAATATTTATCTGTCAATAAAAACATACTGCAATAAATATTCTTATTGTGTTCTACATTTTGCCTGTGTCTTTAGGATTTATTTTATTTTTATCAGCTAAAACAAATTTAAAATATTTTGTGTGTTTAACTATTTTAATTCATTTTCTTATATTGTTGAAGTTGATATAGTGGAATAGTTGATTTTATTATTAGAATTGAACAAATAATTGAATTGTTTGGGATGTTCTGCCATTGGATTTCTCAAATGTTGTGCTGTTTGGAAACTATTTGACATGTTCTCATATTCTCCCATACAGAAGAGGTTACAACTGCATATAACCTTATTTAACATTGTTTTAATCTTGTCAAATATTTTACAAAGAGTTTAAAACACTAAATAGTCATCTAGTTGCTCAACTCAGGATCTTCACATCAGCCTTTAAATGCTAAAGAAATAATGATCTGGCAGCTATTGTAATAATTACTGATGTCTACTAGAAAGACAATGGTTTCTCATGATAAAATCTTTGGCTGCATCACGCAGACCGCTGAGGAATTATCATGGATTTTTGCTTCCCACTACAAACCTTTTAAATGATTTTTTTTGGAATAGCAGTATAAGATTTTTGGGTTGTTTTACTAGTTCTTTAGTGACATTGAGCTACATAAGTACATAAAAAATAATGTCAGGAGGAAAGTTGTTTAAGCAGAATGTGTGTGCATGTGGAAGCATGTCATGGTATTAAAATGGATAAGTCCCTAAATGAACACAGCATATACAAAGACGTGTTTTTGAGAGTCGTCCTTATCGGGACACAGTTGAAGTTTGGATGTTGATTTCCTTTGATGTAGCAAGGAGGACCTTTTTAAGTGATGATGGGCATTAATTCTATCATGGTGAGACAGACATATTCACCCGTATTCTGATGATGGTGATCCAGACTATTTAGCAGTGGTTAGGCCTTCATTTATGTTAACATAAGTGAGATGAGCTTACAACATTTTGCAATTTCCATTATGGTGAAAACTGGTGTTAAGTCACACACCAAACTCACTGCAGCCACCGACGCAAATACCTCTGTCATTAAAAGGTAAGAGGCAGATAAAAGATTAAACACCTAAGTGCATCTTAGGATATCACCTCCTCCTCCCTTTCATATATTATTTTAAAAACTAAGTGGCAGGTCTGTAGAATGTCAGCATCCTTAAGTGGCTGAGATGTTTCAGAAACTTTCAGAAGTGTGTTTCTGCTTTAATGTCCTTCCTTTCTCTCTCCTCAGAGCCAAGGACTCTCAGGGGACCTAGACAATGGTTCTAAGCTTTCCCATGTGACAGAGATGGTTCTATTGTTTTTGTTCTGCCTTACATTGTGCGGTTTTGCTTCATCTGTAGCTGACGGAGGCCTTATGAATCAAGGCCCCTTGGGACGAGAGGATCCCTAACGATGGAGGCGAGTGAACGTTGACAGCAGACCACCATTACCCATTTCAACTGTGAGCCTTTTCTTCACACCTTTATGAAATAGCTTTTTCCTATTACACACCTAGCCATGGCCTATTTTGAGGATGAGTCAGAAAAGATATCAACGTAAGAGCAAGAGTTTGACGCAATTACAATTTTTTTCAGCATTTAATTGTTTGCCACCTCTCTCGTATCCGTATATGAACAGACAGAGGAGCACTCATGGATGACAGACGTATTTAAACAGGACTGTGCTGTCAGTCAGAGATGCACTGAAGCACCGCTCCTGGCAGCTGATTGGATGTAAAAACAGCAGTCACTTCATTCATTTTAATATTGAAGAAAAAAAAATAAAAAATTATGACAAGTGAGAAAATAAATATCAAATAAAAAAAGATGTTAAATGTCTTACAGGAAAAAGAAACAGAGAAATCAGAAATACAATACTTCTTCAAACTTTAATCCTGATTCTTTTACAGCACATTTATCTACTTGCACATACTAATATTGTGCCAGGAAAAACAGTGTCACGTCTAATTTGGTGAAAAACTCCTCCTGTAGCTAAACCCCATCCATGTGTTCACGTTATTAAGAAATACAGCACATGAAGGTGAAGATGAAGACGATCCGACTTCTGTTTCACTGTTGCCTTAAGGATTATATTTATGCCTTACAAGTACAAAGAGAATATCATTAAGAAAAGTAGCATATTTTCCATAAGTGTGAATATAACGTCTTTGTGTATGGTGGGACCTGATCTGGAAGCAGGAGTCATACATTTTCCATTTCCCTTCACACTCTTGAAAATAAATGTGTTTATTTGCACATGAACAGATTGCAAAATATACACCATATTTAAGAAGCATCCACCTCCTCACTCTGCACTCTTCTGATTCTTCTGAAATCTGAGTGCTTTTCTACTTGGTGTTCATCTTTGTACGCGTCTGTGAGAGTGTGTGTGTGCTCACCTATCCAGCACTCCAGTCTGGCACAGGGGGACGTCTTGACCACGTCAGGTGGGTCCACTCCAACATTGAGACACAGCACCAGCGCTACACTCACCGTCTTCATCTATAAGACACAGAACACAACATTACTCTCACAAAGCCTTGCACAAGCGTGCACTGCTGTCTTCTGCTGCTCCAGTGGAGAGGTAAAAGTTAAGGAGAAGCTCATTAATACTCACTGAAAACGAGAGTAAAGTGATATTTAGTAGGCTTCATAGAAGTTGGAGTGTATTTTGGTCATTCTAGAACACTTTTGATTTTGCCTTTATAGTTCTCATTTAAAAACTGTTAAGCTTGCCTTGTTTGGTATCTTTTTTTTTCAGTACAACCTCACCTGTGTGACTTTACAGCTGTTTTTTTTCATTTGACATGCTGTATTAACACATTGAACCTAAACTCACACAAAAAACATGAAATCAGAGTAGGATAAAGTTCAATTCTTTACGTTTTTTTTTTTTAACCCTAACCTTAAAAACATGCTAAACCAACCATTTTTATAACTTAGACTGACCACATTAATTGAAAACTTTTAAAAAAATTACAAATTTAGCAAATAATTAAATTATTTACAAATATTTACATGAAAATGCAAGCAATGCCACAGGTGTTTTTAGGAAAACAATATATAACCATTTATAACAACAATCAGTGGTTATAAGATGCCACATATCTGATTGGTTGATGTAGTTCACTTTTCCACTAAACACTGTGACATCTTTAAGTTTTTTTTTCATACAAGCACTTTCCTTAGAAATCCATTTTTACCATCTCTTCCTGCACCGAACAAGCACAAAACATGATGATGATATTCCAGAATATGGTGTTTTTATTGTGAATCATGAGTCTTGTTTTACTTGGCCTTTCAACACAATTGCCTTCACAGTTTTACTTTGGCATCTGCACTTTCCACATCAGTTGAAACGGAAGACTCAGCAAAGCTCCGTCATTTTAAATCGGTTATGTTATTTGGACACGATGGTGCATCCAGGGACTCCAAACGGTTAATACTGAAAGGTGCAGAAAAGTCAATGTCAAAGGCACGTTTTCAGGTAAATTATTTTCTGAACAGGTCGACAGCAGCAGTCAGACATCACACCAATAATGAACAAACCAACGTCCATGATCCATGACATCAGTAGGGCTGCACAATTTTGGCCAAAAATAAAATCAAAATTTTTCCTCTAAAAACTTCATTTTCAATTTTTGGGTAAAACTACAAAAGACAACAGAAGTCGGCATGTTGTTTTCATGTGCAGCCCGCAATGCAATGCACTGCTCTGCTCCCACTAGGAATGCATCGATCCGACTTTTTCAGTTCCGATACCGATGCTGGGGCCTTGCGTGCAGGTCGATACCCGATAATGATCCGATATCATCGAAATTTTCCCACCTCTGTAGAGCATCTACCAATGTTAGCTGTGTACTACCTCCTGCAGCTGTGGCTCTTTTTGATCTGTTGAGCTGCTGGAGTTCCTCGTGCTCCTTTGCGTGGTGCTTCTGCAGGTGTTTCATTAAATTTGTGGTATTGTATTTGGCAGTGCTACCACTACCCCTGGCAACATTCACTTTACAAGCATTACAAACTGCCATCGAGCTAGTTAGTGTGGTAAGGCTGAAATAACTCCAAATCACAGAACCCTTAGTTCACTCCATGTTGTCTGTCTGTGTTTCCAACAACTCCACTCAACAATCGGCGTGCATGACGTAGTCCGTGTCGCAAAAATTTAAAGGGGAAAGATCAGTCTTACGGATTGGTTGCTTTTACAGATCCCTGATCCAGCTGAAATGTTGATATCGGGGCCAATATCCGATCCTAATACAATATTGGAACGGTGTAACCTTAGCTGACACTCTGGCGTATGATGATGTTTGAGGTGCTGAAATAAGTTGGTTGTGCTGCTGTCTTTGACAGATACCACCTTCAGGCAGAGTTTGCAACGAGGAATTGTTTGGTCTTTATCGGAATCTTCGAAGCCGTACCAATTCCACACAACCGACTTGCTCTTGCTATTTTTAGCCATGAACTTCTCACTCACCTTAGCAAACGCCGGTAGCCTGGAGGCACGTGGTAATTCAATTTGATGATTACACTTTTTTAAACATCGTCCTAATTAAATAATCCGATTTCGATTTAAAATCGATTAATCGTGCAGCCCTAAACACACAGTATGTGACAAGTCCAGACACAAAAACTCTCAATGCTACAGTGCATATATTGCACCTTCACCTTGGTTACCTTGGTTATAATGACTGTAAAGGACAAAAACATTCCTGTGAAATGAAGGAACAGAGAACGACTTAGGGGAAAAAACATAATAAAATTGGCATTTTACTATAGTAAAGCTTTAAGACTGAATGAGTATAGCAGGCCAATAAAACCAGAAAACATACAAACACACATCAGAAACCACAGTTACTTATGGTTTCTAAATTATTTGTATTAGATATAACATTACGAAAATTACATGAACATAAATGACATAACATCACGATTTAATGCTTATTTTGCCAATTTTCCTTATTCTAGACTGACTTTCACCACATTTAATCAACAAAGCATGTTCAATATGAGTTCTTACTCAAAAAGCCCAAAGCACTGAAACACTTTGTGTCTAAGCAGACAATGCAATCCAACTGAATTGAAAAGACAGAAGAAAAATATATATCTTGATAATTGATATAAAAACATGGTGTGATAAATATCATGGCTGTTTTCTTGCCCTAGTTAAAACCCTGTTAAGCAAATATCTTATAATAAACTGGTGGTAATATGCAGATGGCCAAAGGATGACAACAAAAGACAATAAAATATATAACTGGGCAAAAAATAACCAAACAAAAATCATGTTATGGACAGAATTTACATTCAGTTGATCATTGTTCAGTACAGACAGCAATACAAACAATGAAGGCAAAAGCCATCAGGTTGTGTGTAACTGCATAATCCTGCCATGTAGGTGAGAGCAGTAGCATCTAGTGACCTTTCCTAGGTGACGTTAGATGCTTCATACCTCTGACGGACATGTACTACTACCACTACAACTATGACTACTACTACTACTACTAATACTAATACTAAGTCCTTGTTATGCTGTCTGGCGCGTGAAGCAACAGCAACGGACATCCACTTGGATGTTTCCACTGCTGCTCTGGGGGCCATCTCTAGGGTCAGTCCTCTGCTCTTGAGGTCCCGCTCAATAGTCCGTCTTCATGTAACTTTTGGCCTCCCTCTGTTCCTCTTCCCCTGGGGTGGCCATTGAAGGGCTATTTTAGGAAGTGAATTAGGTGGCATGCAGTATACGTGTCCCAGCCATCGCCAGCGCTGACGGACATGTTAGGTGTGTGTAAATTGGGTCATGACACTTCCCAGCCTCGAGTTGTTTTCGGAGAGTTGTTGTGTAGGTAATTAAGGCTCTCTGCCTTCCTGCTGACCCAGTAAAGGTCAGTGTGCTAGTGGGACCCGGCAGGACAACAATCAACATGTACATGGATCCGCTCGCACATACTAAAGCACACGGTGCATCACAGCAGTGCCTTCATTTTCACCTGACCTGTCACCTGTCGCCCTTTTCCAATCTGGACACTGGAAACAGATGTGCAGGTTTTCTGCTTGATTAAAGCACCATATGCACACAATAACTGGAGCTTACAGTTCAGTAGCTCTTCTAATAAGGCTCAGCAGCAAGTAAGCTGTAAAATTAGTGTAGAAAATGAAATTAAGGCACAGAATTCTAAGTACTTTAACTGGTTTATTCCTTTCCCATAGTCAATGTAATATAACTAAAAAGTCTCAAATAATTACAAATTAACAACACAATAAACCAAAGTTTTTTTAGCATGTAGGCCTATTGCCTTTTTGACAGCTGTTGACAAATGAACCTATATTTCAGTCCATTTATCTGAGGTCCAGCATTTATCCTAATGTCCTTAAGTGATGCTTCCTAACACCTATCACATTTACAGCAGTTTTTACTTCTCGGCCAACTTCGGGTGGAAGGGGTATTGTAATGGTTTTGTTGTCTGTCCGTCCATCCGTCCGTACATTCAACAATGTAATCACACTATCTGAAGAATGCATTGACATATCTGCACCAAATTTATACTGTGGATGCATGTTGTCATGGAGCAGAAGCCTATTGAAAATAGGTCACCTTGACATACTTTTTCAATGGTCAAATGGCAACATGTCCTTTCAACGACGTAAACGCATTATCTGAAGAATGCACTGAGATTTCCGCACCAAATTTACACAAAGGCAATCTGTTCGTTATAGGGCAGTAACTTTCAACAGAATCTTACACTATCTTTGGCCGAGGGGTATTAAAATTGCGTAGCACATTATGTCTTCCTAAGTTAAAACATTTGTATTGTGTTGTTTAAAAATGAATATGAATTTGATTTACTTGCATTATTTGAGGTCTGAAAACACTGAATCTTTTTTCTCATTTTGACCATTTGCCAATTTTTGCAAATAACTGCTCTAAATTCTAAATGACAATATTTTTATTTGAAATTTGGGAGAAATGTTGTCAGTGGTTTATAGAATAAAACAAAAATATTCCTTTTACTCAAACACATACCTATAAATAGTAAAATCAGAGAAACTGAGAAACTGCAGTGGTCTCTTAACCCTTTATAGTTCACTCATAGAAATACTCTGAAATTAAAAAAAATTCAACCTTAGTGTGTTATTGGAGGACCTACCAAGACTTTATTACTTTTTAAATTTTCAACATTTTTTATTGTTGTGTAGAAAATTAAGGTTAATGAAGTTACCATATTTGGTTCCTTACCCATAAGTGGAAAAAAACAAACAAAACAAAATCAAAGAAGTATATATAAAAAGTACAAGAACACTTGTAAGGTGAAAGGAATACGTATTTTAGAACATTAGAAGATCACTTTTAGAACATTAGACCAACATAAATGCTGATCCAGACACCTTTCAACATTACACATTATCCCTTTGAGCATCATTACTTACATTAGTACCATTACTCCATGGTACCTAACAAAGCAGGTACACTCACTGTTCACGCAGAGGTGGACCTTACAGACCCTGTAGACCACATTGGACCTAAGATTGTTGACTCACTGTCCTCACTGTAACTGTTGCTGTCACTGTCTTTTAATGCATGTGGAAATTACCAAAAATAGTCACTTACCCAATAAAGGGTTAATTTTTTTCCAGAGCTGTATATGAATTCACATTGCTGTAAATGCACCACAGTTAGCTCAAAGGCGATTTTTCACCTGCAGTTACTGGACTAGGGGTGTAAGAAAATATTGTTTCTGCGATATTTCATTCACGATACTGTATCGATATTAAAAAGTACTATATTGATATTTTAGGTATTTATTCAAATGCAGACATGGTGAAAATTCACTTACACCTCCGACAGGTAGGTGGCAGCACTTGCTACCCAGTACCTTCTCGACAATATATCACGGACACCACTTTGCTGAACTTAAATAAACAAGTTAAAGCTACAGTGTTGGATGCTGTCCGTTCAGCGGGGAGAGTCGCTTGGACTTCGAGGGCTACTGAATCGTATGTAACAATTATAGCCCATCACATAACGTACGAGTGGAAACTAGCATCCCATGTACTGCAAACATGAGCCATGCATGAGAGCCATACAGGGGAAAACATAGCAACTAGTATTGTGATATTGCAGGTAGTTGTTTTTTTTAAGTTGATAACACCGTTTTGTTAAATAACGGTTATTTCAAGCATCCTAAAAGCACGTTTTACTGTCTGAAAGAGACAGATGCAGTTCCTTTGTTGCACAACAATAATTTTCTAATGTTGGATGATTCAGGTACTGTACACTATGCATTATTTTCACAGTTAATAGAATATTAACATTTGAACGGGATCTTAAACTGTAATGTCTGTAAGACATAATTTTATTTATTTATTTATTTTTATTTTTTTTTACTGGTAAAGCCGGATGTTAAAACTTTATTTATCCAAACCTTGCACTTTAGGTTTTTACAGAGGAAAGTTTTGTGACACAGCATTAGATCCTGTTCAGATAAACCAAAAAATGGTTTAGTATTTTGTGCATATTTCTGGTGTAATTCAGTTTTTCCAGGAAATAATCTTTTAAAAAAAAAAAATTGCCTTGTTAACAGTATCGTGATATACTGCATCATATCATGATCCTAGTATTGTGATTTGTATCGTATCGCCAGATTCATGCCAATACACACCCCTACCCTGGACAGTTTTAAATTTTCACCCTAAAAGATAGCGCGAGGTTATAAACATGCAATTTAAAAAATATATATATTTAAAATACATAAAAATTGACTGTACAAAACAAGTGTTAAAATACTAAAACTTACAATTACTTACACATCAGACATTGTACTTAGAGATATTAAAAAGTACAACAGACAGAACTAAAAAATTCTAATATTGGCAGGTTCAAGTATTAATGTACCACTTTTTTATATGCATTTTGAACTTCTTTTAAAATGTCAGCTCTCTGATTGCAACTGGAATAGAGTTCCACTCATGTGCAGCTGAAACTGCAAATGAGGCCTGAGCAAATGCACTTTTTCCTCAATGGAACTATGCAGTCCCCTCTGGATGCACATCTCGAAAGAAGGTATGAGACGGTTCGTATATTTACAAACTGTCAAGGTGTTCACTAACTTGTCATCCCTATATAATTCTATATACTATTTGAAATTTGGACATTAGATTCTTGAAACTTTAGGACAAAGCAGCTGTTGGCAAACCAGGACATATTGTACAAGTGCCTCCAAAGAAAATCAGCTGCCCCTCTGTACTATAAAAACCTTGCAAGATCCATCTTTTCACCTAAACATTCATATGTCCGGGGAATAGAGAGTTGTGTGTGTTGCCAAATGTCAAATTGTTCTCTGTGATGATATCTCGAGGCATTTACAATCGGGCTGAATGCCAACAATGGCCTCCCAAGCCACCACATCTAAAGCTCAGTAAGGCTTTCCAGGCCACAGTGTAAAGGATTTCCACTTCGCTCATCCTTCAAAGAACTGCAGAATTTGCAGTGCCCCTCAACACACAGCTGAGACAGAAAGTTCAGTGAAGACTAGAGTGTAATGGAACACAGGACATGGCCCTAATGCTGACATAGTTCATAGTGTATTCAGTACTGAAAAATGTTTGCACTATAATGTTTCCCATGGTAAAATCTTCTGCATTTTATCTATCCAGGTAGTAAAAAAAGACTTGGTAATGTTGGGTTCGCTGCTGAACGAAAACATAACTGTGAGTGCTTTTCTACTATGCATGTTTAAAGCACACATTTAAATTCAGTTTTTCAGAGAGCCACATATAGGACTAATGACAACAGCGGCTCGGTGAAGTATTGATGTATAATAACAATGATGCCCACTGGAAGAGTACCCTGGTAATGTCTCGCTGATGAAAGGGTTCATGGGAAGAATGTGAGAATATTACCCAAAGGAAGTATGTTCATCCACTCTTGGTAATAATCTACTAATAAAAGCCAGGGCAGTACTCCAATTTCATTGTACCATGTAAGCTTACTTATATGATTGTGCAATGATGATAAAAATGTATCCTATCTCATCTCAACTTATCTTATACACTATATGGACAAAAGTATGTCGACACGTTGAATTCAGGCGTTTCTTTTCTAACAGGGGTCTGGGATACAAAACAATAAGGACAAATGTCATAATATAGTTTTATATTGGGATGAATATCACTGTATTGGATAGTTTTGTTTAAATTATCTTTGTTTCTAAAATGCCTCAGAGATGATGTTTACTTAATTACTCTCAACATTGGTTTTGTTTTTTTAATCCATGACTATGATTTTAAATGTCTTACCTCTAAACTTCTGTAATATTTTTCATGCTCTGACTGTAAATAATAATTTTCCACCACAACTATCTACTTTCTTCACATCTCACTGAGGAAGAAATATTTCCAAATAAACTTTCATTAATATTATTCTGTAAATAACTCTTCTATTAATAAGGTTTTGCTTAACTTTTTTTTTTTAAAACAAAAAACTTTTGTCTTGGCAGACAGTTCAGCTGGTTATTGCTAACAAGTTACACTATCAATACTGTCAAATGACTTTTTGATTTTTGACAGAGTTCACCATTTTACCATGTCAGTAAGCTATCATTTAATACTAGCTCACCCCTCACAGTCCGTTAGTTCAATCCTCCTGTCTAAATGTAGTCATGGTGATCTGTCATGGTGATAGACAAACCCAACTCCTGGTTTCAGAACAGTGATTCCAAAAACAGTGGGTAACATCAAGCTGAATTCCCCTCTTATACACAGTTTATCACTGAAGCCCAAGATTTTATGTGCAGTGAATGCATCCATGTTCACAACAGAACATAAGCAGGGCTGTAAATAGCAGAGCCATATAAAGAGAGTTGTGACACATTTTGATGTCACCGCTTCAGTGATCACGTGGTTCATGTAAGCCTGAATAGTTGCAAACAAACTGTGACATGTCATGTTTTATGGGACAGACAGCAGTGAGTGCGTTATTGCATGGTAAATATCAAAATAAACCACACACAAGTATATTATCAACCATTGTTGCAATGTTGTATTTATGTCAGTTATTTATGCTTTTGAGTAGTGAGGTGGGCTCTTATGAGAGTAAGAGTGCAAGAGAGTACAAGAGTTGTTCAATAAGCAAGGTTTTTCTTAAGTGATCGAAACTAACAATTTTATGTGTGTGTGTACAATAAAAATAAGAAACAAAGCATTAAAAACAATGGCCAATAATACAGGTGAAGATGAGCAGGTTTAAATAATGTGGAAAAAGAAAGTGTGTGTATGTGTGTGTGTGTGTGTGTGTGTGTGTGTGTGTGTGTGTGTGTACAATAAAAACAAGAAACAAAGCATTAAAAACAATGGCCAATAATACAGGTGAAGATGAGCAGGTTTAAATAATGTGGAAAAAGAAAG
>JAPQRQ010000001.1:27720472-27730873 GCA_037367365.1 Apogon talboti
TAATTTACAGGACTCCAGACTAACATTCATCATAAAGAAGGATTAGTGCTCCTAATTTTTCCTAATTTTAGGAGCACCAGCACAAAGTTTAGGCACACCATTTAAATCGACACCCAACACAACTCATTCATATTTTTTTCCCCTCTTAAGTGTATTACTGATAAATGCTTTGGTAATAATACGAACAATATACAGTAAAACAATGTGCTGTTTAATTTTGTTATCAATGAAACATTCACACCGTCAAATATTGTTGGAAGGGGGGGGAAAAATCATTAATTTAAGTTGTTAAATACAGCTTTTTCAAATATAGACACCAAAAGTCCTGTGTATACCCTCTTAATAGAGAACATCACCCTGTGGGCCACAGGAGGCATTTGTGTTGGCCAGCTCTTGGAGTTGGGCCTTCTAACTCTGTGACCCTGATGGAGTCACATCTGTACAGCCTCACCTCCAAATCCATCTGACATCATGAATATTGAAATTTGCAATTAAAAATTACTGACTGTGTAACTGTGAGAGTAACACAGCATGTAAATCAATAATCATACATCCATTCACTTTTATTTGACAAAAACAATGTCAACCAGATAAATAAGGTTAACACATGGTTGAATGTTATAATGGTCCCAATAAGATGGACATCAACTCGCCTCAGTTTTACTATTTTCTTCAGAAAATCTGCACAGGGTAAATTCAGTACGAAAGGTTTCACTACCAGATGTTTACATTGAAAAGAATGCAGTTGCAAATGCCGGACGGTTTGGAGCATGTGCATAATTCTTAGGGCGGGGCTACTCAACTATATTTTCCCATGGGCCAAATTGTCCCAATGCTATGGACTGTGGGCCGGACCCCTGTAGGATTACTGTGGATACTTGGATGTACAATTGACACATAGACTATTTTTATTAAGAAAATCAAAAGCAGGAAAAAAACAAACACAAGCATTTGCGTGCTGTATTCCTAAATATTTGAACAGTATTTAAAAAATGATGAAATGGAACAATCCTGCATATTTTCATATAATTAGTTAATTTCATAAAAACAAATACTACACACCTGTATGTGCATTTTTAATACTTCAAAATTGTGAAAAGGAACGTTCTCACTCACTCAATAAACCTCCGCCAGCATGTGTATGCTGCATTTCTGAACGATTTGACCTTTTCTAAATTCACATATGCTGTCAAAACATATTAATTAAAAACAGAACAACTTTGAGCACATAAATCCAACATCACCCTATCACTTCTACAGAGTCATCACACTGTAGTGAAACCCAGAGGCATGGGCGTCACAGACATGGAGGATGTGAGTGTTATAACACCCACACTTTTTTAAAGTAACGATTTCATTCCCCACACTTTTCACGAGATGAACCAAAGCAGACAATTATTAGTACGTCGAAATTATACAGATCAACCACAGAGAACAAGTAAGCAAGTAGGAACCTACCCAAGTCCACACACTACCAGTTAAAAGTTTGGACAGCCCTGGTTTGTCTTTATTTTCATAACTATTTCCATTGTAGATTCTCACTGAAGGAACACATAGGGAATTATGTAGTTAAAAAAAGTGTGACATAACTCAAAACATGTTTTATACTTTAGATTCTTCACAATAGCTTTGATTACTGCTTTGCACATTCTTGGCATTCTCTGGATGAGCTTCATGAGGTACTCACCTGAAATGTTTTCCAACGGTCATGAAGGAGTTCCCAGTGATGCTGAACACTTGTTGGCCCTTTTGCCTTCAATCTATCACATTTAAATGAGAAAGTGTGTCCAAACTTTTGACTGGTAGTGTAGGTCAGATCAGCTTGAGTGACAGGTCGACCATCCAATCACAGGATATACCGGGTTGGATTCAGCGCTAAGCTGAACTACCCAAATACACAAAGAGTAAACACATAGGTCAGATCAGCTTGAGTGACAGATCAACCAGCCAATGAATGGCCAGAAATGAGAAGGACAAACATGAGGAGGACAGACATGAGGAGGAGGAGGAAAGAAAAGGCAGACAAGGTCCAGAAGTCGGCAGACCAGAAGAAGTGCAGAATGAGGGAAAGGATGAGGATGAAGAAATGATAGAGGGAGGGGCAGGGAACTTTGCTGTGGTTGTTCCCCGTCAATACTTTAATAACGCCAACCAACCTGATCCAAACTTGCGAAAGCTCATCCCCCACGCTTTTCAAATGCTTGATACACCTCTACCCAGAGGCACCTGTTCAGGTCCGACTCCAGCTGTCTGAGCACATGTACACATAGTGCACACACCAAACTGGACATCAGCAGTAGCAGACACCTCCTCTGTCTTCTGTTTCTGGTCCCAGTCGGAATAATGATTCCACCACCGCAGTCATAGCCTCTATAACTCCACCTCCATCGGTGAAGGGCTGTTTGTGATTGGCCAGGATGTGAACCACTTTAATGATGCCTTGGTTGAAGCGCTGGCTTCTTGGTGGATTTAGTGAACATGGACTGTTGTTTTTGGAGTGTAGATTTCAGCTCTTTTACCTTCTCTTTACGGAGGCTGATTCCCATTGGAGAATCACAGGAAAAGTTGCTGTGACCTTTGGTGAAATACCGCTCTACGTTGCCTCTTTCACCAACTGCCAGGCTCGCACCACAGATCACACACACACACTTGTCTTACATATTTGTCAATCAACTCTCATTGTTTGTGAAAATAATACGTTTTTGCCTTTTACTGGCGTGACTGGGCTCTGCAGACATCGTTGGGGGGGCTAACCCACCACCTGCCTGGCACCTGGCTCATCCTGCTCCCCCCAGGCCCAGCCCCCCTCTCTCTTGCACATTACATACACACAGACCACACAAACCAATTCCCGCTCCCTCCTGGTTTTAAGGTGTTTCATATAATTAAGTCTGATGAATTGGAAAAAAAAAGACATGTTTTTTGCAAGTCGCACTGGTGTGCCTGGTTTAAAATTTAAGTCACCTGGTCTTGAAAAATAATAATAATAATAATAATTATAATAATAATGCATTAGATTTCTATAGTGCTTTTCAAGGCACCCAAAGCGCAAATGTGAACAAATTGGTCGCAGTCTGGAGTCCTAATTTAGAATGAACGTCTAAATTGAAAACTTCAAAAAAATAATTACAAATTTAGCAAATAAAGTTATAAGTTATACAACTATTTACATTAAAATGCAGGCAATGCCTCGGCGTTTTTAGGAAAACTATATATAACTATTTATAAAAACGATCAGGTGTTACACAATGCCACACATCTGATTCAGTTTTCCACCAAACAAAAAAAGCCACTATAGGTCGACCTCTGGTGAAAACATTCTGACTTTCAGACCAATTACAAGGGATCTGAAAGCTGAAAATTAAATCTGCCTAAAAGTTGACCTAATTTGATTAAAGCAAAGTCAAAAGTGAGGTGTCCTGACCAGTAGTCAGTGGTGACAGACATCACCTCTCTATACCGAAGGAAGTAAATCTCATCAGTGTTAGTGCATGCAGCATGTACATCTTTTATATAGATTTATTTGCTATTATGATAACAGTTAACTTGAAGTTATGAAATGATTTTGAGTCCATAAAAATGCAGATAAGCTGAAAATAAAACAAAGAATTTGTTCCATAATCAATAAAGTAATTTTGTTACAATGGAATACTAGTATCAAAAACTAAACTGAAATCAAACCCAGCATCAATGCTATATCATACTTGTATGAAGATAGTCAGGCCTATGTGCTGCGAAGTGTGCATGTCATCCTGCTTGGGTATGTGTATATAATTGGTTTCCATCCTCCTCTCATTAATAACTGCACGAGGCTCCAGGGGATTTTCCAGCCTTTTCCCTCCACACCCTTCTAAGAGTCCCTTACAGCCCCCAGCATCACTTGCTGTGCATGGATCAATGGCCCCTGATTATTCTATTTGTTAGGCCTGCACTGAATTAAGGTTATTAAAATAGTAGGGAGCATTGATCTCCTCCAGGCATGCCATAGCTCGCTGACAGCAACAGGTCACAGGTATTGGATGCTTCAGCTGAAAATCACAGCTGTTAATTAAGTTTAATTACAAAATACTAAGGGTGCTTTGGGTGTGTCAGAAGATACATGGGTGATCTTTATTTACTAATAAAAAGCAGGATGGCATGACTTCACATTCATATGTCTAAAGGAAACATCTGAAATCAAATTAATGTAATTAAACGTTGATATAAAAAAAGTAAAAGACTTGGTGTGTAAAAAAGGCTGGTGCAAGTGGAAGCATATAATATAAGAACTCCACAGGGTATCTGACCGGATGATCTAGTATACTGGTGTTGATATAATACAGGTTGTGAATTTGTCATATACTCTCCTACTGTAGCATTGCTAAACAACAGCTGTAACACTTCAACAGCTACAGTATCAAATTTAGCTGCCAGATGCACTTTGGCGCACTGTGCAGAGTGTATTGGAGGGAGGTCCTTTAACTGTGTGTAGCTGCCTTAGCAGTCCTAACATTTCACACATAACATAAGACTAAACATCCTCAAACTGAAAAAAGAGAAGGTACAAATCATATTTCTACAAGAGACCCACCGATCTCAGGCAGAACACGAAAAATAAAAGAAATTTGACTATATAAATTCATACTACAGTTTGTATAAACTTGGAAACAGAAGAGGAGTTGTAATAGTAATATTCAAGTCGACCAAATTTCTCTGTGAAAAAGAAATTCAAGATACAGAGGGAAGATATGTCTTTGTGAAGGGAAAGCTGGAAAATGAATCTGTTACTCTGGTAAATGTGTACGCCCCCCCAGAAAGTGATAAGCATTTTTTTAGATCTATTTTCAATATAATAGCAATGGAAACTGAGGGCATATTAATTTGTGGAGGGGATTTCAACCTAGTGATAAATCATAAACTGGATACAACAAGCACGAGGAAAAACAAAAGACAATTGGCAACATTTTTAAAACTGTCCCCAGAAGAGATGGGACTGATCTATATATGGAGGAATATTAATCCTACCAAAAAAAGACTTTACTCATTACTGAGTAACTCACAGGGTCTACTCAAGGACTGATTTATTTTTTTTTTTTAATAAATAAGGGCAACAGATACAGAGTAGAAGAATGCACGATTAGGAGTGCAGAATTATCAGACCATAACGCAGTTTATCTACAGATCCACTTAAATGGGATACAAAACAATAAGGAAATAGCTGAAGACATGAAAAAGGAAATCAGACAATATGTGGATGAAAATAATAATGGAGAGGTTGAACCGACAACTGTTTGGGATGCTCTGAAAGCGGTTGTTCAGGGAAAACTTATAGCTAAAACAGCATCATTACAAAAAGCGAGATTAGCAACATACAAGATCTACACTGAAAGGTTAAGGGAATTGGAGCAGCAATGCCAAAGAGTGTACCAACAAATTCAGGATAATAAAACCAAAATTAATGACATACTATTAAGTGATATAGAAAAAAAATGTTTGTATCTAAAGCAGAGTTATTACGAAATAGGCCCCAGATCTACAGAATTATCAGCAAAACGTATAAAAAAAAAAAAACAGGCAGAAAATACTGTACATAAAATTAGAGACCAGGTCACCAATAAGATCACTTATGGCCCAGAACATATTGAAAGTGTATTCCAGACATTCTATAAAAAACTATACACAACCACTAGCTGCAGATGAGGGTGAAATTTAGGACTTTTTAAATCAACTGGAATTACCATCAATTGGTACCTCTCAAAACAATATCACAACAGCTGACATCACAATTGAAGAGATAAAGGAAGCAATAAATTTGTGAAAAAAAAAAAAAAAAAATCCCCAGGTAGTGATGGCTATCCTGCAGAATGGTACAAAATGTTTAAGGAAGAGCTGATACCAGTGCTCCAGGGTTCATTCAACTGGACTGTCAAAAGAGACCCCTCCAACATCGGCAGAGGCAATGATCTCGGTTATACCAAAGCCAGGCAAAAATAAAGAGGAATGTGCACGCTATAGGCCAATTTCAATATTGAACACAGATTACAAAACATATACATCTATAATCTCCAAAAGTCTAAAGACCATTCTGTCAGACATCAAAGACGAAGATCAGACGGGATTTATAAAAGGACGCCAAACCCAAGACAACATCCGGAGAACACTCCATATAATACAAGTGCAAAAAGAAAAACAAAGTACTATCTTAGTATGCATAGATGCCAAAAAAGCATTTGATTGTGTGAATTGGAGTTTTCTTCATAAAGTACGGCTAGGATTTAATAAAAAATCCATACAGATAATACAAACATTATACAAAGAACCTACAGCTAGAATGAAAATAAACGGAAATCTGACGGACGCAAAGATCTACCAGACAGGGATGCTGCCTATCACCAGCCCTCTTTGCTATCTGTATCGAGTCCAAACAAAAAAATAAAGGGAGTTACAATAAAAGGGCTAGAAGACAAAATTGGACTTCTTGCTGATGACGTAATAGCTTTCCTTGAACAACCAAACACAACACTTCCTACACTGATGACACCCCTTGATTTATGAGGTCATCTATCAGGATATAGACTAAATATTTCTAAGACTCAGATCCTCACAAGGATCCAGGTATCGCCTCATGCTACCAGTAGTGGCACTGATGCTAGCCAAATGCAAAACAAGTGAAAAACAGTCAATAAAGATGAGGGGGGAAAAACATTTCAGTGGCCTCCAACTGTAAAACCTTCCTTGTTTTGGGGGTCATCTCATTGTTGGCCCTCTAGTGTACTTGTTATTCATTTCAGTAATACCAAAGCATCTGAAGCTGATTAACAATACCCTCTACTTAACTAACCAGATCAATATCCCAAAACTTTAATTCACTTAATGCAATCCTCTCATTAAAAAGTGTTCCTGTAATTTTTTTGAGCAGTGTATCTGCCAGTGGAATCAGGCACATGTTTGGTATGGAACCCAACCCCAGTTTCATCTTCATTTTCATTTTCAAGTTCACTGATGTTTGCATGCACAGTGACTGCATCAGTCACACAGACACATTTTAGAGCATTTAAAGTAAATAAAAGCTACAGAGCTTGCTAACCCCAACAACTTAACTCAGGTCTGGCTAGGTCTAAGAGGAACTGTGACCAATTTAGTTCAACAGGTTTGTCCTCTTTGAGCTGTGTTTAGACAGGTACAACTTCTGAAAGCAGAAAAGTTAGTTAATTCATTCAGAGCTTCATGTCTGCATATCATCAAGTAGAAAAGGTCATTTGTACAAGTTGTAAATTGATTATTTATTTATTTATTTGTGATTCCTTTTATTGAATATTCCTGCATGCTCTGGTCTGAAAAGTCTTAATATCTGGCCCTGTTCAGACCTGGCAGTATGGAATGAAGTGAGAGTTGTCCTATTGACATTTAAAGGGTATTGATTGTTTCACAGCATCGAGTCATGCAATGATTCACTGTAAGCACACTATAAAAGCTGCATGTAGTATGCAGGGCGTACAGTGATTTCCACTTGCAAAGAAACATCACAATCTAGTCGGTAGACCTGAAATGAAATAATATTTTAAAGCTTTCACTGAGCCTGTTTTTTTGTTTTGTTTTGGGTTTTTTGCATATAGACCCGGGAAGTGAGATACAATAATAAGTGATAACCCGAGACATGATCAAATGCCAGGTGTAACCGGATGCACTGGAATTTTCCCACCAGGAAACGGATGATGAAAAATGCACTGGCCAGGCACTCTGCACTGTAGTTACACAGTGGCCTTTGCAAGTGCAACAAAGAGCTATTCACAGAGTTTACATGTAGATTAACATCATTGTGTTGGCTGATGACTTGTAATTAGGAGCCAGAATGAGCAGGTAAGAAAGGCTGTCTGACACTTCAACAGGCATTAGGTTTCAGCTGTATGGGCCTTTGCACATGTAAGAGAAAAGAAATACAAAGAGCTCAATGCTGCCTTCACTGGGTGTATGACAGACAAGTGATGACAAGGCAGCCTCAGACACAATGTCTGCTTCCACTATTGCCTGATTGGACCGACTTTAAAGGATATTAACTTTTATTCACCCAAGAAAGATCCAGCAACTCCCTGGTCTTTTGTCCTACAGTTACACCTCAGTAATCTCCTCAACCTTTCAAATTTAAGATTCTGTACAAGGTCTTTTCATGTTGAAGCCAAACAACTTTTTTACTGCCTGCAAAACTATGGGCTCAAAAGCTACAGTGTAGATCTGTCCTATCGATAAAGAAGCATAAAAAGAAAAAAAATCTAATAAAGACAAGTGGTTTGACAAGTTAGACCATTACAGTAGTGTTATTTTACATTAATCTCCATTTCCTTGTAGAAATAATCAGCATTATCCCTCTCCTAATTGCACAAGGAGGAAATGAATGACAATATAGTGTTATCATAATGGGCCAAAGTTGTTTGAGACAAGTGAAAAAGTAAACAGAGCTTACTAATACCCAGCCGTCACACAACACTTTGCCCCTCCTGCTCACCGATAGCCTGCCTACCCAGACTAATTTTGCGTCCTAACTTCCAATATTTTCAAGAAGTTTTCCAAAATTTGTAAAAATCCAAAAATTTAAATTCCGGCATCAAACACCTCACCTGGTGGTAAAGAACAGGCGAGGCAAATTTGAAAAGAATCGGGTGAATAGTGTCTGAGAAACGGAATGGACAAATTTTCTAAGTGGACCAGATCAAAGTGAAGGTGAACATCAGTGTCAAAATAAAAGTTTCACTTATTATTTGTAAAATAGGCTCTTTTTTTTTTTTTGCTTAAGCACTCTGCTTTATGGAAGTGTTTACAAAATGTCAGTATCAGAATTTCTGAGCCTACTGATCAATATAAAATGAAACCTAAAAAGGACTAAAATGTGCAGTATTAACTTAAATAATATTTTTTATTGCTTGTAGAAATCATATTTTAAGTCTGTGAATCTGAAGGAACTAATTATTCAACAGTACAAGAAAGGTTATGTCCAATCCAATTATTGGTCCAATCTGCTCTGCTATTACCTGTATATATATGACTTCAGTTGGAATATGTATGTTAAATAAAAGTTTCTGAGCATATTTGTAGTGTTTTAGTTCCAGCTAAGTCTTTTATTCTGACTACTGAACAAAGGGACAAACTGCTGTCCCCGTGTCCCAGTTCCACCTGTCCCCGTGTCACAACATATTTGTGTTCATAAAAACTTATCATTTCAACATTTTTATCCAATCTTGATCTCAATTGTAGTTTAACATCATAGCTAAAGCCCTATGTTTCATTTAGGATCCATTTCTTATGAGAACAGCATGTTTTGTACATTTGCGAAAAGTGAAAAAAAATGATGTTCATTTTGCGTCCCTGTGTCACACAGCAGTAATTTAAGTATTTTTACCCCAATATTTTATTTCTGTAAATTGTAACGCGTGTCATGTGAAAATACTTATTGAGACCTATTCATACATTAAACATGGAAATAAGTTATTTAGTTTTCAACACATAGCTTACTGAAGAGGAAATGTGTCCCCATGTCACCACTTGATTTCGCCCTTGTAGAAATTTTCAAAAATTTAGCAAAAATCCAAAAATGTGGACAAAATCTTGGACGGACAGACAGAATTCCTGCTATATAGGTGTATATTGTGATTAGTCGACAGCAATTTTTTTAGTTGACACTTCGTTTTACTATCTCCCTGCTACCGCTGCCAGAGAGAAGCCTCAGGTGCCACGGTACCTATGGAATCCATGCCAGTGCCTCGACATGCACCCGCTGTCTCTCTTGATTTAGGTAGTAGGCTTGTCCAGATCGGGCCCGGTTCTAGAGGCAGTGCGCCCTCAAAATAAAGTTTCCAAACTTAGGGAAAAGGAAAATGAGTTGCACAACAGCAGGAGAATTAGAGAAATTTAAAGTGTCTTAAGTTTCACTTTGACTTTTTACAGTCATATGGCGTGCGCCTAATCATTACGTGGTCCGTACGAGTCACCCCCCGTAACCCCCCATCGCAGCCTCCATCAGCGACATGTGCTCCCTTCACATTCCTGATTGCCACCTCATATGGACACGTTGCACGTTATTGTTTATGTCTGGTAATCCCGCACATGTGTAGTACGCTGGAGGGCAAAAGCACCGCTCCAGCTAATAAGAAAACATAGCTAAACAACCACTGCCGTCGTCGTTTTAGAAACATCTGCTCAAAAAGGAAAATCAAAGAGAGACTTATGACTAGTTTAGATCACCTTTGCGCTGATGATCGCGAAAGGTACAACGCAATGCTAACTGTATTTAGCGAAAAGCTTCCAGACCCATTTCAAATAGCTGACGAACTGTGGCTTGACAGTCCGCAGTATGTCCTCCAGTTCAGTATGGACATCTATAACTACCTCATCAACACACCAGGGGTTTACACAGCAGAGGACATGAAG
>JAPQRQ010000001.1:27733524-27743851 GCA_037367365.1 Apogon talboti
TTAAGGGCGAAGGCAGGGCACATCCTGGACAAGTTGCCAGTTCATCGCAGGGCTGACAGAGACAAACAACACTCTCAGAGAACAGGAGAACATGCAAACTCCACGCAGAAAGGCCCCACCGACCCACTGGGATCGAACCCAGGACCTTCTTGCTATGAGGCACGAGTGCTACCCACTGCACCACCGTGCCGCCCACCAATCTGAAATCCCCTTTATTTTTCAATTATCATTCATGTCACAAACACATTATTCAAAACAATGCAATTTTAGTCCTTCATTTCGCAATCATTACCATCTTAATAGACAGCTCTAACCCAAGGCCAGAGATATGTTCAAAGCTGAAATTCTTCCACTATCAAAAAAAAAGCTCTCTTTAGTCCCAGAAATGTGACAGGACACATTCATACAAGTGTACAAATGAGAGTCTACAGGCTTAAAATGCTGTGAGCAATGAAAAATGTTACACATTCAATTTAGCATGACATTTTGATAAGAGTACCCATTTCAGCCAGCCCTTATTCCCTCTTTTAAATCAATACCACATTCACCTTTAATGATGTCGCCTTATTCAACATTTCCCTGAAGCTTGACACTTTGCGCAAGCATGGCGGTGTAATTCTAGTGAGGTAGCAAGATGTTAAATTTTCATATGGGTGAATTTCTACAGTACATACAGAGTTGCAGAAGGTTACATATGACCATGTAGCTTTTGCCATCATTATTATGGTAGCTCTCTGTAGCTGTGAGGCAATGAGATAATCAGGTTGGTAGCACTGCAGTGGATGAAACGACAGCTTTATGAGAGGTGAGCGGAACTGGAACACACTGTAGCCATTCATGTGGGAAACTTTGAGGTTACCCTGTCAAAGAGCAGCATGGGTAGCCCCAAGCAGAATAAAGTGAATTGGCACTGTGATAAAGAAGTGAGTACCCAGTAATGAAGTGAGTACCCAGTGATCTACTGTTGTGTCCTGGCTGTTTAAATACTGACAAAGCACTCAGCGCATACACATTTGACTGGGGTTGTTCACAAAAATTACACTGTGACTATTATGAAAAGTCTCAAGCTTGAAATGTAATAAATAAACATCTGTGTTTCCCATTGATTATATATACTGTGGCAACCTGCTGTGGTCTCAGAATGAACCAAAAACATCACAGCGAATCTCAGTCTTTAATAGCGTGATAGGCTCAGGTACCAGTGGCTAATATTAGGCTTTACAATAAAATTGTTAACTTAAAGGGAAACTAACAGCCCAAAAAAAAGAAAATATATTTAAAAAAATCCTTGATTTTTTACACAACTAGCAGGTTCTTTTGTCCATTTGAAAGCCACTATTATTTTGGTCTTTAAAAAAATCCACGATCATTAAACTCTACTTCAAACTAGCTTTGCTAACCCAATGTAAAGGTAAATAACACATATAACATGAGAAAACTAAATACTATAATGAAGCAGAATATACAGTGGAACAACTTAACATGGTGAGATAAGCTATCAGTCTGCTATCACGACTCCACTGTATTAACAGCAAAGCATGTTACACCTTTAGCACTGTCTGACTGAAGAAAATCATTTTAAAACTTTAATAAACTCATAAGTCAATCAACACTGTTAGAAACAACACAATATGCAACACACTCTGGATCTTACTTACATTATGCTGAATATTAGTGAAGCAGCCCCACAATCCCCCACCTATAACATACACATTAATAATACAACTCATTGAGAAACAATGAACAGTTCCATCAGCCTGCTGACTTACCAAGAAAACAGATTACTATTAGCACTGAAGATGCTGATACAGATTTGTCATGTTGATGCATGACTTCACTTGACACGTTTTATCTCATAATGTGTAAAACATGAAAAAGGAGGTCATACATCAAGTTAAACGTGACGAAGCTTGAATGCAAAAAGTTATTAAAATGGATAGTCCTGAGACCATGCACAGCACAATCTCCACTGCCTAAACAGAAACTAGCTGCTTTCTCTTTATTTTTATGGCCATGGAGAATGAACAGACTGCACACAAACAGGTTCCTGCATGTTGCTCAGTTTTTGTTATTTCATTTAATTGCAGCCTTTTTTCATTACATAGTAATTGCATTGACTGATATTTCAATTAGATTAACTGTGCAGTAATCTGACTCTAATGAGTTAACATTTGGAGAGAAAGTTATGAACAAGAAAAAGTTAATTTCTCCAATCATTCAGTTGAAATACTTTGCCATGCCTCTTGTAAAACTTGTCAAAGGTGTTGCAATTCAGTCCACCCATAGCAGTTCTATTAGCTCTGGTGACTGGGCAGGCCGTGCCATGATTGATAACACCCCAGACAACTGTTTTCTGACTACATAACCTTTGCAGAGATTGGACATACGTTTTAGTTCACTTTCTGCATTGTGAAGTTGGTCTTGAAGTATGGAATGGTAGCCATGCCCTGTACTGTATTAATGCTGAACCTTCAAACTGTTTTTCATGCATCAGTGCATACAGTCATAGTAGAGCTGTACGATTTTGGCAAAGAATAAAATCCAGACTTTTTTCCTCTAAAAACTCAATTTTCGATTTTTGGGTAACACTACAAAAGACAACAGAAGTTGGCATGTGGTTTTCATGTGCAACCCCCAATGCAATGCACTGCTCCCACTAGGGATGTACCGATCCGACTCTGATGCCAATACCGATACTGGGGCCTTGCGTATCAGTCGATACCCGATAATGATCCAATATTGTTCAATGGTGTTCATTATGTCTTCAGTTTTCTATATGTACTTTTTCTTTTTTTTTTTTGTTTAAGACAAGGGGGTTTTTTGGGGGGTTTTTTGAGGAAGGCGGAAGTATCCGCTGAAACATGTCAAGGTATGTTTTTGAAAAAAAAAACTGTGTTTTAAACAAAAGAAAGAAAAAGTACATATGATCCAATATTGAAATTTTTCCCGTCTCTGTAGAGCATCTACCAACATTAGCTGTGTACTACCTCTAGCAGCAGCAGCTCTTTTTGATCTGTTGTGCTGCTGGAATTCCTCCTGCTCCTTTGCGTGGTGCTTCTGCAGGTGCTTAGTTAAATTTGTCATGTTATATTTGGCACCACCCCTGGCAACATTCACTTTACAAGCATTACAAACTGCCGTTGAGCTAGTTAGTGTGGTAAGGCTGAAATACCTCCAAATCACAGACCCCTTAGTTCACACCTTTTACAGATCCCTGATGCAGCTTAAATGTTGACATGGGGGCCGATATCCGATCCAAATATCGGATCGGTGCAACCTTAGCTCCCACTCTGGTGTATGATGATGTTTGAGGTGCTGAAATAAGTTGGTTGTGCTGCTGTCTTTGACAGATACCGCCTTCAGGCAGAGTTTGCAACGAGGAATGATTTGGTCTTCATCGGAAACTTCGAAGCCGTACCAATTCCACACAACCAACTTGCTCTTACTATTTTTAGCCACAAACTTCTCACTCTCCTTAGCAAACGCCACTTTTTGTACTGCTGTGTGGAGATCAAAGATTGTGGAGACCATTCTCACAGTTAGGAGGAGGAGCCTACAGTAGCCCGGAGGTGCACAGCCCGGAGACACAAGAGAGATGAAATTTGATTTGACGATTACCCTTTTTTAAATATCATCCTAATTAAATAATCCGATTTCGATTTAAAATCAGTTAATCGTGCAGCCCTAAGTCATGGTATAGTTTGCTTCGCATGGGTTTATTCTATGTGTTCTATAGTGTCCCCCCGCCATCTAAAGCAGGTATATATGTAGGATACCTGTCAGTACCCTTGACTGAAGTACTGCTGAAGATCAGGAGTTGACCTCTGAGCACCTCCAATGGCAGCTCACTGTACTTCACTCGTATTTCACATGTGTATATAATGAGGTTGCATGTTCTCCAATCCTGTTGCGAACAGACACTTGTTGAGTGTGAAATAATTACATGTATTGTGCTGAAAATCAAGGTGACAGTTGGATGCGTAGAAATATTTTCACATCAACATCTGTACATTTATACATATATTTGTTTTGTTAAAATAAAGTTTCACACTCTAAAGTTATCTTGTTTGTTGCTCATAAAGGAACTTTTCACCAGCACTGTAGTCACTTAGTTTTTACTTTTAACCTACATCCGTTTTTCAAATTAGTATAGAGTATAGTAGTAGGTGCTAAAATCTCATCTCAGTTTCCTAATAACACCTCCCTTGATTATAAGAACCCATCCATTACTGACTTCAGTAAGTGGATATTGTATATGTATACTGTATGTATAGGTTTACATGAAATGTCTCTTAAGTATTGACAAAAAGATTGTGGAGTAGATGGGTCATAGAAGCATATCAGTAAACATGAAGTCAACCTATAGCGGTCACCGAGAACTGTCAACTTATGAGCCAAACCCAAAATAAGCCAACAACCTCTCCCAAGTTCCTGACACGAGTCTTCTTAAAAGCACTATTCTGTGCCTCCTGTTGGTATTAAACCCTGAAATGAAAACTGAAACTAAACACTCAACACATTTGATTTCCTTTTAGTTGGCACCAGTCTGTCAGCATTTCAGAGCAGTGGCCTTTTTTCCTCTTCAAACCAAACTTTCCTCATATGGCGATGTCTGACCATCTAATTATGACAATGTAAAACAACTTCAGCCCCCGTGAATGCCAACCACAGCTCATGAAGGAGAAGGCCAGAAAACCAGACAGACAGTGGCGTAGCAGAAACTTACCCTGTCCTTCATCCTCCAGCTCTGTGCTAAGGCCTTGGAGCCTTCAATCTTTTCCGAGTGCCGTTTCTTCATGAAGGCCAGGGGGAGTTTCCAGTCATTCATATCGGCCTCCTCTTCTTCAGCGAGGCCCATGGCCGATGAATGAAGCAAGTCTGAGTCCATTTTCATCAGGGCTCTGCAGAGTACAAATCTTGTTAGCAACTTATCTGATGGGTCATTATAGCACATTGGTTACTGTTAACAGTTGTAAATGAACTGCATTCAATTAAAACTTAACAAGTCAAGTAATTTTAGGAGTGTTGAGGGTGACTTGGTGGTCGAGTGATAAAAGGAGCCGACCATAAAAATAGCTGGGTATTTCTGAAACCAGTAGCATTACCAACATCTTGCCTTCAATGCCAGTTACACTTTTTTCAATATCAACTGTACATTTTCTAATCTTTAGTTACATTTTTCAGCTAACTTGCTGTTGTACACCATCAAAAACAAGATATGGATGGGTGATCCTACAAACTTAGATGGTGTTGATCCTAACTTGTTATATGATTTACTGTAGTTGACACAGATGATGCTAAGTAATAATGAAATAATGCCTTATTGATTTGTTCTAAAACTGCAGTGGGTCAAAGGAGGTCACCACAGTCTAAGTAATTCATAGCTGTATGGACAGGAGAATATAGATAAGTGTTTACTTTATCTATTTTCAGTGACATAATAATGCTGGTTGAAATGTGTGAAGATGAGTTTCCGGCCAAACAAAGTAAAGCCATCACACATAGTCTAACCATTAACACACCAAGTACAGTTAGGGGTAAACATAGGTTGTTTGTTTTAAGAAAACTGTGATTCATGGATTATGATTCTAAAGCGACATGTGATCTTTTAGCCAGATTGCAGGCTCTGAGATTAACCTTTTTACCAGTGATCCAAAATTAACCAAATTTACCCTGCAAATTTACTCTGGACATTCAAAATGAAATAATACCAAGCTATACCACACATATTTTGTATGTGAATAACTGGAACCTAGCTCAGCAGTTTGTAATAGCAAAAATGTCTGCTTATTGCCTTGTCACGGTACAGAGGGCACTGAAATTATGAATTTTTATTTTCAGTTTGATCAATAGTGAGTACCTGGTATTCATCCCTTTTTTTAATTTTCAGATCTGGTGCTCATCATAGTTGGTGTAAATATTTACAGTGTGTTTAGTTCCCATCCAAAAAAGTATTTTTTTTTTTAATGGGGGGTTGGTTCTTGTTATATTAAGATCTATATATACACAGTAGTTTCCTTTCCATAATGCTGAGTTTTAGATATCATGATGCCACCTTGAAAGCCTAACAAGAACAAACAAGTTTGTGTAACAAAGCCAAAGAGATTCAACTATAACAATAAGGATAGAAATCACTCATAATAAGAAACAACAATTATGCATTCATTGATTCATTGATTCAAAAGTCAACCATTGAGATGAAATGATGCAGGAAAAAAAAACCACATTAAGTCATAGCTCAATTCCTCTTTTAACACAAAGTAGTGGTTCTGAGGAAGTCAAACTGGCAAAGAAACCTGTTTATAGCCTTCCTGTTTAATATAAATATTAATATTTGGCACAGGGACATCATAAATGTATTGCAAGAGAAAGATACAAAAGTTTCATATATATTCATCCCCAAAATACGACTTACAAACTGTAGAATCCATACAACACAGCAGAACTCAGTTATTCACTTATCCATAGCATAGACTATCAATGCTCAAACAGTGTTTGATAATAACCAACAAAGCAGTTTGTCATCTTTCTTTTGTTAGATGAGAAAAAACAACTAATTTGATTATAGAGCAACTAGTACAGTTATACTAAAAAATACACCCAATAATAAGAATAACTGGCCTAACATCTCTCAAACTTCATAGTTTGGCTGTAGCTGTGATGTTATAAAAGCAGCTCTGCCTCCAAGGAAAGTGAGCACTGCTATAGTGCAAAGTCTTTCAACTGGATGAATTGTGTTATGATATTCTGTATCAATGACTGTCATAACACTAAGGTAGTTGCCTCAGCCATCTATACAACATATATACCCATAAATGTATGTGCAGCTGCTGTTGTGGAAAGACTGCCTGACTTTCTTTAGCAGTGGTGAATGGGATATTTATTTATTTATTTGACCTTTATTTTACCAGGTAAAATCAAATGAAAACAGCTCCTCATTTACAATGATGACCTGACAATATGTCCCAACAGCTAAAAACAAAAAACGAAGGCAAAACAAAACAAAACAAAAACAGATTTATGTCCATTAGTCTAGTGAAATTACTTGAAGTACATTGTGAACACACTCCACTACAAGTAAACATTGGACAATTAGAACCTTGATTAAGTAAAGATACATAGGCAAGGTTTTCCCTTCAGAATAAATAACAACTGCCCAAAACATTTTATATTTCCCTGTTTCTTCAATTGAAAAATGTTACATTAATATTAAAAGGAAGACCGCCAAAACCTCCACACATATATGTCAACCACAAACTTAGTTATACTGGTATGAATGAGAACAGATTTTGGACAAAAAAAGCTCAATGAATGACAAATACAATGAGAATAATGGTTGAAACAATGTGAAATAATATCTAACACCAAAGCAACTGCCATCCCTGGAACCCCAGCTGCACCTAAGCCCTCGGAAAACCCTGATTCAAGTATTATCAGCACAATGTCTTTAACATTTAAAAAGCCAAAGTATTCGATGTGCCACAAAACAGTCTCTGAGGTGTTTATGTCTGATCTAATTTTAACTTTACTACTTTGCATACTGGTTAAATCTACAGAAATATATCTATAAGGTCACCAAAAGTTTGTAACATCGCTGTTCTGTGAAAATCATAAATTTCCGAGTCAACTTTTGGTGCTCAGAAAAAAACAAAACCCAATTCACTCAATGGGCAGGCAAAAGCAATAAAAAAAATTTAAAAAGCAGCTTAAAGCTCTTATGCAAATAGGGTGAAATAATGGGTAAGCTATAGTGTTTACACTGAAATGTTGTAGAAGTTTAACTTGTATGAAATACGAATAATCAAGTAACTTAAGTATATGTACTCTCTACAGCAGCTGAGCAAAAGTATTTATTAGTTTTCAGTTCAAGCATTAGCATCCAGGCTGTTGACAGAGCAGCACCTGGATGATGTCATGAAGAGGCTGCAGTTAGCTACATGTGCAAAACTAGCGTAAACCCATAGAGGCGGAGCTACAAATACTGTGTGTGTTCTGTCATTACGTGTGCATACATGAATTATTGTAAACACGGCCATGCTGTCTTTACATTCACGTAGAAGTGGGGACTGTTTACTTGTACTTGCTTGAAACCACTTTTGGCAAATAAGCCGGCTAGCTAACCCAGAATTAGCCAAAGCTAGCGCTGCTAAATTGACAGCTCTCCCGGTTAGCGCCGACAGCTGTAAAACTGCATGAGTAGCCGCGGCTATTTAAAGCCTTGTCCAACTATTTAGCGAAACAGCACAAGCACACAGATAAACGAGAGCGAGCAGATGTGGACAAATGGCGCTAGTGGCGGCAGCAGAGCGTGCAGATGCGTGCAAACCTTGGTGCGGTGGGATTGTCAGCCCGGACTGGGGAACCTCTCCGTCTCCGGACAATGACAGACACAGTCGCACAAACAATTCGTGTCAGAAAATTGTAGGGCAGCGTCCACAGCCTGTATAACAAGTCAAATCCGTCAAATCCAAGTTGGACGGGTGCGTGTTTGCAGGGGAATCTGCGGCTCCTCTCCCCACGGCTCTTCGCTATGGGAAGGGGCTGAAGACGAGGCCCATCTTCACACGGACAGTCTGCCACAGCCACACGGAGCACCGGCCACACTTAGGGATGACTGGGGTCGGACGGTCTTTTTCTACAAACCAGCGTCGCTGCTAGCCGATTTGGTGCGATGGTTTTCGCGAAAATCACACCAAATCCCTAGAATTTCTCCGGAGAGGCACTTCTTCAGCACTTCGGCAAGGGCGCAGCCATCTTGGGTTGGACCCAGAATGCACTGTTGGGGCCGCGAGGCTGTCATGAAACGTCACCACCGCCCTGATCAGTAACACACTAAAAATAATATAAGCACACACGGCTCTGCCTGCACAAATCTGCACACATTGTTATGTATATGCGACTACAGGGAGTTTACAAATTTTCAGATAGTGTTTAATGTAATAAAAAAATGGTTGATATTGTTAAATGGTCCTGCTCGAGCATTTTTGTACATTTTTCTGAATTTTTTTCATCTTTAATTTGGTGATCATTTTGGCTGTGTTGCAGATTGGGGCATGAATTTTGGTGAGAACTTTTCATTTCAGTTATATTTTTGAAATACAGTGTATTTTACTGTTACATTTCTTTTATACTCCTGTTGATGTATTATGTACTCTCTGGACACCTTTGTGGCCAAATGTACATGCACACAAAACTGCAATAAAATCCAAATGCATTTTTTTGGCTTCTTTTTCATAAATCTCTGAGACAGCTTCAGCCCTGCTCAAAACTCAAATTCAATCATTTTAACCCTTTAAATGGTAGTTTAATTATTTGAATAATTAATTATTTTTTACCCCAAAAAAATCACAAAAAATAGATTATTTTCCATTTAATAATTAGTAGGGGTGAGGGGACATGGGTGTTGATTAGAGTCTTGGATATGTCAAAGATTAGCAACAAAAGTGATTTGATTGCACTGGTATTTTTTTATGTAGTGTCAGTTATCACATTTAATCCCGCTGCCATTATAGTATATAACCATTCATTTTCTGATGTCAACATTTCATTTTGATGAAAAGCAGTGATTTTTGACATTTTTCCTGTATTCCTCTAGATTCAACCATTTTCCCACTGTGAAGTGATGCATGAAATTCTTGAATTTTTCAGTTATATTATGGATCCATATGACTGTCAGGAGTCCCCAAGAGTGATTTGTTGGGGGTGTGAAACAATTTTTAAATCAATATCTGATTCATCAATGTGAACATTTATTGTGCAAAGTACAACAACTTTGTGGGTTTACCAATGCCCAATCCCCCTAATATTTATTATATGGAAAATATTTTTTAAAAATTGTAATAAATATTATTCCAGTATTTAAACTGGCATTTAAAGGGTTAAAATCCTGAAAATGATTCAGTGTTTGGTAGTTGTCAGTTTAGAGCCGGGCTGAAGGTCTTTTAAGAGATATACTTTTTTTTTTTTTTTTGGTCAGTGTTGTACCTCCATTGAGCTCGAGTCCTATACCAGAGGCCAAAGGGCTTTGCACAGGATATCAGCTGTTCCTAGGACTGTGCCCTTTTCGACAGAGCTCTCTGATATTGTCTGATGTTGTTCCTGGTATCTGCTGGAGCCATCCACTCAGATTGGGGGTTACTCAATAGACCATAATATCCTCTTGCAGAGGCTCTATAGCATTGGCCTGTCTAAGATTTGTTGTAACTGGTTTGCCAGCTATCTCAATAACTGTGTACAGTGAGTGAAGTCGTAAAATGTTGTGTCAGAACCACTTTACATCTCTACAGGTGTGCCTCAAGGTTCCATCTTGGGCCCAACCTTGTTTTCC
>JAPQRQ010000001.1:27830251-27845981 GCA_037367365.1 Apogon talboti
GGGTTCATTTGCATATTACCAAAGGTCCACAGGTTACTGTATACTAGTGCTGCACAAAAAGGGCTTCAGTATTTTTAAGTGGAAGCCTATGGGGGAAAAAGGGTAAGACAAACACGCTACAGAGCATTAAGCCTTTTAACTCAGAGTAACTGATGGTCACCTTTAAATGGCAGCTTTTTAACATTCAGCAGTTGCTTTCAGCTTAGCTCAAATTGCTAAAAACACCAGGGACACAAAGTCCACTGTGCTCTGTTCCTGGGAAGGCATCCAGATGAGGTATTTCAGCTTGGAGGTGAGTCCACGTCATGGGGCTTCATCTCGCTGGACTGTACATCTTATAGCATCATGCTACACTTATTTCTGTGCTGCAACAGCAAAATTGTAAGCGTAACAGCGATGCCCATTAGCAGCTTGTGCCATTATTTTTAACCCACAACCTGCATAGGCCTCCCCAGTCCAGTTAGTGAGGCCCCCTTCAGCAACACAACACAAAGTAATTTACTCTAAATAGTCACCCAGGACATTTTCAGAGCATTACAGACACAATCAGCATCTCAAAGTAAACTGGAGGAGAGCAACACTGAGCGACAGGGTAGCGCCAGAAAAACAGAGATCATGTGATGAAGACAGATTAAGAAAGAGAAAGGAAAAAAAAAGAAAGAGCCAGATGGAGAATGAGATGGAGAGCTGTTATCATGTTACAGGCGGGCGCAGTGCAAGTGAAGGTGCTGAATAGGCAATAACAGGACAGCATAATAGAACTGTAATAGCAAGACAGAGGACATTACATAAGGCTGACCTAGGGTCAGCGTGAAGATGAGGCTTCTGCTGTGTCCATAATAACCGGAGGGGGCTCTCAGCAGACCTGATGTTAATATACAGCACAACAGATTAGTCATTACATATGGACATGGTTGGTGATTATGGACTGGCATTATCATCATTACTATTAGTGCTGTGTTTTATGTGCATGTAAGACGTGTGCCTGATGACTCAAGCAGTCATATTTTCCTTCTGAAAACTCATCTTTGTGGGTTTGTGTCCAACAAACACACAGAACAGCCCTGAGTCGGTGTAGCCAGAACAACAAGACACGGAACAGCCAAAGACAGGTCTGTAACCAAAGAACCAAAGGAGCTGTGTCAAGACAACAGTCACCATCACAGACACTGGATTAGACGCCACTATGTCTCCATGTAGCTCACAGTACTAACAACGTCAAGATAAAAGTTCATTCGGGGTTGATTACATTGTTAGTTTCTTTTTCTTTTTTTTTTTTTTGCAGTGTTGCAGTTTAATGAAACGCATACATCAACACATTATTATCTGTACTTTGCAGCTCAATAGGTCACCAAAAATATTCCCTAAAGTGGATGACTGAAGACAAACAATAGCATGAGACAAAGCTATATAATGCTAATGCAGTATGTGACAGTTGCAGCCATAGACTCCATAAAAATGGCAGAAGTGAAGCCCTACATCTTATGGTTACGTTGCTTCTGTGAAATGTGGAGGCAAAGTCCCGCCCCTTCCGTCAGACCACCATGGGACTTTCGACCTTACTTACTGAATCATGCTATATTAGTAACTGCTGTGTTTCGGTTTGGAGCATAGACTGTATATAATTAGTGAAAAAAGGAAGGTGACACCACCCATAAACCACAACCCAGTTACAAATTGCACCTGATAAATGATTTAAAAAAAAGTATGGGGTACTTGTAAAAACTTTTTTTTTTTTTTTTTAATTTTTGCTTATTGGTTCCTAATCATAAATACATTACAACACTGAGATGAAATAAGAATGCTGCCAAAACGTTTGTTCTTACCTCACATTCAATTTGCAAGGTGTGAAAACCAGTGTGATTACTGCACAGAACATTACATAATGGCTTTGTAACATGTTGTTAGGCTAGTGGGTTCATTTAGGTTCATTCGGTAATAATTCTTGAGCATCTGTCTCTTTTCTTTAGTTAGTCTGCAGAGTAACTTGCAGAGCTTGTATATTGTGTTGTTCTGCTGTTGTGCAAGAAATAAAGACTGTTGAAACAATGACTTCAAATGGCAGAGACGTACGCTACACACGGTGTGCTGTTGGTCTGTCTCCTGAACTCTGACGTGCAGTGAGTCTAATTCATTTTTGTGGAAGCGATGGTGCAAACATGGTGTATTTTTGTTTCATTATAAATCTCTGGGACAAATGAGGTCACCACAGTCTAGGTAATTACTGTGAAACATTGCAGCTATCACAGATGAATGTACAGATAGAAAAGACTGTACAGACTAGAGTTTACTTTATCAGTGAGCAGCTTTGTCTCAGGTTTCTTCTGACAGTTGTTAAAACATTGCAATACCAGTCCAAAATGATGCAAACAGAGGTTTTAGACAGATAACACACAGGCTAAGCCTTAGGAAATATGAGAAATCCAAAGGAAAACTTGTTAGAGTTCGGTTGTAAGTTGCCTGCATTTTAGAAGAGATGAGAAGAACCCCAGGACCAGACGTCTACTTCAGAAGACCATCATGATCTTCTGACAGGATCACCCAGCCCCAGTCAAAGTGAAGAAACCTGCAGAAGTCTGCTGTTTAATTTGTCCAGACTGACCCGACTGGACCGAGGTTCAGTCTTTGTCCACACACCAGGCCGACGCAGGGCTCCAGGTCATGGTGTTAAAACCACAACAGTGAATGTCAGGTTGAATGAGCATTGTGCCGGCAGTGACTGAAAGTGCATTACTCTGCAGGTGTATGTTGGTATGTTATGGCAGATGAGGAAGACATTTGTATTTTTTTCCTGTGTGTTGAAGCCTTTTATCTGGAGGCATTTTCCCATGTGGGTGAGGAGAGGTGAGGATCAGCCACTGTCATAAGGCATGGTTTATTTTTTCATTTCAGAGTTGTTTAGTTATTGGTTTATTTCATATTGTTTGCTGTATACTATATTGTATGGCTGCTTGTCCTCAGGTGCATTGGAAACTGTATGACGTGAGAGGAGGCCTTGGTGCAATATGCCTGTCAGCTGATGAGGTGGTGGGTTTAGAGGATCTTTTCTGTCGTTGATGGGGTTTTTGGAGGGATTGGTTTATGGGGAATTGAGTGCCTTGGGATTCATTGTTCTGTTTCTTGAGCAGCTATCGAGCCATTATCACATTGCTGTAAATACTGTGCTTATTGTGCCATGCTCCATCAGAGCAGCATAGGCTGATAATGGAGAGTGTGAGCTTTGGCTGCACTTGGATGCAGGAACACTGTATCTAAATGATATTTATCTAATAATAAAGATTGTTTTTGTGTTTTATTCACTTTATGGACATTCTCCCTTAACAGTAGTTGAACTTGTAGACTGTGGCATTCAACACGCTACAGCAGCTTACAGCTACAAGGATAAGTGTGTGAAGTTAAGTGACATCTCAAGGTGAAGTTGGAGAATACACTCCCCTTTTACTCTACAGTGACCATAACACATACCCAAGTCCCCTGTTAGGACCAGAGTTTGGGTTTTCCTTTCTGGGTTGTTTAGTTGTAGCCTCAGGATCCAAAATCAGGGGAGAAATTGATCCACACTGAACAAATGTGAATATAATAGATAGATGAACATGAGGTTTACAGAACATTACAAGACTAAAAATGTAGCCTAAGCTGAAGAAACAGGAAATCCCAGCTGAACTCAAAACATTCAATTTGCTTATAGACATGGGGACATTTTCATTTATTAACATGAATTATTATTTGTGAATTTAATTGTTTATTTATTTCATGACTTACCCGATTTACTTCCCATTTCTTTGAGCTGTGTGATAATTTCATTCAGTTACATTGGATCATCTGAGGCCCTACCTTGGAAAACCTTGGAAAAACCTGGAAACAAGGTGATTCATCGCGTAAACTACTCCGTCCATAGAGATTAACAGCCCACAATGGCACATTTTCATGTGATTATACTTACATTAACATATAACTGCAAGTGTTTTATTTCATTTCTGCAATTATATTCTCATACATCCTCATGAATGTCACACATTGGACCTGGAACTGAATAATTTCATTGTGATGAGATAAATGAATTGTTCTGCAACGGTTTCCCTAATAACCTCCTGTTGTCATAGAATTGTCACATAGCAAGTAATTTGTTTCTGATGTGACAGAATACAGGAGACCAAAGACGGAAACAAAGGAGATGAGGTTTCCTGCACGATGAAATATCAGCCTGACAATGAACGGAGCAACGGCATTTCTTGTCTTGCCTTTCAGCTCAGTATGGAGAGCCTTTTTAAGCAATGGTAATTCACTATCACCTCCAGCAACGACAAATGATCTCAAGACTGATGCTAATTAGGGGGAAAACACAGAAAAATGACCTATTCTCATTTCTTTTTCTATTAATACAGTACAGTTAAGAATATCCTGACTGTTGAGTCTGACCTGGTTCTTCTCTATGCACATGCTTACAGTGACACAATTTGACATTGGATGTGTTTCTATTAAAAGATTAAAGACAAAATATCCAGTGTTGTTTTATGAAAGCGCCTCCTCCTTTTCATGTGTACAGTGGAGATCAGATGGCTTATGACTCAGCAATTAGAGCTGGGGAGTTTTACTTTAATAGGCTATTATGCGTCTCTTCTAATGAGGTACAAGACATGATGACACATGAGAGGATATTACAGGGATACGCGCTAATTATAAACAGGGAACATTTTAATTTATATAAATCTATGCAAGGATAAGGAGTTTTCAGACACTAAAATATCAATACCACAGACTTAAAGCGGTTTTATTTTTCACCTAATAAAGGATTACAAGCAGTAGAAAGTTAATTCTGGAGTCTGGAAGGCCATGCTTAGTCAGCCTAGGGTTTCTTGTCCTAGTCCTCTTTGCTTTGCTGTCAGACACACCATGAGCTGTGTCAAGCAGTACTGTACCATTCTTCAAAAAAAAAAAAATAAATAAATAAAAAAAAAGGAGAGAGAGAGATGGAGCCTCAAGCTCTTTGAAGGATGAAGAAAGTGGAAATCTACTGAGTACCAAATTATTGATGTTATGGCTACAGGTAACTCCCAAAATATAACAAAAACTCAGGGTAAACAAGCTGCTGGGCCAAACTATTCTGACACAACCTCCTTTAATGAAAAACGAATTTGGATCAAACATGACCTAAAGTATAGTATAGTTTTGGCAGTGACACTTTGCGTAGGTTTGATCTACTTACTAATAAGTCTTTGAAAGGTACTGTATATAATGCTAATGCAGTAACAATGTACCTCAGAAACACGTGGAAAAAATCTGGGAAACAGCGAAACTTGTGCAAACAAAACTTGTGTCACTACCAAAACTTTAGGTCATGGTTGCTGAAAACCTGGTGAATGTTAAAAAGTTGAAACCAGTGAAATAAATTCTCCATTTTCTTTAGTGACACAGTAGAAAGGATTAGACAAACAAAGGAAAGACAGACTGTGCCACAAATGTTTGTGTTTGGACTTGAACCTGGGATGGTGTTCATCATTAATGTCTGCCTTCATGTGGGGTTCATCTACCTGTGTTTAGTCTGAAAGCCCTAACCTTCCAACATGTGCCTTTTCTCTGTAAATGAACCAAACTGTGGTTCAGGTTGGTTTAGAACAACGTTTGGTCCACACTGGGGGAGGTTTTAGATTCAGATTAAAGTGAAAAGTACTGTTCAGTGGAGGCTGGTGTGAAAATACCCTAACCTGCCTAGGTATAAGCAAAGTATTCAGTATTATTTCCATAAACATTCTAATATTATACTTTTTCTTTAGTTTTATCAAATTTTTGATGAACAACAAGACTCAGTGTTTTGCCTCTCTAATGTTTTGGTTACTTGGCTGTAGATAAATAAATGCTCTCACCTCATGCTAAGCCAATTGGTTGTCCCAAATCACATACCATGTACTAGATGCGCAATACCTATACTAATGTTCAACATGCTTTGTGTAAAAGGGGTAGAAATGGACAGCCAACATCGTGATGAGAATATCGCCAGATTTTAGAATAAAGCCCAAACATGACAATGCTGACTTGAGCGCGTTAGGTAGTTTACACGTAAACCCGATATAAGGGAATATGTAAACAGTCTATTAGGAATGCTGCATTTCTCATTTTTCTCATTTCATTTGTGCATGGATCCAATTAAATATCAAATGCCTTAAGGCAGGGGCCACATACGAGGTCAAGGTCAAGGTCAATTTATTTATATAGCACGTTTACAACAGCATAAAGTGCCCAAAGTGCTGTACAAATCGATTAAAACACCAAAACTAGTAAAAATAAGAATAAATACAAGATCTACTAAAACTAATAAAAACAAGTACACAATAATTGAATAAAACCAACTAAGAACACTATCATAAATAAAAGCAAATACTAATTATTTGTATTAAAAGCCAGTGAAAATAGGTGTGTCTTTAAAAGTGATTCAAAACGTTCAATAGACTGTGCACTTGTGACGTGCTTGGGCAGAGCATTCCAGAGCCTTGGACCCGCGACAGAAAAGGCTCTGTCGCCCTTAGTCTTCAGTTGGGTTTTTGGTAAATCTAACAATAGGCGACTTGAGGAGCGTGTCTCTCTAGCCGGGGCGTGCACAGTTAATTATTAAATTATTAAATTAATTATTATTAATTTAATTAATTAATCATTTAAATTAAATTAAATTATTAATTAAATTGAATTACATTTAATTAATTAAATTTAATTAATTAAATTAGTAATTTAAATTTAATTAATTTAATTATTATTTAATTTATTAATTATTTTAATTATTATTATTAAAGTTAATTATTAAATTATTATTACTGGGCTTTCACTGACCTGAGCCAGGCTGTCTGTCTGTCTTTCTGTCTCAGTGTTGTAAAGTAATGAAAGATAAGAGGGTGCCAAACCATTTAGGCATTTAAAAACGTACAATAAAATTTTGAACTGGATTCTGTAAGTGATAGGAAGCCAGTGGAGGGAAGCCAATATAGGGGTGATGTGGTCCCGTCTTCTGGACCATCTGCAGCCGGTGAATGGAAGAATGGTCCATGCCATAGTATAACGAGTTGCAATAGTTCAGTTGAGAGGAAATTAACAGATGGACAATGTGCTAAAACTGGGTTTCAGGGATGTATGGCTTCACCTTTGCTAGGAGACGCAGCTGAAAAAAGCTGGTCTTAATAACGGAAGAAATCTGTCTGTCAAATTTAAAATCACTATCAAAGATGACACCAAGGCTTTTTACAGAAGTATGAATAAAAGTATCCAGGGAGCCCACAGCGCTGTCAAAAGAATGACCAAATAAAACAATCTCTGTTTTGTTATCATTTAGGCTTAAAAAATTTAAACCCATCCAGGTTTTAATGGCATGGAGACAGTTTATTAAGATCTGTATACAACCTGGATTAGACCTAAGGGGTAGATAGATCTGAAGGTCATCAGCAAAGCAATGGAAGGAGATGTCATAACTCCTCAGGATGGACCCATGGCAACATATACAAGATAAAAAGGACTGGACCCAAAATGGATCCTTGAGGCACCCCACACTCGAGTGGGGCCGATTGAGAGTTGAAAGGACCAAGTTTCACTCTGAAAAACCTCTGTGATAAGTATGATTGGAACCACTTTAAGGCCAAGCCCCTGAGGCCGACACATGACTCTAAGCGGGAAAGTAACATGTGGTGGTCAATAGAGTCGAAGGCTGCTGACAGGTCTAAAAGCAATAAGGCAGCTGGATTACCAGAGTCTACTGTTAAAATCAAATCATTAAAAACTTTTAAAAGGGCAGTTTCAGTTCTGTGATGCGCTTTGAAACTGGATTGAAAGACCTCATAGATGCCGTTTTTGTCCAGATAAGACTGTAACTGCAGATGGATGACTTTCTCTAAAGCCTTAGATAAAAAAGGGAGTTTGGAGATGGGCCTGTAGTCGGACAGAACATGTGGATCCAGGTTGTGTTTTTCAATTAAAGGCTGTGTTTCGGCCTGTTTAAGTGCAGAAGGAACACAACCTGAAGCAAGAGAGGCATTGATAATCCTTAGAATAAAAGGCCCAACAGAGTCAAAGGCATCCTTTAGCAGTCTGGGAGGAAGACAGTCCAGGGAGCACTCAGATGGTCTTAGCTGTTTGACCACCTTTGATAACTCATCTAGAGTCACAGGCTGGAACTGGTGGAAAACAGCTGAGCACACGGGAGGGACAGAAGGATCAGAAGCCTTACTAAGAGGGAGAGATGCTCTGATCGCAGAGATATTGTCTTTAAAAGAAAAATAAAATTTAAAAATAAAATAAAATACAGCCCAATATGATCTCAAATGGGCCAGACCAGTACAATAATAATACACTAACCTATATATAAATGACAACTCCAAACTTTTCTCTACCTTTTAGAGTGAAAAAAGTTAAATAACATTATGGAACATTATTATTAACATTATGTTTACATCTACAAGCTATCCTTTAAAAAAATCTGAATAACATGAACAAACATGAACAACCTGTTAAGGAAAATAAGTACAATTTTAATAATATGATTCTGCTTATCATTTGTGCATTACAGAGAGAAGTGAATCTAATAATGCACAAAACCTTTGGTAACAGGCAGAATATTGTTGGAAAAAATGCCCTAATTTCTCTTAAGACATTTCAGGTTCTTTCTTTTTCATTTTTGTGAAAAGATAGTTTGTAGATATGAACATTTCCATGTAATTTTACTTTTTACGCTGAAACAAAGACAAAAAATTGGAGTTGTTTTTATTTATAGGTTATTTTGATAGTATTGTACTGGTCCACCACACTAGAGATCAAATTGGGCTGTACGTGGCAAATGACCTTCAGTGTGATTTTTGAATTTCACAGATTCGTCCCAGGGGCCAGATTGGATCCTCTGGAGGGCCAGTTTTGGCCCGTGGGCCGCATGTTTGACACCCCTGCTTTAAGGGTCCAGCCATGGACCACTCACTGTAACATGTTAACCACTGAATACATCGGGCCATACTTACTGATGCCATGTTAAGAGTCACTGAATGTTTCAGTGAATAATATTAATGATGCGTCCACAGGCTCCGACAAACTCAGTTTGTAGTTGTGAGGACTTCGATAAAGTAAGTGTTGTTCTGGATGCTGGTCTGAACTTTCATGATCACATTAGCAGCTCTTCTTCAGTCCCTGTATGGCCTGAACACATAAACATGCATGCTTTTAGTCAGACACAGGGTGTATTACCCCCTTAATGGAATTAAAGCCACTGACGGCACAGTGGAGTTTTAACAAGGACAAACAAATGGGAGTACATCATCCCCATTCTCAGAAGACTGTAGTTGATACAGTATATAGTATATATAATGGGGATGATGCACTCTATATAAATATATATAATTTTTGTTTTACTTTCAATGTCCTTTCAGTTTAATATAAAACCCTCTCTCCTTCTGTATGAAATACATTTCAGACAGAAGTGGCTCCACATAATAGACAGGGCATAAGTCACTAAGCACTTCCATTTTCTAAAAGATTTCTCCATATCTGGTGAGAATGTTTAGCACTTATGCAACTAAGAGCACAGACAAGTCTGCCACATGATTTATAACTTGCTCCAGTACTGTTCAACTTCCTGATGTGGCTCAAATTTTCTCTGAGGACAATTTCAAAAAGCTTAAAACACCTCTTTGTATTGAGGAACGGTTTAATGAGTTCTTCTTTTTTTCTTTTAAACATACTGTATGTTTGGCTCTTCTTTTCCTTTGACTCATTTTACTATCTTCCAATGTATTCTAAATGTAAGTTTAATGATATTAAATACTTAGAAAATAACCACAAACATACCAAGTCATGTAATTACAAATGAAAAATGGCCAAAATTTCTGTCAGGTAGTTGGACTGTTAAAGGTACATGTTGTTTGACAGCTCTGAAGGCTTATGGACGGAGAGAAAAGGAGGTGAAAGGGACAGACCTTCAACAGCCAGGTACACCATTCAGTTTCCCCGTCCAACCTGTGCATCTGAGCCGGACAGCTACGGTCCGCTGGGCTTTCACTGACCTGAGCCAGGCTGTCTGTCTGTCTGTCTGTCTGTCTCAGTGTTGTAAAGTAATGAAGTAATAATACTTCTCTACTGTACTCAAGTATGTTTTGGGAGAATTTGTACTCTATTGAGGATTTTTTATTTTCACTTTAACTTCACTACATTTCCTCACTCAATTGCATACTTCTATTCCCATACATTTTTAATGCACGGTATCGTTACTCTGAAAAAGATAATTCATATAACAGACAGGAGCAGTTGTTTGTTTACCTGCTTTACTAGTTTCAGCTAACATCATCATGTAACATCATGTGACGCTTCTGACAAAGGCTACAGGAAGTAGCTGAAACTAGTACAGCAGGTAAACAAACAACTGCTCCTGTCTGTTATATGAATGATCTTTTTCACATTAATCATTAGAAGACAGTATGAACCTGTACCAGGGTATTGTTACTTGTTACAGAAAAATAATTTAAAGGAAATTTGGTGTTTTCACTACTTAGATTACCAGTGACTGCAACAAAGCCAGGAAGCTGATGTGTCATTGGGCCTAATCATGGAATGTGCATGTGCAAACGACGGCCCACACGCAACCTGTGGGTGATCTGTAGACTTTGGATTCCTGGTTTACAAAGTGTGATGTCGGCTCTATGTTTTGAGGTGCCACAGGAGCTTCGTAGTTTTCTTTTTTTTTTCCTTTTTCAAAATTCTGACATTTCTAATCATAGCTGTATCCTACTCCTGTTTAAGTTTTTGAAACCTTGTTTTTGAAGTGTGTGCTGTAGGCGTCATTTTTAATATTTGGACAACTTGTCTTTTACTTTAACATGTGTAATATTCAAACTTCTGACACCTTTGGTTGATGGTAACATTTACTTGTACTTTTACTTTGATTACTTGAGTACATTTAATTGTAGATTACTTAATTACAGTAAATACTAGATACTTACAGACTTTAACTTGAGTAACATTTCAGTTGGTGACTTCAACTTCTACCAAAGTCATTTTTCGTTAGGGTACCTGTACTTCTACTCAAGTGTGACTTTGCATTACTTCATACAACACTGGTCTGTCTGTCTGTCTGACATACAACATGGACAGACTGTACACTGTGATACAGAGAGCAGCGTGTGTGTGTGTGCGTGTGTAAGAGGACTAACAGATGGTTTTGAAGAATCCATCTACAGCAATAACACTGTAAACAACTGCTGAAAATTTATGGCAAAATCCCAGGAGTAATAGACTGTAGTCATGTAAAACATAGTGGTACTGTATTAATGATGCATTGCGTGTTCATTTGAAAAAACAGAACAAAGCCAGCAGAGGCCCTTAACAGTATGTTGGTGTTTTAAACCACAGTACATTACAGTATTCAGTAGAAAATGGGTGGTGCTTGTGCAATTTGGAGGGCATTTGATCAGCACAGTCTTTCAGTCCTATACCAATTGATATTTAATTCTCAGTAAAGTTGAGTTTCTTTAGAAAGACGTTGGAAATAATTTGTTATCTGAAACTCTTTGAGGACTGCCATTTGGAAAGGAGGGGGAGGATACACATTTTGCCACGGTGCAACACATCAAGTCCCACATCATCGACACCATCGCACAAAGTAATGAGACGGTAAATACATTGTATTTTTCTTGCCAGTAGGTAGGCCAGTGTCTCAAACCACTGCTCTACAAGCTGTCTGGCAAGTGAATGTGTGGTTTCAGCATTTAATGTATGAGTATTTATGAGCAGAATTTGAATACTTCACTTATATTGATGGATGTTATTTTTTTCTCGTTGTTTAGTAAATTGTTGTAAGTTTTAGCATAATTTGTTTAAGGATTTACAGCAACCAAATCAGTGTTTGTTTGAACAGGAACTCTATCCAAGGCAGTTCAAGGGAGTTTCAATGTGACTGTAAATTGTGAGTGCAGTCTTATTTATGGTATGTGATTAAGCTCATTGGGTAAAAGGGAATTTTGAATGCAGAGGGCAAAGGGCTAGATTTTCAGATTAAAAAAAATTAACCAGAATCTAGCGCTGTAGGGTTCTATATGTTTTATTTATTCATTTCTCCTTCTTTTCAGGCAGCAAAAGTGTTCCTCTGTCAGGTGTGTTGTCATAATTGTCACATGATATTGAGAATTCATAAAAACACACCTAAATGAACTTGAATGTGCTTTTTCCAGACTGCTTCAATTTGACTGAGGACACTTCAGAAGTCATGTTATTTGCCTACAGAGTATTCTTACACAGTGTTGTCTACTATACTTTAGTAGATTCTAGAACCACCATAAGGCTGCATGTTGACAGCATAGTGCTGTAGATGGATTGAATGGAACTAAAAGCTCTTTCAGACAGGTAGGTGCCAGGCCATGAAGAGCTTTGTAAATGTGGAGGAGTATTTTAAAGTCTATTCTGGCTTTTACAGGGAGCCAGTGCAGAGAAGCCAACACAGGAGAAATATGGTCTGTGATACTGGTTCTAATCAGTACACGGGCAGCAGCATTCTGGATTAACTGAAGGGTCTTCAAAGACTTTTTGGGGCAGCCTGAGAAAACTGAGTTACAGTAGTCTAATCTGAATGTAATAAAATCATGTATTAATTTTTCTGCATCATTCTGTGTTAAAAAATGCCTGATTTTAGTAATATTAGAGATGGAAAAAGGCAGTTCTAGAAATCTGTTTTATGAGTGAGTTAAATGATAAATCCTGATTGAAAATAACACATAGATTTCTCACGGTGGTTTTGGTCTCCATGGTAATGCCATCCATGGTGACTACTTCACTAGACACTGCATCCCTAATATTTTTTGAGACAAGCACAATGACTTCAGTTTAGTCTAAGTTTCACAGCAGAGAGTAGTCACCCAGCTTTTAATCTCTTTAATGCCAAGTGTAGGTTAGTTAGCTGATTGGTTTAATGGATAAATACAACTGGGCATCATCAGCATGACAATGAAAGTTGACGGAGTGTTTCCTTAGTAAGTTACCTATGTTACGACCCGAAGGTGACAACATATTTAAAAGAGGGCACAGGGTTCAGTTGTTTTAACGTTTTTATTTGTAATGTCTAAATTAATTTATTCTTTCAATTCACAACCCTTCCCGTGTCCCAAGAGCATACACACACAAAAAAACCCAACAAAGTTGCAAAGAAAAAGATCATGGTGAGCCGGCCAACTTAACAAAAGGACGGTATGTGAGCCAGACCAACCCTATACAGGGCCGTAGGATCTGGCCACATACCGCTACCTCCTAACCAATAAAACACAACCCAGACTAAATGCTAAACAAAGAAAAAAACGAAAACAGGACGTCCGGATTCACCTGGTCAAACAAAAAACTACAATCTAACCAAAGAAAATCACTACAAAGGAGCAGCCATGTCTGGCTCCCATGCTCAAACCATGACGTGCGCGCGTCCGTAGGTGCGCGTTCCAGAATCGACGGGGTGGCCTGAGCACCAAGCGGAGCAGGGGTGGAGAGAGAGAGCGAGTCCAGGGCGACTGTTCAATTTATACTTTTTCTGAACTCGCAAACTAATTAGCTGCCTCCCACAAATCTCTAAATACTCATCATCCGTTTAGATATAATGTAAAGATAAGAATATCAATAATGAAAAAACAATCTTTACAAATTACAAACTAAATAAATTAATGTGTACCGAAAAAGAAAAATATATCCAAAAGCCTGGGGAAAAGTGCGCCAGAACATAACAACCTAAAGGAAACATGTATAAGATAAACAGCATAAGGTTCTGTTCCACGAATGCCATTTTTTAAATCACCTTTTTTAAAATATTGATGATGATGTTGATCATAATGATAAATGTTGCTGTTGTTAAATGATTATTCTGCTTTTTTTTTGTCTTTTTTTCTTTTTACAGTGGAAACACTGGAATAACTGTCCACACCCAGTCCTTCTCCTACAACACCTTCCTTTCAGGACCAAATAAGGTAAAACAGAAGCCTATCTCTAACAAAGGACTCTTTTTGAGAAGCAGAAAACAGCCCTTTCAAAGACTATTTTTAAGGAGTTAAAAGAACCTACATCAAATGATTGTTTTTAAGACATAAAACAGAAAGCTCCCTCAGAGCTAACTGGAGCCTTCCATACAGTTTCTCCTAAAAATTGTTAATGGGACATATTTTAATTGTTCATAATGATCTTTATAGAATTGTGTAGTTTTCTTGCACATTTTGAAATTGTTCTTAAAAGTGCTGTTTCTTTCCAAAAAAGTTGCTGCGTCTGCATATTTATGAAAAATTATTATTATATTATTATTAGGCAACAGAGAATCCTTTTTTGTAAATGTCTTCTCTGTAAAAGGAATGACTAAGTAATGAAACAGACTTACAGAGTTTTTTTCCTCCCAATGTTGCCAATGATGCATGTTTTCTGTATGATTCTACTGAATCATTCATGTTCACCCAAGGATCCAGACAATTTATGTCATTTCAGGTCATATCACTTGCAACAGCGATTTGGAAAGAGTTCCTCACTTGTTTTCATTATTAGTAAAGGGACGTCTTGGACATGCATTTCAAGAATTTTATTCCAATTGTTTGAAGAATTGGTACAATGTTTAGCTTTTTTTTAAAATTCAAAATCACTGGGCACCATTTGGGACAACTGGGATTTTCAGTAGTAGTAGTTTATATTAACACTGCATTTTAATATAAGCTCATTTGCTTTCTGTCCAAAGGTAATTTAGCAAAATGTTCACATTGCACATTTTAAGCTGACATCTGTGGCAAACACAACAATAACGTTTTAATGTTCTTAAAGGTACTTTAGTCTGATATTCAGATTCTGTATGTATTTATTTGTGTGTGTGTGTGTGTGTGTGTGTGTGTGTGTAGACATATTTATTTCATAAATTTATTGTACAACTGAAATATACCTGATTTCAGTAAAATTACAGGAAACGTCTGGTGTATCTGGCATGTTTTCACTGTGATTTTACAGAAAAATCTACACCAGAGTTTACAGATCAATTGTAATATTTCTACTGTATGGAATTGGGAAAAAAACCCAAAACCATAGCTTTTTGAAGTTCAGAATGATGTTGATGAATATAACCTATCTTAAAAAAATATGCATAACTTTTTGTCATAACTTATGAATGAAGGGTGAAAAGTCAATGATGTGTAACTGATTATCTCTGTGTAAGATTAGTGTAGAGGTGTGTTACCCAAACTTAGGGACAGGACTCAAAATCCTTCAGGTTTTTATTACGTCAACGATTAGGAAAGTATGCATCATAAATACTGTCCTGGTGTCTGAAGCTGTTCAAAACAAGATGATGCGATTTTCATCTCTGGACTGAGACAAGCTCTACAAGTTTTGGGATCACAGTCATTATAGATTTTCATTTATGAATGAATCTTTGTAAATGCATGTTGGTATGAAGGTCATTTTGAATAATACAGAACATAACATTTTTCAGGTTATAATTATAGACCTCTCAGTATTTAAGAGTTTACTGGGTTTGTGAGGTAAATCAGTGGAAACAGAAGCAGAGAATAAACCAGTATAACACTGTAATAACACACTATTCAGGCTTCACAGACAGCTGGCCTCAGGATTTGTTGGTGTGTAAGAATACTGTAAATTTACACATCATGACACACTCAGATCCCCCTCCCAACCAGCCACCCACCCACACACACACACACACACACACACACACACACACACACACACACACACACACACACACACACACACA
>JAPQRQ010000001.1:27846081-27860947 GCA_037367365.1 Apogon talboti
ACACACACACACACACACACACACACACACACACACACACACACACACACACACACACACACACACACACACATCCTTCTGCAGACGCATGCATACAGAAGCATTTGCACACAAAACCCCCTGATGTCAGCACATTTCTTGATGGTAAACAAGTCTTGGAGGTGCTTAGCCATGCTGGTCAGGGTTCAGACATTTCTAGTACACATAACACTTACATGCACACACACACACACGCATCCAGGGGTGTAAACATTAGCAATATCTTCCCATTTCCTCTGCAAGGCAGACAGGAGCGCAGTAGATCTTCAGGAGGGCTGATCCCTTCACTGGTAATAATCTCCCTTACATTTCTCAGTGCCAGGGAAATGAATCATGGTGGAAGGGGTCACTGTGTGTGAGAGAGAAAGGGGTACTGACGTGCCATGCGAAGGCTGACCTTTACGGTCCTTGGGTTTGGTGGATGTCCCTTTGCAATGATGTGCATGTGTGGATACAGGGTGCAAAGAGAGGCCAAGGAGACTGTGGGCACAGTGGAGGTGTAGAGCTGTTAGTCCTCATGCACATGCAGCCCCAGAGCTTTATGTTCAACCATGGAGAGCAGGACACCATAGAATACTATATAAAAGGAGCCCTGCTTTGACTTTACTCGTCTTACGGCCTACAGACTCCAGAAATATTATAAATATATTTCCAGCCCCACTGTGTGACATGAATCAAATAAACTCAGGCACAATACATACATAAAGTTTGTACTGATAACATGCACTGAATCACACGTCATAATGTGCATATTGTCCATCAGCGTGTCTGTAGCGGTAAACCATGTAGCTAAGCTAATGGCTGCGCTGTTACAGTGGTGGTATTTATGTGCATCAAAAAAATTTCCCAATTCAGAGAGGAAGAGAAAAGAGTTTGAGAATGGCTCTTTTCCCAAGACAAACTCGGGATGCTGATTTTGCAAAAAAAGCTTGAAGTTGGTATTTTTGGTAACAAACATGTCGTGTTCAATCATCCATTCATTCATTTTCTGAACTGCGGTAGTAATACCGCTTTACCTACTTTTCATGTTTGAGATAAGTGACTCAGGTGAAAGCTATGGTGAGAGTCAAATTGACATACAACAAGCAATATTTTACATAACTGAGATTTTTCACTTTTGTTGAACAAAAGTCACATGACTGTTTGAACTCTTCACCTTTCTTAGAAACTAAATACATGATGAAACTAGAAAAGCACTCGGAAAGTGCAGACCTCCGCCAAGGCAGCTCAGTTCCCCACCATGCTGCTGTAACATATAAACCCTTGAAGTGGGTTACCTAGCAACAGATAAACAATAGGGCCACATTGACATGGGGTCAAATGTCATGTACAGAAACAGACATGCCACCTGAGAGGTTATTCAACTGAAAATGCCATAAAAAAAAATCCTGGATCACCCCCAAAATCTAATCACTTGTTCCTTATCCCATTTGTCCCATTCCCTGAAAATTTCATTAAAATCTGTCCATAACTTTTTGCATTATGTTGCTAACAAACAAACAAACAAACAAACAATCAAACAAGTGGTGCCAGGCACAACAAACCCCGCCCCTCGTGTGTATTGTAGCTTAGGTTGGCATCGATCCAGATGATGTTATCAATGCTATGCAATACCCCTGCCCTCCCCCTGAAGGGGGAGGTCGAGGGTATTGTTTTTGGTTCGGTTTGTTTGTCTATTTGTTTGTTTATTTGTTAGCAACTTTACACAAAAACTACTTAGGTCAAAAGTTATAATGAAAAAGGTGATATTGACCTTTTTGTTGACCTTGACCCAAATTGACCCAAAATTTAATGGGGTCTATTCTGGACCACCACGCATCTTTCCTGAAAATTTCATGCAAATCGGTCCATTAGTTTTTGTGTAAAGTTGCTAACAAACAAACAAACAAACAGACAAACAAACAAAACGAACCGAAAACAATATCCTCACCCTCCCCCTTCGGGGGGCGGGGTAAAGATTCAGTCCATTAAATAAGATGTAAATGAATCATAAATATAGAGACCTCAATCAGTAGTTTTAACATTTCATAGATTTAAGAATTATTATAGAAAGAAAATGGAAGATTAATAGATAATTAAAGTTTATATATTTGTTTATTATATAATCTGTATTTCCATTTTCTAAACCATATGTTGCATTTCAATAAATCTGGAAACATAATCTATAAATTTTTTTAGCAAAAATCATACATTTTCCCATGATTTACTAAAGGTGTTTGAAGGTAATTTGATGTTTATGGATGTTTTGCTTATAGATACATGATGTGATTAATAATTAGTAAGAAAACTCTAAATATAAATGCATGTATTTGAAGTATACGCACACACTTTTCTGCTATGTTAAAAGGTAACAAAAAAACGCATTAATTCAGTTTTTATTTTATTAAAATTAGAAGATGTTTCCATTGACTTAATCTGTTATATGTAAAGGTTAATGGAAGACAGTTTATATAATATGGACCGTTCTCTCAACAGTTTTACCTACATTTGATAGTTTTTACAATTTATGTCAATTTTACGCAAATATAAATATCTTCCCTGAAGATTTAGGATGTCATTTGTGAAAGTTACTGAAGCTGTTTGGACAAAAACAATAAGAGGAAATGAGGGTGAAGATTAAGGACATTTTTCTCGGCATTCGAAAGATTTTATTAAGAATTTACAAAAAAATCACTTTATATTGTAATTAATGTCAGTTATATGCAACAGTGTGGAACTTTTCCAATATTTATTTGTTTGAATGTCATGTTCACTGAACGTGTTTGGAAGTTTTATTTGTATTAATAATTAGAAATAAATAAGAGTAATATCAAATTAAGTCTTATTACGTCACATTCATTTGTTAATTGTCGTTTCAAATTTAAAATGCATTTGTCTGTAACTTCACATAACTAGTTCCATTTTTATCTGAACCTTATTCATCTGCAGCTGCTAAAAAATAAATGATAGATTAATGGAATAGAATCATTTATTAGGTTTTACTTGTGGAATGTGACACATTATTAAAAATTACATGTAAAATTACAATATGAGCCACTGTCTGTTATTAGTTGGTTTATTTATATGTGTTCATTTCTTATTTTCTTTGATGCCATTGGTCCATTTTGCTGCGAACGCGTCTGAACCTTTCCCTGGTAATATTTGGAAGGAGTACATAACACTGACTCACCGTTATATTATTAAAAATATCACATTCCTTTGACAGAAGCACCGTCTTGAAAGACTTGGGGAGGTTTGGTGTGAATCTGTCAAAAACAGACACCGTCCAATAACAGTGTTTTTTACATGTTTAAAGATGATTATTGGCAAAGCCACGGAGAAGTGAAAAAGACTATGATCTGGGTGTAAAAAAAAAAAAAAAAAGACAAATATTAAATCTGCTCATGGTGTCTGTGAGGGTTTGTGTTTTAGATGGATTTTCCACAAACATGATGGATCATATTTAACTCAACTACGTGGTGATAATCACTGTGAGGGTTTTAATGAAGTAAAAGTGCAAATACAAGATGACAACCTGCAGAAAGACAGTAGACATTTGACTATGTACTGAAGACATATTTTCAAAAGTAAACACAGGTTTCAGAATATCATACTGTAACTTTACATTTATCACTGTATTTGATACTGTATTTAACCCATGAAGACCCAAAAGCTATCAATAGATGTCAATAAATGGTGTAAAGTGTGGTTTTAGCTTAATTATTCATAGGATAAAATGTACAAAACATGTAAAATGAGAATAAAATTAACGTGGACGTTCAGAGGCTCCGTAGTTACCGTGGAAACATTGTCATCTTCTACAACATTGATTCACCAGTAAAACCTATGAGTTGGATCAATGACAGTGGATGGACACACTGGGTTTATGTTCAGTTAATGACAGATTTGAATGAAAAAGACCCTTTTTCTTCAGTTTCCTCTGTTTCTGATATAATAACCTTTGAATTTCCTCTGAGCTTTAATGAACATCTATGTGTTCAGTGAATTAAATATAGGAAAACATGATTTAAACTGAAAAAAATGGAAAATATGCAGGATTATTTTATAATAAATGGTGATAAATGTTAAATATGGAGGAAAAATCATTTGGGAGCTGTAATAAAAGAAGTGGATTAGTGGATCAGCAGGTTTTAAACCGTGTACATCAGTAGGTGGTTCTGGTCAGTTGTGGATGTTTGGTTTTTATGGGTTAAAAGAAATGAAGAACGAATAGCAGAAGGAACAGTCATGACATATTCAGCCTCATTCCAGCCAGCCTCATCCCATCCATGTTGCACCGTGTTTCTGCACTAAACTGGAATCTCTTTGTCTCCGGGAGTCTTTATCCAAATATTAGCACTTCTGTTTCCAAAACACCAAGATGGCGACGACCAAACTGCCAACACCCCAGCCCTCCAAACAACAATCCACAAACCGAGGGGCTACTCTTACAGTCCACGAGCACTACGAACAGACACATCAAATCTGACTTCATTAACCTTAACCTAGCCTTAAACACCCTGATACCTAACCAGTACCAGGGTATCCATGTTATGACCACTTTAACCTTAACCTAACCAGTACCAGGGTATCCATGTTATGACCACTAAATATGTATATAATATTTTAATCAAAATGTATATAAATACTTATATAAATAGCTGATTTTTCTTTATTCTCTATATATTTTATGTTTCACATGTGTATATTACTGTATCCTGTCTTTCCTGCACTTTATATCTTACCTCACCTCACCTCACCTCACCTCACCTCACCTCTGCCTTTTTTCCAACTTTTATAGCGATTGGGTGTTGATCTTACTTTTTTAATTTGTTTTTGTTACTTTTAAAATATCATCTGAGTAAAAAAAAAGCCTGATGATTACGCCAATAAAAGACAAAAAGTACTAATCTCATGAGGAACAGAATATAGTTTTTCATAAGAGTCTTATTGTAAGAAAATGATTAATTATACATGTAACTCTGAGCCTCATTTCAACAGTGAATTTTTTCTGCAGTTTCTCTTGTTTATGATACATAAAATGTGATTATTAGGCATCAGTATGTTAGAATTGTTTACACATAGCATTGTCTTCGTCTGATTAGAAGTCATTTGAGTAAATGCATGTGTCAAACCCTTTGTTTTTGTCAATTTACATGAAGATAATCAAAGTGACTTAAATAACTATGACAATAACAGGAAATGCAGCACATCCTGTTCTATGAAAATGCTGCATATTATCAGAAACAATGACACTGCGCAATCGTTTGAACCATTTTCTCTCAGTTGATTAAGGTTATTAGCGTCCTGTCATTCTCAGCAGATAAGTGTTGGACGCTGTAAACATGGCCGCCGCTCCCCGCTGTCGTATCGACACCGTTAATGCATCATTTACAGCTGCAGACGTGCGTTCGGCAGCTGCATTATTTTTCACAATTAGTTTTAGGTCAGAGTTCAAAAGTTGTTCACTTTTGAATGATTTTTAAAATTCTGACCCATCCACTAAAATCATCGCATTATAAACCATATTAAATTCCTACATGAACCCCCTTCTACCAAGTGAGTACAAAATACACATTTAGCATTTAGCATCTGACCTAGCACAAAAAAATAATAATGTATATTAACCAATGTTGGTGTTAATTGTTGACACATGACAAGATGAAAACATCAAAACAATAAGTAATCCAAATTTTATGTTATAAATTGGAAATAAAAGAGAAGTTTTTCCCATGTTTTTTACATTAATAAAATCTGGTGCATTACAAACGTGGCATTTAAAGAGTTAAAAAATGACCGATAATGAATATATGGTGTTTTTGTTCATGGCTCAAATTGATAAAGTACAAAAAAAAAAAAGTTAAAAACAAACTTTGTGAATAACATTTTGACATTACTGTGGCGCTCCTGGTGTTTACAGGGCCTCTGTGGGCGGGGCATCAGAGGGTTAATTACAACAGGACACACCGCAGCGTCGTCTGGTTCAGATCATACAGGAGTCCAGGGACAAAAACAAATGACAGGGTGAAATGGTTGAATGAAGTTTCCATTAGAGATTTAAATCATTAAGCCACTCCCTCCGTTTGTGTGACGGCGGTGAAGTGGCCGCAGTGCCGCCGTCGCTTTGGTTCACTTTGGTTAAATAAATTAAATGTCGCTGCGACCACCACGCATCACAAACACTTTACAAACTTTCTGAGGCAGCAGGTAGTTTTACTGAGACGGCGCCGATCGGCCTCGTCTGCACCGCATCAGAAAGTACAAGTGCGACGAGCTCCGTCCCCCCTCCCCTGCCTCTCACAGCGGTTTCCACGCCGACGTCCAGTTTTCCCGCCGATAATCAGCACCACCTGCGTGACACACCTGTTCCAGCGCCTCCGTCAGCTGTCCATGTGGACGGACGCTTTCCTTTAGTCGTCCGCCAGCTCATCTTCATGGATCCACCACGCGCTCCAGACGCCGTCTTTGTGTTCCACACACTTTTATTCTTCATCACGTCCACATCGGTGCCAGTTTTCAGAGTTTGACACAGACCACACGTAAACTAGATGGACAAAAGTATTGGGACACATTGAAGTCAGAAGTTTAATTTATGTTATGTGGTCATTTTTACTCATTTTGTTGATTTTCTGATTACTTTGTACATTTTTGTTCATTTTCTTGATTTTTTTTCTATATTTCAGTTTGTTACTGGTCTAAAACATCAGTAAATTAATGCCATAAAACTCACATTGACTGAACCAAAGGGTTAAAGGGAGGTCACACTAAATACGACCACTTTGGTTTATAGAAGCTGTTTTTAACTTGAAACTGTAGTTTTTCCTGCTGTTCATACTTCACATCCACTATATGGACAAAAGTATGTGGACAGGTTGAATCCAGGTGTTTCTTTTCTAACAGGGGTCTGGGATACAAAACAATAATGACTAATGTCAGAATATAGTTTTATTTTAGGATAAATATCATAGTTAGTTTGTGTTTAATAGTTATCTTTGCTTCCAAAATGCCTCAGATGGTAATATGTGATGGGAATAAAGGAAATATTGATGTTTATAAACTATATGGACATAAATATTGGGACACATCAAGTTTAATGTTAGATTTCTTCCTCAGATGTGATGAAAGTAGATGGTTAGTTGTGGTAGAAAATTATTATGTACAGCCAGAACATGAAAAATATGTTAGAAATTTAGAGGTAGAACATTTAAAATCATAGTCATGGATAAAAGAAAAAAAAATCAGTGTTGAGAGAAATTAAGTCAAAAGCATCTCTGAGGCATTTTAGAAACAAAGATAACAATTTAAACCAAACTAACCAATGCAATGATATTTATCCCAATATAAAACTATATTCTGACATTAGTTATTATTGTTTTGTATCCCAGACCCCTGTTAGAAAAGAAACACATGGATTCAACCTGTCCACATACTTTTGTCCATATAGTGGATGTTTTACACAAGGATTTTTAGCTGCAAACTGAATTGTGCAACTCTGATTGGGAAGAAACATCAGTACTGGTGATTACATAGAATAGAATAGAATAGAATAGAATATCTTTATTGTCTTTGTAACAAGTAACAATGAAATATAAAAGTGCTGTCCAATCTGTACATCAGATATAAAACCTACTATAAACATACAAATAAAAGCAGATAAAATAAATAGGTTAAAAAAACTAAGTTAAAAAAGACTCAACATGCCTTTTTTAACCCTTAAAGACCTAGTTATTTTTATTATTGCACTTGATTTTATTTATTTTATTAATAGTCATTAACTCTTGATTTGAGCTTGACCTACACCATCACATTTGTGTTAAAATAATCAACCGTAGCCCTCGTGTCAGAGATGTTCAGTTCCCCCGTCCTCAAAGGTCCTTTTCCTTTTACAGCCTTTCTATGCTTCTGTTCTCAACCTCTGGACTGACTCAGGTGCAGTGATTTTACTTCATAAAACCGTCTTTTCATTTGTGTTCATTTGTGCTTTGACCTGAATCTGAACCAACATATTAAAACATCACAATGACACGACAACACAGACGAGAGCGGCAGCGCTGGTCGCTTTAAGAGGCTTCAGTCAAAGGATGGTATGATGGCAAAAAGAAGAGGAGGAAATGTTCTTTATATATATTTAGGGAGTCTTTTCTCAGGCGTTTAAACCCTGTATGTTTTTACACCCAATACGTCATGGACTGAGTTTCATTTCAACCTTTTATATTAAACCTGTAAAATGAGGAAAGGAAGGAAAAAGAACCAAAAACAGAGTGGTTATAATAAAAATAAAACACAATCAGAAACAAAACAAGACACACTTTAATTATACCGTGGCTGTTGGGTGGAAACCTCTTATGTCCGAAACGGATATTTTTCAGGAAAATGGAAAAACTATGTATATTCTAAATAAATTAATAGAGTTAAGAGATGTCGACACCAGCCCTTTTCAACACTTCATTGGTTGAATATTTTTTAAAACCATCAGGACAACGTGAAGATGGACCAATGGAATCGTTTTATGACCAAAAATGGACTTACGAGGTTTTTGCACGACAGCGACCATATATTCCATACACAGGAGTCACATTTTTTAACTTGGTTAGGATTAGGAAAAAGGGTCAGGGGACGGACTAACATAAAATAAAAGCCCTGTTGGTACAGGAGTAGTTTAACCTGTAATTTATAATAATCTGTGATTTTAATCTCATACAAATTGATGATGTCTGTAATTTGTAAAGTAAAAAACCAAAGCAGAAATCAAGGTCACATAATGAAGAGATGATGTGAACTTCGTCTTCACTTAGCTGTTTTCTGATCATTACTTGGTTTTATGTGAATGGAGCATCTGCTATCGATGCCGACCCATTGGTTTGTGTTACACTGAAATGATTCCAACTGGAAACAAATGGACCAGAGCTTAACAGGTTTTAAAACCTGATTATAAATAATCTATTATAATGTATATTATTATTATTATTATTATTATTATTATTATTATTATTATTATACAATTAATTAAGATGCATTATATTATTTGATTAGAAATCAATCATATAATATGAGTACTATATTATGCAATTACAAATAATGTATTATGTGTATTATTAGTAGTAGTAGTATCAGTCTTCTTCTTCTTCTTCTTCTTCTTCTTCTTCTTCTTCTTCTTCAATGTATACATAATTATTTCCTAATATTATAACATTGTAGAATGTATTTATATACAGTGTGTATGATATGATTATGATAATATGATGTGATTAATATAATGTATTATGATATATAATGTATATCATGTATATAGGCGTGGAGTTTATTTTTGATATGTGTACTATTTTGGAGTTTTTTTGTAGAGCTGGTATAGTATTATTCGATATTCATGGGACTTTGTGGCCAATAGAAAAAGATGGGGTAAGTGGGTGGGAGTATATACAGGGGGTATATACGGGGTGTTAAAAGTCTTGAATTTACAAATCTGTACTTACTACCTTAAAAACGTCTTTAAAAGGTATTACATTTGATATGGTAGGTCTTATGTTTCCATGAACGTGTTCTCTGTATTGTGTTTAAATGAGGCTGTTAAATGTCTAAGCTGCAATGACAGTAACGTTCATCGACTCCAACCTGAAAATTTATATTGAAATTAGGAACCAGTTATCGCTAACTTTGCAGAAATGATCACAGAGCCTTCAGCCCAACACACGTGCAGCCGTTAGTCACATGCATGTCGCTGACTGGGAACTTAAAGGGACGGCTTGTAACCACGGGGAAACACAAATGTAATAATGTCTGGTTGGAGAAAAGATCGTTCTGGACCTGAGTGGAATGGAACGGCTGTGAAAGGGGCATTAAGTCGTCTTAAAAAGGAATGAAAAAGTCTTACATGGACTTTGTAGGGACCTGTAGGAACCTGTAGGAACCCTGTTTGTAAGTTGCAGTGCTCTTAGTTTTTCTTTGCTGTTTTTGATTTTGACTTCGAAATAAAACAGAAACAAAACAAACCCTAACCCTCCCTTTGGTTTCCTCCACCTCTGGGTTTGAGGCTTTTGTCTGTGTAAAACCCTACACCGCTGCAGGCCTTAAACCATGTCCTGTTAAAACCCACCCGGTCGCCGGCTGAAATCTCAAACCCACCGAGTTGGTCTTGGTGTTTCCACGTCATGGGAGGATGTCGGTCCCTGTCTGATTTGCCGTCCGTCCCTGTGCGTGTGCTGTAAATGTTCTGCCAAACCAGGCGAGGTGACAGCCCAAAGGTCTGTTCACACCTGAGGCAAAGACGGTGTGTTTTCAGATGTGAGGATTCTTTAACTCCCATCCTGCCAATGAATCCTGTCACATGGAGGCAGGATGTTATTCATATCAAGGTTGTGTTTTTTCCACTTAAACCTAAATTAATCTTTCTGGGTTTTTTTTTTGGTTTTTTTGGTTTTTTTTAGCTTAACTTACCTTTATGTGTTTTATTTATTTTCATTCTAAGGAGTTGACTGGTTTTAGTGGATAAATTTCAGTGTTTCAATAGGACTTTTTAGCTTTAAGAAAAAAAAACAAAAAAACAAACCTGATTTGTAGAAGCTGAAAAGAGTTAGATGAAAGAATTTCTGATTTTATAACAACATATTTATTTATTAAAGGTCCCGAACTTAGCTCATGTTGATGTTGAGCTCCTTGTATTTGAGGGCTGAGTGACCAAAAATGGACAAATAAACTTAACCTCATTTCACATTTTTAACCTTCATTAATAGAAAATAAAGCATTTACATGTAAAGTCTTATTTTCTAAAACTATACATCACATATACAGTCCTGTGTAAAAGTTCTGTTCTGATCTTCTGTTTGTTGGTTTATTAACGTTCTAATGTTCACATATGCATTTGTCTCTGTATTTAGATCCAATCTGATGTATGTGAAGTATGAACAGCAGGTAAAACTACAGTTTCAGGTAAAAACAGCTTCTATAAACCTAAATAGTTTTATTTAATGTGACCTCCCTTTACACTAAACATGTCTTTAACCCTTTTGTTCAGACAATATGAGATTTATGGCATGTTTTATTCAACACAAAATGAACAAATTAATCACCAGAATGTATGAAATAATCAACAAAATGTATAAGAATGAACAAAATAATCAACAAAAACAACAAATAATTAACAAAATAACCAAAAAGACAAACAAAAGTGAACAAATTCATCACAAAATTAATCAAATGAATATAAACAAAATGTTTAAAAATTACCCAAAAAAATCAACAAAGTAATCAATAAAAAGAATGAAACAATAATTTCAGCAAAAAATAAACTAATCAACAAAACAAACAAAAATGAGCAAAATGAACAGTGCCCCAATTATCAACAAAATGACCAAAATAATTAGCAAAATGTGTATAATTTTTTTTTTACCAAAATAATAATCGACACAATGAATAAAACGGTCAACAAACTGAACAAAAATGAACAAAACAATCAACAAAACAAATAAAATGAACAAAAACACATAAAATAATCAGGTTTCATTCAACTCATGTCAGATGTTTCTAATTGTCTGTGTTGTTTCTTGTCATGGGGTCAAAGGTCAAACTGAATAGCCACTTTAACCTTTACTACACATTTAATTCAGTTTGTGTGTCTTTTAAGGCTGTGCACATATTCCCTGTATTTTCTTGTTGTATCTGAAGAAAAAACAATGATAAATTAACATGTCTGATCATTTCAACCCTGAAAAACAAACAGCTAAAGGTGGAATAAGAGTTTTACACTGGATTGTATGAGTGATCAATAAACAACCAACACAACAGCACGTCTGCAGATGTAAATGTATATTATTGATTCAGATATAAATAAAATAAAGCACAAATCTTCTCTTCAATGAATAATTGAAACCAAGAAATAGGTTGTATTTTTATTTTTGTTGAGCAAGAAATGTCCTCAATGGAAGCACTAGTGTAGATTTGACTATTTAGGCCTTATTGTCCTGATTTTTGCAAAATAAAACCTATATTAATTATTGAATTTGATCAGCTGCCCTGCTGCTGTTGCCCTGAAATCTGGCAAAAGCTGTAAATATACAAAATAAAAGAATAAATAAATGAAAATATTATATTCAGTGGATTAGTGAGTGTTTGCAGTTATGTTTATTTCACTCCTCTTCACCTCGTGTTTGTTTTACTTTGAAAAACGTGTCCCTTTATATAATTTAGTCATTAAGTCAGTGAATCCAATATGATCTAAAGTAAAATAATAACATAATAACATATAAATAATGACAACAAATTTTCTTCTTGATTTAATTTGAAAAATATAATAGAACATTATGCCCATAAATAATTACAACTCCAAATTGTTCTCTTTTAGTGCAAAAAACCCCATTCAGTTATGAAAATATTTACATTTACAAACTGATTTTAACAAGAAAATATGAATAACCTGAACAAATACAAACAACCTGAAATGTCTGGAGAATAAGTGCAATTTTAACGATATTCTGCCTGTTATTAAATGTTTTGTGCCTTTTTAAATCCAATCTGTAATGCACATGTATAAATGAAAAAACTGAGGCTTAATACTGTTAAAATTGCACTAATAATAATAATGATAATAATAATTTTTGTACTGTTGGATCTGGTTAGCATTAGCATTAGCTTAGCGCTGCTAAGTTAGTCTCATTAGTCTGTTGTTTTATTATATTCACTTTTGTCCATTTAAGTGCTTGTTGTTTGAGTTGTTCTGTTTTCCATCAGATGTTTTTTTTTTGTTGAGTTTTTAGCCGATGTTCTTCTGGTTATGTGGATGTATAGAATGTGTGTATTTGTACAAGTGTCAGGTAGCGTTACCACGGCAACACAGATGGAACTGTGGCTGGTCCCATGGGGCAACCAGGTGTAAGAAGCTACCTGCATGGACGTCATCACCTGTGACGTTATTATACACATTAATGATCCATAATGCACATGTAAAAATGTTACACCGAGGCATAAAATGGTTAAAATTGCATTTGTTTTTCTTCGGAAATGTCAGTTTTTTTCAAGTTATTCACTTTTTTTGTTTGGATAGTTTGTAAATAGAAATATTTTCATAATTTAATATCATTTTTGCACTCAAACTAAGAGAAAAAGTTGGAGTTGTGATTATTTATGTTATTGTGGTATTATTTAACTGGTCCAGCCCACTTTAGATCACATTAAATGAATAAAATGCATTTAACACCCCTGATCTAAACCATACTGTCCTGATGGGCTTTGGGTCATTGTTAACACCCATAGTACACGCATTTGTGTTATTTTCTGTTAAAGTGTGTGGATATGGTAGTGTTTTCTGCTCTGATTTTACCTTGAGTGACACATGATGCTTTACATCTGAATAAAACACAAAGAAAACACTTCATTTCCCACTCAGTCCTTCCTTTCCTCTCATCGATTTGTGCCTCCTTTATCTTTTCTTTCACTCCATAAGTGTTGGGACTGTTTTTCAGAAGAGGTTTTCATTATTTCTTAAACGCCTCATGTCTAGACTAGTTGTATCGAGCTGAAATTGTCCTTTTTTCGTGCTTTTGTTTTCCTAGTCTCGTAGCGTTTGTTGTCCTGACGGTGAGTTCAACGTCACCTCCGAGCTTCCGGCGCCGTTTCCGTCGGGGGTTAACCTGTTTGACCTCTGACCTCCCTCCCTCCCTCTCGTCACCTCCCTCCGCCGTTAAACCCGCCAACCTCTCAGTTTTCTTGTGGTTACGGTTTCATTTCACCCAACGCTGCGATCGTCTTCCACTGTGGAAGACGTCCAACAGGAAGCGTTCACTGTTGTAAGTGTTGTCACTGTCAGGACGTAGTAAATATGGAACAATAAGAAACACTCCAGTCTCAAACCTCATCATGAGTCAAAATCAGTGTTAAACAAACCAAAAAACTGTCTAATCGTCATTTCTTATGTGCATGTAAATGTGTCAGATCTGATTATAACAGGTCAATATCCCAGAGAACAGGAACTAAAATGCCCATATGTGAAAATGAGTATAAAACGTGTTGGACAAAAAGCCATCCCAGACTGGACAGATGATGAACTGACATCTAGAACATTTGTTGAGTGGCATGTGGCCATCATACACCACCTTAGGAGTGTATGTGTGTCAGATGGTGGTACGCGGTAGTGTGGCGGCTTCCACAGCACTCCATAGTCAAGTGTGTTTACGTTCTCTGAATGATAAGCCACTCACAATAACCCACTCACCCACCCCTGGTGCTGCTCTTTATGTGCAATAGAAGAACAGTACAACATAACTATGCAATCGACTATACAATCTCAAGGGCATTTACTGTAATACACGCAATAGTACATACAAAGTACATACAATGTACAATGATCTGTTTACATTTCAGTCATTCCTCCTCCTTTTCCATGTTGACTTATTTTATTATTATTATTATTATTATTATTATTATTATTATTATTATCATTAGTAGTAGTAGTAGTAGTATTATCTGCACATTGGTCTGTTTTTCTATTGCTATTTCAAATGTGTATGTGCTTTTTTTTCTATTTAACCCTTTATAGTTTACTCATATAAATACTCTGAAATTCAAAATTTCAACCTTAATGTGTTATTGGAGGACCTAACAACACTTGATTACTTATGTAAAATTTTTTCAATTGTTTTTATTGTTATGTATAAAATGAAGTTTAATGAAGTTAGCATATTTGGTTCCTTATCCATAAGTGGTGAAAAATAAATAAATCCAAGAAGTAAATGTGAAAAATACAAGAAAATCACATATAAGGTGAAAAGAACATGACTTTTCTAACATTAGACCAACATCAGTGCTGATCCAGACCCCTGTCCACATCCACATTAACCCTTTGAACATCAGTACTTAC
>JAPQRQ010000001.1:27941508-27954680 GCA_037367365.1 Apogon talboti
ATAATGATGTAATGGCATTCAGGTGTGTTGGAAGAGGGAAATCTCTAAAACCTGCAGGGACACCGGCCCTCGAGGACAAGGATTGCCCACCCCTGATCCAGACTGTTAACAGTGAAATGGACTGATGTGCAGCTGCATCAGAGTCCACACGGCAGCCCTGAACATGTGTGACGGGACCATCAGCGTCCAGCTACAGACTGTATTTGACAGACGTGCTGTTGGTGCTGCACTGTGCTGTCTGCAGTCCACATTTCTCTCCTATTGAAAATGCACAGACATCATGAACAATCAGCCCCATGAACCCATAATCTGGAGCTCAAAGCGTGGGAGCATCGAGAATAGACATAGATTACACAATGACTCACAATCCGTTCACAAATGATTAGAGTCATAAAAACTCATGAAGATAAAACGCAGCGGTAAACATGTCTCTGTACCAACTTTCTGAGCGTGTTGCTGTCATCAAAGTCTATGTTTGTTTGTATTCACCAAATATGTGGAAATCTTTTCTTTGTACTTTTGTCTATTAAATCATTTTTTACTGTATTAATACAATGTTTCAACTGCACTGGAAATGGGGCTTTTGTAAATCAATCTAGAATTAAACTGAATGTAAGGTGACACATGTATTATGTCATATGTGTTATGTCACATATGTATTACACTTTTCACAGAAGGCTAAATAAGCAATTCATTGAAAAAAATAACGAGGATTCTGTTTTTAAAGGCTTAAAGCTGGTTTCCCTTAGAGCTCCGCTACGCCCAAACTCACACATTATGATATAACCTTAACATTACTGGTGTTTGCTGAATACTTTCTGTCATCATTCTGTTTGTCTTTTGGGGCATTTGTTTCCATCGTAATCTGTCACTAGAAAGGCACTGTCTAAAAGTCCTGTCACCACTGCCGCTGTTCCCACTCATCACCACTAGAGGTCATCACTGTCACAGATTCTAGTCCCACTGCAGTGAGGAGAGGAAGGACAGTGTCTGGGGTCTGTTGTGTGCATGTAATTATAATGAACAACGTAGGAGACAGGAGTAACATTGTGTTAGAGACAAAAAGTGAGCATAAAAACACCCTAAACATGTACTACAAATGAACTATACTGTTTTTTTTAATGACTGTCTTCCTTTATCCTGGGTAAAGTGACCCAAAAGACACACTCTGGGGGAGTTACTTTATTATTTATTTATTTATTTATTTATTGGTTTAGTTTTTAGCTTCATTTTCTTCGGTTTGGTTTGGTTTTTAACCTGATGGCCCACTTTTAACCAGAAGTCTACATTAACAATCAAAATGGACCAAAAGGACACAATAGAGAAAACTGTCAAACAACAATACATGCTTTAACATCAGAGTCTCCAGAAGTCTCCATTAACACCAGAAAAAGGAGATGGATTGGTCACTCATGGCATTTTGACAAAGAGTCTCTAGAAGGGTCTGAAAATTCATTAAATATACTGATAAAGTGGCTGAGTTGGAAACAGCCACAGACAGACCGTGGGTTGATATGTGTGTGTGTGTGTGTGTGTGTGTGTGTGTGTGTGTGTGTGTGTGTGTGTGTGTGTTGGGAAAATGTGTGTGTTGCAGTGTTTTATGTCACTTTTCAAAAGTTGATAAAAGTTTCCAAACAAATTTCAAAAGTAGCTACATTTGTTGCTCGGTGTTTTTAGAAAAAAAAAAAATGTTAGGGGAGTCTGACAAGCTTCTAAATGTAGGAACAAAGGAGCTGAGTTGGCGTCAGTGGCCTGAGCTCACCTCCAGGCCGGGGTAGCTGAGGACCACCAGCTGGGCACACGCCTTCACATCGTCCCCTTTGATGAAGGACAGGTCCACTCCGCCCACTCGCTCCAGACCAGACAAGTGTGGACTTCTCTGCCAGTCCTCAGTGTCCTCCTCCACCACCTGCTGTCGAAGACGGCTCTGCTCGCTGGAACCAGGACACTTTATTCAATACATGGAAGTTTTTATGGTTAGACAAAAGACAGTGAAAAGAAGGATGACTGGAGCATGTCAAATGTTGAATGACATCACATTTCATGTCTTGCTGGTCTTCCTTTAGTCCATTCAGTTTTGTATTTTAATGCCTTCAATTATTCTTATGATTTCATTATTTTTATTAAATCGCCTTTATTTTTATTTTTATTAAATGTTTTAATATTTTATTTTTGATTTTTCATAGGACAACAATACAGTTACATACTTGCAAAACAAGCCGAGAGTTAGGGTCTTGTTTTGCCTTTATTTTTTTATATCACGATTGTATATTTTATTGTGCTGTTACTGAGCTATGATAAAAAATGAAGCGTTCACTTTGGTAACTATTCAAATTAAGGTAAACTGAATGAATGAATGAATGAATGAATGAATGAATGAATGGCAATAATATGGTGATGGTCTTTGAAACAATCGACAGAATACCAAAAACAGTCTATTAATTTTCTTCTCCTTTCTATCATTTAAAACATTAACTAACTGTTCCACATGTCCTTTACTGTCTTGAGTATTTTTAAAGTCCTTGTGCTTTACTTGACTATTTCCATTTTAAGCAGCTCTATATTTCTACACGACTACATCTCAGAGGGAACTCCTGCATTTTTCACTCCGCCACATCTGTCTGTCAGCTTTAGTGTCTTTTCAGATATAATATTCCATCATTTTCCCTTTCACACATGCCTCAAACATGGTGATTTGGAATGTTTGGAATACATGGAAGGATTGCATTTTTCCTTTATGGGTTGAGAAAATTCTCCTCCTGCATAAGATAAATACACTAAATACACATAAATACACAAATATATATATATTTAAAAACTGTCTCAGATTAAATGGAACATGCAACGTCATAAAGCTAAAATTTGGCAAAGGAAAATATATAGCAATGGTGTGATGATGTGAATTCATTTTCCATATTTACAGAAGAAAAGTGTTCTCTGGAGACGTTTATAAAGGTTGACCTCCACAATGTGAGGAGAGGTGTAGGTTGTTCATGAGGTAACTAGATGAACATGACATAAAAGACACAACAGGACAAAAAAGACACAACTAGACAGCTGTGATGTAAAAGACACAAGACAAAAATGACTAAACAAGATGGACAGAATGTAAAAGATGTGATAAAATGCAAATGTGGAAAGTATGTAAATGCCATACAATGCCATACAGTGTTTTGATAGAGATAGAATCAAATGACAATTCATAATGTATTTTTATACATTTGTCCTGTGGAGACACTGAATTCCTCTTCGGGCTAAAACAGTTTGGGAACCACAGTTGTATGACACCTAACACTAGATCAGTGGTTAAAAAGAGTTCAGCCCCCAACATATACATGAATGAATCAGTAATATGAGTCCAAAAACAACCACATTTACAGCAGGGGTGTCAAACATACGGCCCGCAGGCCAAAACCGGCCCACCAAAGGGTCCGCTCCAGCCCGTGGGATGAAATTGACAGACGGAAGATATTCACAATCAAAGGTGTCAACGTTGTTTGAGTTCAGGAGCCACATACAAACCAGTTAGATCTCAACTGGGCTAGACTAGTAAAAGACTATCAAAATAACCTAAACAATGACAATGCCGAATTTTTACGTTTTAGTGTAAAAAATAAAAATTACCTGAAAATATTTACATTTACAAAAAATGTGAATGAATAGAACGAATATGAACAACCCTAAATGCCTAAAGAGAAATGGAATTTTAACAATATTCCAACTGTTACTAAAGTTTGGTGTATTTGTATATCCACTGTAACTGTAAGTTGTAATGCACATGTGTAAATGACAAACTGAGGCTGAATATTGTTTAAAATGCATTTATTTTTCTTAAGACATTTAAGGTTGTTCATAATTGTTCACGTTAAACACATTTTTAAGGGATACTTTGTGGATGTAAATATTTTAATAATGTAATTGTCTTTTTTCACTCTAAAACATAGTGAAGCTTTAGGAGTTAACATTATTTATAGGTTACTATGTCATTATTTACAGTATGTTATGGTTATTATTGCTGGTCTGGCCTGCTGTGGAAGTGTAATGAGTTTGACAGCTCTGATTGACAGGAACCATTTTACTGCAGAACTTTAGAGAGGGGTTTGATTTGCCTTTTTCAGAGTGGCTTTCATAAAATTGCACACACACACACACACACACACACACACAGACACACACCCACACCCACACCCACACCCACACCCACACACACACACACACAGCTGCGTTGCCAAACAACATGACGGTATTTCTGGGCTTTTCATTATAAACTCCGATCAGCAGCTGCTGATGGTACCGGTACCGGAACCACAGCGTCTGTCAGTCAGTCAGTCAGTCAGTCTGTCCTTAAACACTTTAACATACTAATATGTAAACACCTCATATACGAACTGACCTTTGGAACTCAAGTTCCTCTGAAAACCACAGAATAACTTTCTCACCTTTCCCACTGCCGGACCAGATCCTGTGTCGGGGGAGCCGACATCTGTATGAGCCAGCGGTCGCGAGAGAAAGTGGGAAAAGGGGGTTTCATAAACAGTAATAATCCACTGACAGAACGAGGGCTGTTTAACTTCCGTGTCCTGACGTCACGATAAAGGGCGGAGTCTGCGCAGAGCCTCGGCACCGCGATGTTTGAATAAATGCTGACATCTAGTGGTTAAAATTATGAATTACAAACTGCATTGAAATAAAAATTGAATTTCTTTTTGTTTATTTTTTTATGTCAAATATTTGATGTCATAATAAGTCATTTTACCACTTACATACAGAATACTGTTAGAAAACCATACAGTGTGTTTAATAAAACGTCTGCTGAGACCTTCAGCAGCCTATATGAACATACACAGGATGTTGTACTGACAAAACAGTGCACAGATCAACACTGACAATCTGCTATGAAATTAAATGTTATAAATTTCATAAAAACACCATTGGTCATTGATTCATTACACAGATTTAGTCAATATCTGTAGAAGGGTTTTGTTTTCTTTATTTATTTTTTTTCTTTTCAGATCAAGGGCACAGAGTGATTTTGTCAAAATGCTTTTGGCTTGAGTCGTTTAGCGTCGCTACAAGCTCCTGCATTAACAGAAACTGTTAATGAGGAAAAAGCACGAAAATGAACACCAAAAATACAGCTGAACAACGCTGTTTCAGCTGTATTTTGTACATTTTAACTGTATGTACAATGTAGATTTTTTTAAAGAACATCACCAACACTTAAATCAGGTTAACAGTTAGTTTAGTTGTATTTTCTCTGTTGTGTGTACTGTGTATATTCTGACAGGCTCCTTATGTGGACATACACAGTATCAGCATCGGTCTGTAAATCTGACACTCAGTTTTAATTGTGTTCATCAGGCTCATTAGTGTCTTGGTGGTTTTTAGAGATAATTTGGTACATTGTTATGCTGATAGATACGCGTTGCTGTGAGAAGAAATTCACAGAGTCTCTGGTTTGAAAGTAAAAGTGGGATGGTCTGTGCTTGATGATTCAGTTCAGCAGATTAAACAGAACCCAGTGGAAACCGTGGTTTCTCCTCTGACCTTCCACCCCAGGGGCTCAGGTGTTGTGGTCCATACACAGTTCTGTAACTTACCCACACTGGTCCATGTCTGCATCTATGCTCTGAGATTCCTCAACCTAGTGACGGTAAATGAACATCAACAGGAACATTAACATTAATGTTTGTTGTTAAATTAACCCATAAAGACCCAAATCCACCAACAACCAAAACCATCTACTGTGTTTAATACCTGTTGATCCACTAATCATATCAATACATGTCAGCAATTGGTGTAAATACAGTTATTCATCTTTTCATGGTCATCAGATATGACCCATTTGGACGTTCAGAGGCTCCGTAGTTACTGTAGAAACACCATCATCTTCTCCAGCATTGATTCACCAGTAAAACCCATGGAGTTGGATCAATGACAGTAGATGGACACACTGGGTTTGTTGAGTTATTTGTCCATCCAACGACCTGAAGGGTCCCATGGTCAACTGGTATCAGTTGTCGTCCGTCTGTCAGTCGTTCGTGAATAATTTTTCAAGAATCTTCTTCTCCAAAACCGTCAGTCAGAATAACTTGATATTTGTTGTGGAACATCTTTGGGATAAGGTCTATTCAATTTGTTCAAACTAATGGGAAATATGGATTTTTGAATTTTTTATAAATTTTTTAAATTTTAAAAATCCCCATTACTTTATAATGGGAGACACTCCAAAAACAGTTGAAGATATTGATTACTGATAATTGATATTGGTTAATGATAATTACTATTGGCAATAGATAGGAAGTCACATATGGGCTTTCATCTGGTGCCATGACCTTTGACCTTGAGTGACCTTGAAAGGTCAAACAAATGTCAATTAATGTCTTTAAATATGCCGTTGGACTACAGGAGCCTTGGTCCTGTTTTCGGCGTCTTTACTGAAAACGTCCCCATTACTTAATTTTATTTGTCACCAGAATCATATGGTTGCAGGCAAGCAGAATCAGGTTCACATCAGTATATAAACTAAGTTAAAGTTAAATGAATGAATGAATGAAAAAATAGAGCTACGTTTGGGTAATGTTTACTATTTTGTATCTTCCCTTCAAAGAATGACTCTAACGGTGAATGTAATAACACTCAATGACTCATCCATTTATTTTATTTTAGTATTTATACTCAAAATTGAGGGAGTTGTACCTAAATTTTTTTTAAAAAGAGTATTTTATATATGCTGCAGTTTTGTATTTCTACTTGTCTACAAAGGTGAATATTGTATGTTTCACTGTGGTCCATTTGTCTCACAGCTTTAGGGCCTTTTCTATTTAATCTATTTAAAAGGTTGAAGGTCAAAGTCACTGAAGTTGATATAAAAATCACTGAATCTCAAGATTTGTTTCATACATTTACTTATCCATGGGTCATCAAGACGCAGAGTAAAATGTGGAGTAAACCTGCACAAACGGCATCGAGTACAGGCCAAGTTACAAGTGCTTGGATTCAGGTTTATGGTTACATTTGGGGACTGAGAGGAGTTTGGACATGACGGAATGTGATCAAATGGACTCACACAATAGAATGTCCAAATACTGAGACAGAATCATAATAGACAATCCTCCTTCATTAGTACCTCAGCATATGATGCAGAAAGAAATTAGACTCACTTTTATACTTGTCACTGATTGTAAAGCCATTAAGTTTAGACAAATTTCTGCATCATAAATCAGAGAAATGGTCTAGTGATAAATACATCTCTCAAATTCAAAGCTACTTTTATGACAGCTAAACCATATGTATTCTATTGAAATTCAAAAATGATGCATCCTTGTTGGTGCTGTGCTGGTACAGAAACGAATGCAAGACAAGTCGTTCACTTTCCTCGTAATTCAAGTTTAATGTTTTCAAAAAATGTAAAGGCGCCATATTGTCATTAATTCAAATACTTTGTACAGAATTTCTCACATCAAGATAAAGATATGCAACAACGTCCCGAACAAAAAAGAAGCAGAAACGGTTGAGACAAACAGTTATAGCCCTCGTTTGTCGATGACGTCATGATCCAAGTGAAGAGCTGAAGTCCGAGAGGACAGGACATGGGATGTGTGGACGTCACACTGAAGACGGATGCAATGAGCTCACCATCTGGTCTGAGGACACTTGATGACTATGGCTTTGATTCTCCACAGACACTAGCACATCCACTTACCTTTTTCACAGTTCACTCTGCGTTTTATCTACAGGTCTGTCATGGAAGTGTTGGAAAACAACACAAAACACATCTGGAGTGTATGAGTGACAAGAAGCTGTGGAGAAAAGCAGCATGTTACTGCCATTTCATCAGAGGAACTAGTGAAAGCAAGTCTCCTGAAGGAAGTTGTAGGTGGTGATCTTGGACATGCATCAGAGGGAGAAGGCAGGGGAAGGAAAACACACCCGTGAGGGTCAGGAGAGCGACTTCCACACAACCAACAGGCGCATCGTATTAGCTCAACATTAACCCTTTGACACTGACACTCATACGTAGTAGCCCTCGGTCCAAGCACGTACGTCATCTCAGAAAAGCATGTCATGGTATTGCAGATATTGACAAGGAGTTGTAACCATTGACCTTTCATTTAGAGTAAAAACACAAGCAGGTTCATGTATCAACCGGAAGTTCAAAGTGAGGCTGAAAACCTGTTATGTTCAACATTTGAACACTGTCGCATCACATGGTCTGGATCTGAAAATGTCTTTTCAGATCATTTTGAAATGTTCAATTTGTCACTGACGCTCACTCGTCGTCGTCGTCTGATGACGGTGGTGAAAAAAGCAGGTACAGTTCTAAGTGATACTTACAAAAGGCTAAAATGGTATTGACACATGGCTCTTAAAATGGCTGTTAAGTATTTCTAAAATTTTAAACAATACATCTGTAAGCCCGCTAACACGTGGGCATGCAGCCACTTCACCCAGTCAAGTACTCGTCTCACAAACAGTAACAGTTGCCAGCTGAAACTAGCACATGTACAGTATCAGTAGGTTTTCTACTGGCGTATTGTCAAATGATCAACACAAAGTAACATTTATTCCTAATGCACACTGAATCTACATCATTCTGAAAAAGAAATACCCCATGACGGCAGCTCACAAACCTCCAGATTCAGGCGTTTCAAAGCTGACTAATAGCACATTCACAAATCAGTGACAAGGCATCTTCCCATGATGACTTGACCTTTGCTTCAAATCACGACAGAGAGCAAATTAAAGGTTTCACACCGTAGAAAGTCGAACTTATTGCTTCTAGCGGATTATGTCACTAAGAGTCAGACCCAGGTCAAATGTTGTGTTTTTGTAAAGATGTGAGACAGCCCTGGGGACAGACGGGTACGAGTACAGGTACGGGTGGACCGATGATGGGCCTAGACTGAGATCACATCTGAGGTGTAACATTCAGATCATTACAAGTATCACTTTTGACTTTCCTGTATTTCCAATGACCTGCTGCAGCTGGGATGGCTCCGCCTCTTCAGGCCTGTAGACGCGGTGCTCTCAGGAACACATCCGTCACACGGTTACACTAACTTTGTACGTGTTGCTGAGTAGTGAAAGCAATCAGAGAGAACAGAACTTGTCGCAGTGGTTCTGTGGTTTGGTCATTCAGTGGTCACATGATCCAGGACTCAGATGGGAAACAACAGTTAAGGCTCAGTGACAGTCTAAATTAAATGAGGAATGCAGCAGTTTTCATGATGTTTGGACTTGGTTTGTGGGACTGCAGAGGTCATGTGACAGCTGAAGGCCAGTCCTGTTTGCTCTCACACTACTTGCAAATTCAAAAAAAAAAATGTTTCAGAAAAATCAGCCACAGACGGCTAACTAACCCATTTCATCCCACTGGTTTTTCATCATCATCATCATCACAGTTTCAACCTGACAGATGTGTTTCATATGATAACATACAACCTGAGCTGCTAATTGAGGGGATGAGAGATGTAAAAGGTATTTTAAATCAAACCTGAAGTGGGTTTTAGTTTTAGGGCCCCAAACCTGGAAAACAAAAAGCCGTTTCAAAATGTCAGCCTCTGTCTAGCATGTCTTTCTAAGGCTCTTCATACATGGTGGGATTTCATGTGTGTTTTTATCCAATATGACATTTCTGTTATTTTAAGTATTGATTTAGTATCCGTTACAGTCCCCCCCGTAGCTGAGAGAATTCAGTCTGATCCACCCCCTTGTTCTCACCCGTTTCAGAGGCTTATTTCGCGCATCACGTCATTTGACCCAGGTCTGTGTAAAAAGTTAACTCTGCACAAACACACTTGACCTAAAACAAGTCACCAGATTAAACAAATTCCTCTGGCAATATGGCAAACACTGTAAGTTTGGCATGTCGTCAAACGTCCACATGTGTATAAAGCAGCACGTCCAGTCTGTTCAAACAACGCCCATGGATGACGCCTGTGTCCTGGAAGTGCTGTATGTTGGTGTTTGTCCGTGTCAATGCATATATGTAACAGGGCCTCCAGTGTCTTCATCCGGTCCCTCAGCTTCCAGGATGAATATATTGCTCCATTCAGCTTCTTGGCTGCAGTTCACCTCCCAACCTTTAACCTGTCCTTAACACTAAACAGAAACATTCTGCTAATGTTCTGATTCAAACTGCTGCCCAACAGAGATGTCAGGCACGAAAAATATATGACCTTTGTGCAAAAATAAGCCCTTTAAATTGTACACAGTCTCTGATGTTTTCTTTTTGCCTGGTTTGGTTTTTTATTCTTTGTCTTCCGTTTGTGCAAGCATGCTTCAGTTTCTTAGAGACTGGCTGTGTAAAAAGAATGGAGTCCGAATACACAGGGGGAGCAGGAGGACAGGTGGCTTCTGTGCTGACGAAACAGGCAGTTGGGAGGATGGAGGATTGTGGGTACTGAAGTCCTCGGCTTCCGGTTTCTACCTTGAGATCATGGAGCTGGACTGTGATTGGCTCGATGAGGTGGTGGCGGCACTGAGCTGGGAGAAGCCGCTGTGGCTCGACTCCAGACTGGTCATCGAACCCCTGAAATGTGACAAAGATCCAGAGAACACGTCAGAGGCCACGGACTCGGCAGGTTTTCACCTTATACCTCTACAAAACACCGTAGCAACTCAACGGTCTGCCAGCAACTGACTGAACACATTGTGTGTGCACCGTCTGTGCCCATAATGCAGACCCCGAAACATGCAGTCAACCCTTCAGGAAGGAGATCCACTGAGTGCACAGGCTCTGCCACAGGCCGCCGCAGCCAACAGGTGCAAAAGAGCATCAGGTAAACCTGCACTGCTCAAACAAGCAAGTGACCATGTACACAGCTCTGGAAAACATGAAGAGACCACTGGGTTGACTATTTATAGGTGTGTGTTTGAGTAAAAGAAACCTTTTCATTATTCTACAAACTAGTGATAATATGGTTCCAAAATATTATTTATAGCATTTAGTCAACTGATCAAAGTAACTAATGTTTTTCCTCTGAAAAAAGACCAGAAATCAGGGTTTAGTGGAACATTGGTGGTTCTAAATCACAGCTTTGATGCAGCTTGGTGGTAGTGGTGGACTATCTGTGATCAGCCCAAGGACTCATCTCATAATGAACCATGTTTTTACTCTCAGCCTCAAACTAAGAGCGTTTGAGGATTTTTCTCCAGACTGATCCAGACCATAACTGTGGGGATATCACCAAGCCCAACCATAACCCTGTGGAATGCCTCATTTATTTGTTAGCATCATCACTGTGATGCATTTGGATTTGAAACGCCTTGCTTGATATACAACCAATATCTTAACTCATTTCTATTGTGAAATGTTTGCAGAAGGAGATTCTGGCCAAATCCTCTGTAATAAAATAAGTAAATCTGAACCATAAACAGCTCATCTGTAACCACAAGTCAAAGGCAGAACAACTAGAGACAGAAGAGAGTCGACCAGGACCATGTTTAGCAGTATTTCAGGAATGCCAGGATTCCTCAGAAATGTCTTAACTACTCATTAAAAGTAATTTAGTGAATATAGAGTATATAAAGAGTGACTAACAGTGAAAAGACACTTATGTCTGAAGTGTATGTGCCTACTGAGTTACATTTGTTGGTTGTAATAAACAATAACCAGGCTTGACCAGGACAGTCTGACCAGGGTGTCTGGTCTGGTTTCAGTCCAGACTTGATCTCAGTTTTCAACAGCACTACTTCTCAGGCTCTCCATCAGTCTTTCATGCTGTTGGTGGTTGCGTTATGCCACTCCTGGCCTGGCGTCATTTGATGGACTGTAATCTCCATTTACTCATAAACTCATAACTTCATTTGAACTGGTCACTTTGTTTTTTTCCGGAGCCATGTACACAGGCCAAACAGTGGTTTTCCCAGTTAAGTATGTTCATAGGTATTAGCAAACAATATTCTTTGACGTTCAGGCAGTGTTGTGCTGAGGATAGGAAGATATTTTATACAAAATCTAGAAGGCCTAGTGTTGGGACTTCCATGCAGGCTTAAAAACATGCCTATGGCAAAGCATGACACATCTGGTCTGTTTTAGTCTAAAGCTGTGTTAGAACGGACATGAAAGTCTTAATATGTTTAGACATTTTGTAGCCAATCAGCAGTCTGATTTGAACAATGAGACAATATAAAGTCACAAATTCACGTTAACGTTGAGAAAGACTTGGCAAAGCTTTAAACGAAGCCAAAGCCTATAATGAGTCAGACTTTAATTGTTTATTTGTATGCACTGTGTGTCAAATAGGAAAATACTGCTGTAATCATACCTGTTAGCCAATTTCATATCCTGCCTCTGTGAGTTTGAGTCTTAGATCAAGCATATACATTTTTTAAAATGTCTTTAGGGTTTATTTTGTTTGTATTGTCAGCTCAAACACATCAAAAATGTTTCAGTGTTCTTTTTCAGTTTAGAGGTAAATAACCATGGACAAAAACTCAGCCTTTATCCTGGACTGTAAGAAGTAGTTGACATTTAACGTGATAACTAGCATAATTAACTAATATGAACATTTTTTGGTGATATCACTCATTCCTAGTTTAATACCTCATAATTTTTATGCATCAGTAAACATCCCATTAAATACAATGAGTTAGAGGATCACCTTCAAGTCTACTTACAAAGACAAACTAAATGAAACAAAGTGCAAAGATTTGGTCAGTTTGTAAAGTGAATTGATGACTGCAAAAAAACAAACAATCAGGAAATGTCTGTCAAAGCCGGTAGAAAAGTGCATTTGTTAGTGTGTACACTGTGGACATCAGCTGTTGGGTGACTTTTATGACTTTGACCTAGCCTAAGATTCTTGATATCATTAGTCATGCAAGCAGGGTGACTGAAGCCAGCAAGTAGGCCACAGCTTCAGTGCAAACATCGGGTTATACACTGTGATAAAAAAAGGCCAAGGTAGGACCACGACATCCTTTAGGTAGAGCTAACAAAAGCCAAAAGCAAGAACAGATGCAAACAGGCATCTTTCTGCAGAATCAGAAATGTGATTGCCATGGAAGTGGGTGTTCAAATTAGCAGCCAAAAGCAACGATGGCAATGAGCTAGTGCTAAAGGAAAAGGGGGCAAACACTGAGCCACTTACAAACTCTGCACATCACAGCAAGCCGTTCTTCACAGGAAGAAGACAGAGCAGGAGGGGGAGGAGGAGGAGAGGGGG
>JAPQRQ010000001.1:27957122-27975562 GCA_037367365.1 Apogon talboti
AGATACCTGACACCAGATACCAGATACCTGACACCAGATACCAGATACCAGATACCTGACACCAGATACCAGATACCAGATACCTGACACCAGATACCAGATACCTGACACCAGATACCAGATACCAGATACCAGATAGCTGATACCTGATAGCTGATACCAGACACCTGATAGCTGTAACTCCAAATCAGTGGGAGTCCATCACAAAGCTCTGGAAACACTTTGTATTTTTATTATTTTAACCACTTGTCATTTTTTTGCTTTTCTTTAAACGCTCTATATGACTATGTGGTCAGTTTCTATTTAATTTACCCAAACAAAATGGTCCCTCAATTTTTTCCACAATTATACTTAAATACCAGTTAGATAAGAAAGAAAACTGTCCTATCTTTGGCAGACAATAGGCTCAAAAATATAAAATGAACACTATCATGTGATTTGAAAAACAAACAGTTTGTCAAACAGTCAACATTGTGTTTAAAATCCAACACCAGGCTACATCTGTGTTCATCAGTTACCAAAAGTTGTTTATAATGTACAACCACTAGATGGCAAAGGTTTCACCAAAGCTGACAGGAGATGTGCTGCTCCAGACTCTCTGTTGCCCTGCCCTACTTATTCATTGCATTCATCAACACAGTTTTCATCTTTCCTCCTAATTCTGCCACCTCTAGGGGTTTGTGTCTCACTTCATGTGGAGCTCCTTTGAAGATGCTGGCGCTCTGGTAGATTGTTTCGGTCCACAGACGGACGTCTTCATTCTCGAGCTCCTCAGCTGTGCGGTACATGGACTTGGGGACCAGGCCACCTTCTGGTACCTCACACTGCAGCAAACATACCAACAAAAGCATGCACATCATACACACAGATATTCAGACATGGAGATCTGGGTCAGTAAAGGACATCTCAAAGTGGGTGGTTATATATCCCAGAATGTTCACTTTCAGACATGAATCATATTCTCAAATGCTAATGCACAGCTTCAAATCTTGCTCAGGCACTCACCATACACTCTCCTCCGAGGAAGTCCGGGATGATTTCCTTGTCTATGTAGTCTACCAGCCCTCCAGGGCCTTGGTAGTCATTGCCTGCATAAATCAGGAACTTCTTGCGTGTGTTTTCATCAATAAAGGGACTTACCTAGGTGGAGGTAGATAAGGGTTAGAGACTGGTGCTGCTGTCATAATCAAACCATTCATTTGAATAAGTGTTGCTTTAGTTAATACTTTAATTAGTTAATTATATTTTTCTGTCGATTCTGTTTTCTCAAACAAAAATGACACCACCAGCATACACAAATGAATATGCTGATACTCTAGGAGAGCTAAGGGTATTTTCACACCCCAATGTCTAAAACAAGGTTTAGTTTTTTCATTTTATACATAAGTTTTACTGCCACATAACTGTTATGAAAGCAGATTAAACAAACATGCATGATATAACAATGTCGTCCAATCATCATCTACGTATGCCGCTTCTCCCTGTACCTGCCATTGATTAGTTTATGGACAGCTGTGTCTGCGGTCGGTATGTTGTTGTTTCAGCTTATTTTTATTTTCCTATTTTTTTAATAGGAAATCTGTTGCTTGAATTTGCATTGACTAAAATCAAGCAGTATTAGGGACACATTACAGGAGCATTCTTTATTAATATTAGTGTGCTCTTTCTTTTGCTTCTCACCAGTGTCCAGAGAACAGGGAACACTCTGGGAGCTCTTAAGATAAGCAGCCGTCCCAGGGTCTCTGGGTAGTTGGCCTCCACAACCTCAATGATCCTCAGCAGTGCTTTAACTCCTGGTCGCCACAGGTGACGCATGTTCAGACCTTCCAGATCTACCAGACATGTCCAACAGCTACAGAGGAGACAGTCAGAGGATTAGCATTGATAAAAGCCACCAGCACACACTCATACATAACACGGCTGCAGCCTCTTTCCGACCACTTAGCACCTGTCATCCTGAAGAGATGCTTAAGTGGTGAAGGCAATGCTGCTAATTATGGACCCTCTTCTGACCCCCCCCCCCCATCTTCTCTCTTCCTCTGTCTATTCTGGGGAAAGCGCTGACGTGACTGCCATTCATAGTTGACATGCCTTCCTGCATGGCTCGTATCCCAGCCACCTCCTCTTGTTGGAGAGAGCTGACACTTTACAGATACCATCTCTGTTCGCTCGCGTTGCTCTCTCCTCTGAATCAGTGCACGCAGAAAAGATCCCTTTGCATTCCTCCCATTTTGGCAGAGATACTCCACTGGACTTAATAATGGTGAGTGTCTGGACACCTGTGTCCAGGCTACCACTGCTAAACTGAACTCTAATGACTCCCAGAGCAGGAAATGGTAAAAATACAGTTAAACATAATCAAGAGGAAAATAGCTGATGTGCATTCTGTAAACTCCAGCTACTCACTGTTTGTTTTTCTTCAATTTTTCCACTGATGCAGCAACATATAAATAAAATGTGATTGATTGATTGATCTTCTGTAATGTTTAAACCACAGTTACTTTAGTGATATATTTCTCACTTAAAAAGCCTTTATAGGTTTCTACCACAGCCTTGCACACACCTTTTTTTATTAAATCCTGTTCCTATGTTTTTTTATTTCTGTGTGAGAAAATAAAAACATAAAAATACATTTTTGGCACTAAATTATCTGAATTGCTACCAGTTGATTTTCAGAGCATTAACCAATGTAGTACAATGCATGAAATGCATGAGCTGATCTGTCCTCAAGGTTTTACCTGATGGGTCGGCCGAACACCTTGGTGTTCTCTTCACATCGTCTCAGACCTTCCTCATTGATAGACAGCACCTTAAATGACACAACATGAACTCAATGGTGGGACATGATTTTACCTTTCAAGCTTTCAGTGAACTAATGAAATCATAAGATGATAAGATGGTTATTTTTACAAGTATTTTACTGTAGATATCCTGGTGTTAACACATTTGTCAGGTAATGCCTGTGTACATTCGTTACCTAATCTGTAATCCAGTCGCCAAGTACCTGACCTATAAATGTAAAGAACTAGACTGATGTGGACACAGTCACATACATGAATGTGGATTGAACTAAAACTTACATGTCTGAGGAGAGACTCTTCCCCAAGGGCGCGGACCAGTCCTTTGGTGTCCATCTGGCCCAGCCTCAGGATGTACAAAGGACGCCCATCTAAAGGGGAAACAAAGCAAATATTTATATGATCAATTGCAGTATTTACTGTACATTGTGTAATGGTACATAGAAACTAGAAAGAGCTGCACTGTTTGTGCACTGTTGTGTAAGACAATAACTGAGTGGGTACAATGAAGAATGCTTTTATGTCTTCACTATTCATTCCACACAAATACTTGTGCAAAGACATGAGTAAACTATTTGCACACTGATGTGGTGACATAAAAGCCAATTAAATATGATATGACAGCTAAGGAAAACACAAATAAAATGTGCGTATGCATGTATTTGAATCATGCTAACAAGTTTTAATAAATGTGCAGACATTTCAGCTGATCATCCAAACATGATGGTTATGGTTAAGATTGGGGTCAGGTTATAGGGGTGATAATTAATACATTGTCATTAAGAGTTGTGTGATATCTCACATATATTGCACTTTGCTCTACGTGGGATGTCGTGAATGACTATATCTCCAGTATTGAGTACAAACTGTCACTTTTTTTTTTTTTTAGTGGATGGCATGAAAGTGTTGCTTTTCTTGCTTTCTCCCACGACTCTGTGAGTACAAACAGTACAGAGCATATCACAGAGACAAAATGATTTGCTTATTTTCTTTTGTTTTATGAGATTTTTCTAGATTCATGAGCCAGGTTTTCATTGAACTTTCATGTACATTTCCCTGCCATTTTGCTTACATTTCAACAACAAGCTTAATTCATATTATAGTCTATTTGCTGTAATGTTAGAGAAATCAGTTTATTTCTTTCACCCATTCTGAGTCTTGTATGGTTTTGACAGAAAATATTTATCCACTTAAGACACATCAATGAGATGTTCTCATAAAAATAGAGAGACAAACAGGCATGCCAGTAGACATGAGTTAGATGTGTAACCAAAGAGTGCTGACAAATTGGTCTCCTGTTTAATTTACTTGCACAGTTGATTCCTTCAGGTTCTTTAGGTAAGAGTGATTTACACTGATGAGGTGTGTGTGTAACATAACCTTGTCAGAAACTGGAGAGCTGAGGTTTGCTTCAAGTTAAGAGCACTCAGAGAGTCTATGCCAAGTGCACTCATGCAGCATAGAAACAGGAGTATGTGCCATGTTGATCTACCTCTGTCATGGTGGTGCCAGCCTCCGGTGTAGTAGTCCTGAAGAACCTGCGGTGAGGTCCAGGTCTCCAGCAGGTAGTCCACCTGGTGCTGCTTCCTCCAAGTCAGCGACTGGCACAGAATTTCCCGCGCTTTGTCCATGTTGAAGTCCCTAGCACGTAAGAAGCGCAGGATGTGCTCATCTTTAGGAATCTAGAGAGTGAGAGGAAATTTGTAAGTGTAGTTACTTTATTTAATTCCAAATAATAATAAATAAAAACTGTAAATCACCTTTCCCTTGTGTGTCTCCTGTAGCCATTTACGGAGTCTGATCAGACAGCTCTCCTGCAGGGGGGTGAGGTCGCCAAGATAACGTTTTATATAGTCAGCATCCAGCTTGTCTGCACCATAAAAAAACATCAGCAATTAACATAATTCAGTAAAGAAAACGTGATGTAGAACGCGTACATATATGATACAAATTTAAACAAGTTTACAACAAGCTGTCATTCAACTGACTGAATACTCATTTTTGCTTTGCCACAAAGAGTATTGTCATAGATATATAAAGGTGTAAGAACTGTGGTTGGATCAGACCTTCAGGTGTTCCAGCCAGGATCTCAGTCAGACTGTCTGACTGAAGTGCAATGCTGTCCTGCTTGGCGTCCTGCGAGGCGCTGTCCTTGGCATCTGCAGGAAGTGGGATGGAAACTGTAGGTGACACTGGAAGCTTGGGAAGAACAGGTGGGCTTGTAGAGAGACTGGTTGGTCTGGGGAGAGCCAAGGGAAGGGAGGAAGGAGTCCAGCGTGGCACGTGGGTGATCCCTTCATCTTCAAGCTCCTTCAGGTAAAACTCAATGATTTCTTTTCCCTGTGAGAGACATAAAGGAAGAAATTTGGAGTTTGAGCAGACGCATTAGAAAAAATAACAAGAAATAAGGTATAATAAACTCATTTCGAATACAGAGAGCCCTAAAAAGAGAAATTAGGTAGAGGATTAGAGTTAAATTTTGAATTAGAACCTGGAAACTGACACTATGATAATTAGAACCACTTATGTACATTTCTTTGGAAAGCTCTAGGTACATGAAATAAAAAAATAAAAGAAATACATTTAGCATTGCCCACATTCGCCCTAAATAAAGACAGATGAGTCACTGTGTCCACACTAAAAGACCCCTGTCCACATGCATCAATTATACAAGCTTATTTATCCCATAAAAGTGTGAGACAGACTGACTCATTCATCTAAAAAACAGAAAGCTTCACCACAATACACTGATGCATTATAAATACAACACCTGTTATTCTGTAGCTATACAGCTATTAAGAAATTATGATTTTCAAGCAACCAAAAAGATCAAATGTAAAATGAATGCACTTAAGTCTTGTGTTGTGTTCAGTGAATGCAATGCTTCGGTGCTGCCAACCTTTTTGATACTGCTGGCGTACTGCTTCATTGCAATCTTTTCTACTGTGCTCTCAAAACCGAAGAACGACTTGATATCCAGGCTGGCGGTCTGCTCAAAGCAAGTCCACTCCTCATTCTCAGGGTGAACCTGTGAATACATTGAAAAATACTGTATATATTGTATAAACACACAGAAATGAGATGACCTAGTTACTATGGTAACCAAACTCAGTTTCACTTGATAATGACGCACACAGACTGTGCACTACGTTAGCTACGTTAGCTTGGACAGTCTATCCAAGTAAAATGTTTCACATGAACACTTACAGCTAAAACTGACATCAATATACAGCATGTCACTTTACACAGTATATTATTATAGTTTGAAAGATGTCATGAGTTAAAAGCTGTCTAAAATCAATGTGCTGGTTGCGTCACTACCCTTGGCTACCCAAGTATTTCAGCTTTAAATGTGTCCATTAGCTCAGTCTAACTGAGCTGTCCATTCAAGTTACTGCACAGTTTGCTAAAATACACAATGAAAATTTCTGCGCTGCCTGAGAACTAAACTGAGCACGGTTGGAGGCTAACACAACATGCTTGACCTCATTAACTCAGAACATCCGTTCATGGACAGGCAGATCTGAAGTTAGAATTAAGACTACAGTGCACAGAAGCTGGATGTCAAAAACCAGGGCAGGCATGCTGGTTTGGGATAAGTATTTGAGGGCATTGAGCCATACTCAGAGGGGACTGAATAATTCAGAGAGATGAGCTAAGATAGCAAGCATCACACTCAGTGCTGGTCTACACATGGTTTCTCTGCAGGAAAGCAGGAGAGAGATTAGAGGCACAAACATTAACATGGGTGTGTTGGCAGCAGCTTAACACTCAGCTGCTAAACGGCGTGTGTGATCATTTGCCCATGTAGATTTGCGTTTCTCTTGAAATCACTGGGTTTAAAACACAAAAAGGGTCCGGGTTTGAGTTCTTCTCTCAAGCTACTGGTACAAAAAATATACCCATTCATGTGTTGCTTCGATAACAGCCTGAACTTGTACACTACTGACCGAATAGCAGCAGGTCTCATGGATGATGACCCGGTTGGAAAAGGTCTCATTGTGAGATTCGATGTGTAACGTCCTCTCCTTTCGGTTCAGTGTGTTTTTCTGGATGAAGTAGACATAGTCCACGCCTGCGATCTGGCAACCAGACAAACAGCTCGTTACAAAACCATACTGTCAAAAACCACATCACATAATGAATGTTAAGCAATAAGCTGATGGTCTGACTTGTAACATACCCTTTTGAGAAGGCGAGGGGCATCCACATCCAGGGCACAGCGGCGCTCTATCCTGTGGGTGCTACCGTCTTCACTGGTCTCCTCATCCACCACATCACTTGCCACAAACATGGGGATAAGGTGGCAAGTAGGAAACCGGCGCTCGTATGCCTGAATGAGGAAGAAAAAAAACAGAAATGGAACTTAACAGTGTTTCCTTTTAAACTGGAGAAATATTATTAGGTTTCAGTTTTTATTTTGGTGAATTAAGTTTAAGTCACTTATCCACCGTTGTCTTTTGTATGCAATCCAGAGGGAAGATGACAAAACTACCCTCACCACTGCATACACACTTACATGTTCTCTCATGCACTGGTAACTTTGATGGTGGTAAGGATGGGTATTGGTCAAAATGGTTTGATACTGGTACTATGACTGTTAACTTGGCTTGAAAACCAGGTCCTAAACAACACTTTTACCAATTTTTCCATCCTAACAAAAAGCAAATTGTGATACATTTATGGTGCAAGTATTAACTATTTGTTGTTCTTTCTTAAATATCTGTGCATGAGGCAACTTCATGTGAGGGTTTTTATTCTGTCTTCAGTCTCAGACAAAGCAAAAGAAACTTTTACTGTCCCTTTACTGTCAGGAATGCAGCAGTTCATTATTTTTAACTGACAAAGTCATGTTTAGTTAATAAGTCTTTACATATTCAGTTTAAAGTGTGCCTCTGAGATCTAACTAGATGCTAATTTGACTTGACTGAAAGTTTCAGGTTTTTTTTCAATTACCACACAGATACTTTAGACGTTGTACTGCCATCTTATATAAATCTCATTTGAAAAAAAATTCACGTGTTCTTGCAAAGAGACTAAAGAATCTGAATAGGTGGGCAAAGAATGGCCCTAAGCTGAGAACAAGTAAGAGGCCAAACAAAAGCTCCTTCAACTTTGATTCAAGTTTGCACTGCCTCAAACCCCTCTCTCCCCCACTTACTCACTTTTCTCTTTCTCTTTTTTTGTGTTTGTCTTTTTTAGTCTTTTAGTTTCCTTGGTTTAGACCAGCTGTAAATGTCAAGTGTCATGGGATAACTTTTGGTATGACGTGGCGCTCGATTGATTAATTGAAGGTAATTCATAACAGAGAATGGCTACACCTAACTATAGCACTTTAGAACAAAAAAAAAACAAAAAACACTAGCCCCTGTGCCCAAGGACAGCACTACTTCTACAAACTGTTCCCATAAATGCAAATCCCAGCAAACACAGCTTTTGTACACACAGTTATGCAATTGGCCCTTGGCTGGTACAAAGTGATTACCACATCATCAGTTCTTCTTTTTTTAATATCGACATCATGTTTCTTCATCTCTGGTAATACTTTCATGGTTCCATAACTGGAACGTCTTAACATTAGAGTAGACCATAATTCAAAAGCAAGCACCCTAATGTTTATGATAAGTGTGCCAGAGCACACACTTTTTTTTTGTTTGTTTTTTTTTGTTTTATTTCCTGTTCTTTGTTTTGTTTTTCTTTGTTACATTTTGATTTTGTTCGGTTTTGTTTTTGTTTTTATTGTATTGTATTATAATATGGTGTTTTAGAAAGGCCCAATCAGGTACAGCAGTTGTAAATTAGCATTAGCTATAAACTTATGCATCACATCAGCTGCAATTTTGTAACTATGTCTGACTGCATTGTCCCTGTAAAAAAAGAAAACAAAAAAAAAGTTGGTAGAACAAATTAATGTTTTAATTTGTGTGCCAGTCAGAAAATGGATTGGGTTGAAGATTAGGGAAGTGTGTGTAAGCTGACCAGAAAGATACACACTGCTGCAGTGCATGTAGAAGTATGATCCAACTACTGTATATCTACCATTTCAAAGTAGGAAAGACTGAACAAAACAATACTAGTGTTTCCTGTACAACTGATCTCTTGGTGTGGCGGTGTGGTGGGGGGAGGGGGTTGGTTTCTGTTGGGTCTCTGGCAACGCATTTCGGGCAGTTTGTCCAAGTAGAGTTAATGTCGTGCATGTGCAAATGGGCAGTTAGTCCCGGTAGTAATGGTCAGCAGAACCAGCTGATAAAGATGGAAAACGCAACCAATGTTCCGTGTTGTAAAACCTTAAAATTTTTAATTCAAGACTTTAATATGCATAGCCTAATGTGTAGACCTATTATTGATTGTTTTGTGGTGGCAAGGATTTTGCTGTGGCGCAAAACCTGACCAGAAGTGACACTGAATATAATATCTTTAAAATAAGCACTGAGGATTAGTTCAAAAGAGTCCTGAGCTCCTCAGAAAACCACAACGTCCACACTGCGGTAACAAAAACACAGCTTACAATTAAACAGCTGCTCAGAGATATATGTTTTTATCCAAAGATACATACAACTGCTATGTATGTCTCATATATTATGGCTGACCACGTAATAATGACTAGTAAGGCCATTACGCTAAGGAGTTAATGTGGACCGCTTATTATGTTTGTAGTTTTGTGTGTGAGTAGGGGGTCAGTAGGTTTCAGCGGCTCCTGGTGTACCGCTGCTGGGGCCACTGAACCAGTCAGCTGTTCACTGTCACTGAGTGAATGCTGAGCTCTGTTTTTCAGCTCTGATGCTCTGGAACTCTGGGCGCAGGCTTTGTACTGTGGTCAGCACAACACTGCTGACTGTAAACACCAGTTTCACACATTAACAACAACCATACGTCAACAACTAACCCAAGCACAAAATGTTACACGACGTTAGAAAAACACCAGTTTTACTCAAACAATAGGCTTAAACACAATGCACAGGGTTTGGCTGTACATGTTCCTTAAAAAGGCAGTTCATTAAGAGCCTTGTACTGCTTTATAAAAAACACACACAAAACCAAACATGTAATTGAACATGGACTTTGTAAGCTGAAAATAGATCAGCTCACTTTGTGCTAAAAACAGGAAGGAGAGGTGAAGATACCAGGTTATTATTCAAAAGGGAAGGTATTGGTGGTGCTGGGCTACACTGACTGGAGATCAGCTGGACACCTGACCACATGGACACCAGTCAGTTTATATCTCATCATCAAATAAAAGATTTGCCAGCATTTCAGCAGCTGTTGCTTTCATAACTCTCTATGTAAGAAAAACCCTGACACTTGTAGTAATTAATCCACAAAACCCATCACTGTCACTTCCCCACCAGTGAAAAGAAATAAATGGTACCAATTCTTGAATCTAGGTTATAGGATATTAATTTATCCATGGACTTGGACTTAAACTTAGCCACTAATGAATCATTGCTATCTAATGTTGCTTAGTACCAGTAAGCTATACACTAGACTCTTAGGTTCTATTAATGACCACTGTACTTATTACATACAGAGAATTTAGTTTGTTCCAATATGCAAACTGATTCTCTACTCAAGTTTTCAGCAAACAGCCAAATCAGCAGCTTCATAAAAAAACAGTCAGGCACACCTGGTAACACCCTGCCTCGTAGCAGGCAGTGACGACACACCAAACAGACATACAAAGCAACATGATTTACACTTTTCCCTAAATTCTGCTTGAACCAATTTATGGATTTACAGCATATGATTACATATTAAAAAATGTAATAAAAGAAAGCCAGTTCAGTTTCCAAACAAGCTTAAACAATATGCGTGTGAAAGAACCCCATCCTCTAGTGTCCATGGAGACGGGGACACACCTTAAATTGCCAAGCACTGAGTAATAGTTCCTGGAATTTGTATGGAGAAGTAATTACTGTATGTTTTCAAGGGGCACATAAGGGAACATATGAAAACAATACAAGGTTACTTAATCCCTTCCTGAGCACACAAATAACTTTTCCCCCCTTGTGCACAATAAGGGCAAGGATGTCTGTATGGAAAATTAGATTCCTCGGCTCCGAAAAGGGAGATGCAGGAAATTCATGAGTTCCGAGAACACATTTAATAGACTCCAAGGCTAAATACATGGTAAATGCATATATGTATAAAATAGAACAACAGAAGAAAACAAGAGTGTTGGCTGACTAGAAAACTAACAAGGTATAAGCATTTTCACAGGATATTCTGAGTTTGTTGGGGGAGTTTAGAGCCAAAAGTCCTGGGCTTTAAGGATTAACACAATGTGTAAGAACAAACACTGCAAGTGAAACTAATTTTGAAGTTGTAAACAGAGTGCGTTGAGGAGCATGGCAGAGAAAACAGAGGCTGTGCAAGTCCGCCAGTTTTTAGTACCAGAACATGATCCAAAGGCCAAGCTATTGTAACACAGCAACAGTTCTGATGCAATATTTCAGTTAAGCTATTTACAAGAGCTGGAGAATGCTGCAGCAGACATGAACCAACTTGATAGTAAATAATCTGGTATATCAGGTTTTATACAGCGCTAACATAGCATTCATTTATGCAGAATGATTAAAGTACTTCTCACTGGTTAGACAGGCCCTTTCTGCTACAGACACCGCATGCTAAAGGATTGAAGGCGTGCACCTCTTTGTTTCGTCTAAAAGTAACATGATGTTAGGTCCAATACAGGTAGTGCTTTGAGACAAACAACTTGACTTCTTCTGATTTCCTCAGTAGCAGCATTTCTGGAGCTTATAAAATGGATGTGTCATAAAGAGTTGTGTAGAGGTTTGCTATTTTTGTGGGCAAAGGGAAGCAGACTGAACAGATGATGTTTTAAGATTAAGGTACTGGATGAGAACAGTTTACAGATGATACATATGAAACATATGCTAGTCAAAACAATGAAATTCTAAAGCACTCATGGGATATAAATATCACGAAGAACCAATTACAAAACCACTGTTGAAAAGATATATAGTTTAGGTCGCTTCATGTTGAATTGAGAGCAAATATATCTTGCCCGAGATATAAATAATCCCATTATAATGTATACGCTATTTTTATATACAGCACTGATTTTACTGGTTCATCTCAAGATAAATAAAGATTGCAGATGTACAAGTGCCAAATGATGCACTGCATTTTGCTCCAGCACACCTCCCAAATAATGTCACACTCTCTACTGCCATGCACAAAATAGTTCTAGATTTCTAATTATTCCATTGGTAGTATAAATTCCATCCATCTTGCAAAGGTCAGCTTTTTGATATGTGCACATACAAGGAGACCTGGTAATATGTTCTTTCTTCAATACAAGGTATGTTTCTCCTTCTGAGCCAAAGAAAACCTTTCTTTATAGTATCCATCTCTACCAGAGAGTATCTTTACCTTTTCTCCAGCTGAGTGTAAAAAGGAAGCTGTGTGCATCAATCTTAGGTAAAACTGTCATGAATGACACAGCCATTCTGAATGCACTACATACATGTCCAAAGGATCCTCATAAAACAAGAATAATATTGAAACATCACAAAAATTCAGACTACTCAAATATGCAGTTTGACAGTTGTCAAATTGAGGATATTGTCATATTGAGGACAAACGGGTCAGGCAACTGACAACAGGTTTAATACAGTGCTGTCATCCATTGGGCACTTCTCTGAACTTGCTCACCAAATTTTCCTGTTAACAGATACAAAACAAAGTTTATTCTGTCATTCATTCATTCATCTGAACCCGCTTTTATCCTTGGGGGGTGCTGCAGCTTATCCCAGCTACCTATGGGTGGGCGAAGGGGGGTACACCTTGGACGAATGGCCAGTTCATCGCAGGGCTGACTTAAAGAGATGAACAACCAATCACTCTCACATTCACACCTGTGGGCAATTTTAGGTTGAACAATTAACCCATCAGTGCATGTCTTTGGATGGTGGGAGGAAGCCGGAGTCAAGACAAAGTTGTATAATACATATACAACACTAATGACGTCAGAAACAGATAACACACACTCACTTTGCGTGGGTTCTGCTGGCAGGGGTGTGATGTCATTCGGCCAACGTCTGATGGCAAAAATCAATGTTCCCACCCTATCACCCCTGGGGCAAGTGTAGGGCCTGTCCTGCATGTGCGTCATTATCTAATGCTTTTACTGTTTTATTTACTGTGGTCTGCTATATTCATTCACATATTTAATTAGATTCACTGGGTCATACATAGTTACTGGCCTAGCTTCTAAAGACGATGTTCAGATCATGTCTGGTGGACAAAAGTATTTCAGAGGCCTAGGGATTAATGTTACTAAATATCCCTCTGGGAACTTGCATGATGTAAGTGCAGCCAGATACAGATCATGCCAGATTCAGTCACAAAAAAAGCTCTCACAGACATACAGTGGTCAGGATGCATAAAACCTTGCTGTCGTCTGATAACATTGAGTGATCATACAAAAGGGTACTGGACATGAGGTTACAAAAGATGACATATAGAGGATGGTACATAGAGAGAAAATTCCTTCTGTTTTTCATTTTAGCAGAAAGCCATAAACTCTAAACTAGGTCACTGACAAAGCTGGGGTAAGAGCGAGAGGAAAGTTACTGATCAGGAGGCTTAAAATTTCTGTCTTTCTTCCAACTGACACAAATGTACAGAGAAAGAAAAAACAAGAATAGAGCTGGTACTTTGATATGTTCATACATTACCATTCAGACAGGTCATACCAGTTAAATAAGTACCAGTAATAAAGAAGAAGGAAAATGTGCCATCCTAAAGTAATAAACTCCTTCCAACAACGTCAGAAGTTGGATTTAATTACATTTGCCTGATAATAATCTTGGGCAAATATTATGATTTGGACTATACTAATGAAATACTCAGCACAAGCACAAGACTGTAACTGTAATAATACATACAAAAGTATATTAAAGAGTTAAAAAGCAAGCAGAGCTGACTTATACCTCCGTCCAGTCCCACAACACTGTGCCCCTCCTGCTCACTGACACCCTGCCTACCCAGGGATGAATTAGAAAGGCACCCGTGTGCAAAATTTGAAAAGAATTGGGTGAATAGTGTCCAAGAAATGGGATGGACAAATTTTCTAAGTTGAAAATTTTATACCCCAGCCCACCCCAGAGGGCTGGGGTATAAAAGACACACAGTGTTGGTGTCACAAAATGCTCTCGGTTCTGTTTTAACTTTCCTGATGTAATAAGCTATTTGAATAGGAATTTAAATCACTGGAGCTCAAAAGTTTTTTTCTGCTAAGACCACTTTTTGAAAATACAAGGACTTGCTATTGCGTTCCTGCTTTCATGTTTGTTGATCACTTTAATTATCAATGAATATTATGGTCTGGGGTGAATCACTAGACACTGTCCATGACGCACATCCATGACATGCACCATATACCTCTATTGTAGACTTAAACAATGCTTGCTTACTGTACACATGTACACTGCCCTGCTGTACAGACAGTTTCAGTATAGCCATTAAACACACAAACATACAAGAAAGAACTTTTGTTGGAACCAAAACGTTTGTGGTTGACATCAGTTTGCTCTATTAGGCTTTTTAAACAATTCTGGTTTCACCATGTCATCTTTTGAAGGAATGATAGGCAAGCTTTTGAATAGTGAAGTGCCCAATGCATCTAAGTAGGTGAAACCACTTGGGAGAAAAGCTTGTAATATATGAGGAGACTCCATGTCCCAGTTCTCTAGCTGGGCCAACCAGTTAAACTGCTTTAAATGCTGGAGATACAGCCCCCTGTGTTGATATAGTCTCAATAGTATTTCATCTGCATAGCAGTGATCATAATATTAGTTGTGAACTTCTATCACATCTTATAAAATTTAGCACTTTTTTAAAACTACCTGTCTAATGATACGAATATTCGCCCATGTGTACCAATTCCTACCCCACTACTGTTCTGATACTGCCAAAAGAATCAGCAATGGCATTTAGAAGAAGATATCAGACCACAGCAAGGTGACCTGAATACAGGAAACTTAGGTTTAAGCAAATTAAGAAGCTAGCTCGAATTTAGTTTCAAGTAAATAGCAAAATGATGTACTTGACTGATGGGGATAAGTACCAAATCCTGGTGCTACAGAGGTATATACCAAACTATGAAACCTCTGTACCACTAGACCAGTGGTCCCCCCCCCCCGCAACCTAAAAAAATCCAGAAGCAAGTTGAGCATTTGCCGGCACGGATGCAGCTTTAGTAAAGAGACACTGTTGATCCTGGCAGTTTGCGAGTTTTTGTCCGAAAAAGTCAACTGACTTGTCATTGTGCTCTGGATGTATTGTCTCTAAGCGGCATCTTAGCTTGTTCGGCTTCAAACTGTCAGAAGCTAGCACTTTAAGATAGACAGCACACTGTGGACTCTCCTCATTACCCACCGTTGTGCAGGTGAAGACAAAGGCAAGATATGCTTCGTCATATTTATTACACTTTGGCTTTAAAGAAAGCTGGTTTGGAAGCACATTTGGTGATGCTTCGTCTTCTGCTTTATGTTTAGGTGGGAGCCCCGTCAAAAATCTGTAGCAGTCAAGCATTGATTTTTTTTTTTTTTTCATTCATCCATACCGCGCCCCCCCGTAATGGTACTGCGCCCCCCCTAGCGGGCATGCCCCACACTTTGGGAACCACTGCACTAGAGCCATACTATTCATACTGGTATGTAGAAACAGATGCTATTACTGATGGAAACACAGCAATATGCTTTATGTGACACCATTAATACATTCCGTTTATTAAAAAGGGGCATTCACATGAACTAAATCAGTAAGATGTGCTAGAGTAGGTGTTGGATTCCACAATAGCTCTGTTCACATCCAACATTGTCTTCAACCAAGGTGTAGATGGGGGACAGGGAGGTTGCTGAGTGAACAGATGCAACAATAGAGCCTTGTGCATGTGTACATGCCATACCACCCACTTCTCTTCCTCCACTGAGTTCACTGCTACACTTGGCTCTGTAATGGCAGAAAAGCCTAGAACTACCAACACAGAGGGAGGAGGGGGCAATAAAATATGTACAGACCCTATGTAATTGTAAAGCCCTAAATATTTGGTGAGGCGTGTCATATGCTAAACTGCAGTCAGTGCTGGGTTATGCATGCGTGATTGGATGTATGCGTCTACCAGGGAATGGAAAGCAGCCATCTGTCGCCTATCAAAAATCATCTAAGTCAGAACAAGAAATGCTGAATTACATAGATTTCTGCCAGCATAATGCATAAAAATATTTGTAAAATTAAGCATTAACCTTGTAACTGAATCTGAATGATTTGTAATATCCCGCTAACTTCATTTCTATATCAATTTAGAGAAGCTTTTAAAAGTTTTTAATGAAAATTACTACACTTCTACTTCAGTCAAAAGTGTTTTGCATGACTGAAAAAACTATAAAAAATAAAGCACCAAACTGTCGAAAAGATCAAATTGTGAGCACAGCATACTAGTCTCTCCAAACCCTAATAATGACAAGCAGCTCTACTGATAAGCAGCCCTGCTCATCACCCTGCCTGTTCTCTAGCAAATGTCAGAAAATTCTCATGAGCCACAAGTTCCAGGAAACTGCAGCATTATGGAAAGAAAGATGCTGCCAAAGCATTTACTGTGTGATCTGCAGTTATTGTATTAAATGTAATGAACCTCATATTGAAAAGAAGAAATGGTTAAAAGAAGAGAAACAACAGCAGAGGAAGCCAGTTTGTAATCTATATGAAAAAGCACACCTCGAAAAGACATTATGAAAACCACAACTGCCGTTCATCATACCACATTATCGAGTCTGTACACAGAAAGATCGTTGTCAACACCACTTCTGTTCTGTTTTGCATTTGAAGAATGACACTGTTTACCAAAATATTTTTCGGTGCCAAGCTCTGTAAAAAAAAGAAAAAAAGAACAACAATGAAGCCTAGCTATGTGTTTTATATACTTAAATCACAAGGAGAAGAGACAGAAGTAAATGGTTGCAGTTTACTGTGCACGTTCCCTTTAAGGCTGCAGCTGCAGCATAAATGTGACTCACAATCCATTGCTGTACTGTAGCATGATTGCAGTGTTCAGTGAGCTTGAGCTAAGGGTCATTGTGTAAGAGTATGTGCGTACACATTTTATCTACGTCTAGCACAGTGAAGTAGAGTGGGGGAGGGGTGCTGCTGGCCCAGCATCTTGACCTTGCAGCAGGAAAGAGGGTGAATGAGTGTCCTGATGATCAGTGAATGAAACCAGCTCCAGAATATTCCCATAGGCTCCCCGAGTCACATGGTTACACTACAGTCATTTTTTAAAAATTGAGTTTCGAGCAGCGCACTGGCCAATAAGCTCCCTTTCCTACAGAAGGCTATAACTCTTTATTGGTTTTTGGCAAACACCAGTGAACAGAGTGAGTGAATTAGACACTGCAGTCAAAGCTCTGACAGATTAATTCACAAGATTGGATGGAAAGTGAATCAGAACAGACAGGTGCAACATTACGAAAAGCTCATCAGAAGAGCAAATATAAAGCAACTCAGCAAACACAAAGACAGGCATAATAAATGCCCTCCTTAATGTTAAGTCCCCCTTGAGGAATCCTGTCTGAATAACTAGCATGAATGAAGAGTAATCAGGTTTCATTCCAGTTGTTTGTCAATGGACTGTTTTTCCAGGACAAAGAGATTGTGTTAAAATCAAATGACCCTGTTTCTCTGTCCCAGCCAGCTCACATGGGGGCAAATCTTTGACAGAGCAAGTACATGCCTCAAGATGTGAGACTATTAAGTGATATGAGGGACAGACAAGCAAGCAGCTCATAAACGGATTACAATAGACTAAGCCCAGGATGCATCAGCCCCAGAAAATTGGGCTGCAAAAGCCTTCACCAGACCTGGCCATAAGTAGGTCAGGACATGGTGGGACAGGACATCGCCCCGCCAGGACTGATCTGCATTCAGCCAGACTCGACAGAACGAGACAGGGGACAGCGAGATCAGCCAAGTTTACAAATACTGGCTCGGTAGCAGGCAGGAACAAAATAATAATATGATAGTCCAACTCTTTGAAAACCTGCTGGGGACGACCCACATAGACGAGGGGCCAAAGGCAAAGGGAGCCTGAAGTAGTTCACTGTGGAAAACATGGGAAAAATCTCAGCTGCAGGAGCTGAAATTGGGGAGGGAAAAAAACAGCATTTGAGAATACACACCTTGCTTTTGTAGCTCTCTACTTAAAAATGCGTAGATAGAGAGATGACCTGACAACATTGATAATTAGAGCTGTCCATCATGTATTTAACCTCTACCTGTCTGAAAACACCTGTGATTAGCCAAAGTATGTGTCACATAGTAAAGTTGCTCAGAAGATTAAAAATTGCTCCCTCCTACATTTTGTTAGATGTTCAATTCCACATTCCACTGATTAATTATTTGGAATTCAGTGATTCAGATTTATTTATTTACGTATTTATTGCCTTGAATAAGATCTTTTGTTCAGCAGTTACCCCCGTTTCATTTAACCCATAAAGACCCAAACAACCACCATTGACCATAACCATCTACTGATCTAAACTGTTTTAATACCTGTTGATCCACTAATTCTATCAATACATGTAAATAATTGGTGTAAAATACAGTTATTCATCTTTTCAT
>JAPQRQ010000001.1:27992408-28012114 GCA_037367365.1 Apogon talboti
TGTGTGAATGTGTGTGTGAATGGGTGAATGAGAGGCAATGTAAAGCGCTTTGGGCACCATTACAGTGTGGAAAAGCGTTATATAAGAAGCAGTCCATTTACCATTTACCATAATATAACAAAAAATATGAAATATGACAAAGAAGACCCAGGACTGTTGAGCACCACACAGTCCTATAACAGACAAGAATGGGACAACGTTCATGTCCCAAAACTCCAGCGACGGGTCTCCAGGTGTCCCCGACATTTATGGACCATTGGGCCTATACCCACTTTTAGGAGACATGTTGCTACCATCAAATTCAAACTTGCCATATTTTTTCTTTGAATGGTACATTTTCTCAGATTAAACATTTGATATGTTTTCTGTGTTCTATTCTGTTTCTGTTTACATTTAACACAGCGTCTCAACTTTCTTAGAATTGGGATTGTACTTGTTTTTTTAATTGAATTCTAGAAAATATCCCAACTTTTCTGGAAATACGTTTTTAAAGATGTAACATAAATATGAGGATGAGTTTCTTTTTCTGTTGTTCATAGTTAAAGTCCGAGTTCGGGTTCATTCATTTACCATCAGGCGACGGCGGGGTACACCCTGGATGTGTGACCAGGTCATCAAAGGTGTACCGACAAACAATGGTTCTCTCTCACATCTGCTGTGAGCTGACTGAGGGAACCAGTGCACCACCGAGCCAACCTGGAGACACTGTTGTCAAAACTTATTATTTCAGCAGCATTCCAGACAGTGTCCACCAGGGGGCCCCGAGAATACAAACAGATGGAGTAACTCAGTCTAACACATTCATTTAAGAGGTATAGACATGTTTATGTCTTTTACAGAGGGACTTAACAAAATGTAAAAGAAACTCAGAGATTGAACTATTTAAGAAAAATAAGTTAAATATTAGTTGTTCTCCGTACCATTTTTATATTTATTTTTTAAACATGAATGTCCTTTTGTGAACTGAATGTGTGCCAACGACACTGACAACTCTGGCTTAGATAACAAGTACCATTAGTAACGTGTCGCTGTGATGGGACACAGAAATATTGTGCAGGTGTGTATGAGTAGAAAGCAGAGCAGTGTGCAGGAAGTGGTTTTCAGAGTCTGACAAGCTGATCTTGACAGGAAGTGCAGGGTGGCTCTAACAGGAAATGGATCTTAACAGTCAACAGCCCATACACCCACAGGTATTTGATGAGAAATGGGTAAAGGCACTGCTTCACTCATGTATCACTGTATTTATCATATTGTATTACTGTGTTTGATTGTGATTTTATTAGGTTTATTTCCTCATCTAGTGTAATGTTGGTATTCATTAACCGCTTCATCACCAGCAAACCTATGTAGGGTTCAGGTTATGACAGAAATGTACAACAAACTACATGCATCACACCATTTGAAAGGGATCATCTATTAGTTTCTGTGATTACCATGTGGCTAAAACACAACCTGACATACGTTAGATAAATGTTTCAACATCTGCTCTGTTTTATAAAGCCCTAGGCTTAGGTTTCAATTGGAGCCATATTTAAAGTCATGTAGTTTTAGCCTCATGTTAAAGAAGATGAAGATGTTTCTTGCCACATTAAGTTTTATACATGCATAAAGACAATGCCTTTCTTCTGTTATAACTAACTTTACTCTAGAATCCATGAAAGTAGAGGAAGTTTAAGTATTAATAACACAAGACAAACAGTGAGATGTAGTGAGTGTTTAGAATTCTGTCAGTGCATTGAAGGCAGGCTAGCATTCAGACGAAACTGCAGTTAAACCACATTCAAAACCTGTGACAGACAAATGACTCTGAGGAAAAGGTGGAGCCACTAACCACCTGTACCTAACACACACAAACTGGGATTACACACTTGTGAAGAAAAGGCATCTGTGAACATTTCTTTGAATAAGGTGCAAACATAAGTGTTGTTTTTGTTTTGTTTTTTTAATACATTTTTTTCCAAAAATCCTGAGCCGTGTGTTCAGAACCAGAGCCAGTAAGGGATGCTGTTGGGAATAAAACAATCAGACATAAAAGCAGAACAAGGAGTGAGGAAGAAGGGAAGTATTGAGTGAAAACATAAAGGGCAGAAAAAAAAAGTGATATTTCCGCATATAGGTGAACTTCTCTGTGTCACTTCATGAGGAAGCAGTAAACGAGAGGGTTTAGGGCGCTGCAGCAGAGAAACCACAGAGAGAGAGAGTGCAGCTCATCTCATTTTGTTGACGGATGGCATTTTACAAGACAGGAAACAAGAGAAGTAGAAAGATAGAACCAACAGACAATTTGTCATCCTAAACATACAGAAGAACCTGTGGGCAACTTCAGATTTGGGGATTGTGATTTTTTTTTTCAGTGATTTTGAGAGAAGAGGAGATATTATAAAGTTAGAAAAACCACAAATTTGAAATGGGCACTGAGGAGAACGACTCGGAGCCAGCAGCTCAACAACTGCTGAAAGAGCAGGGATCGACAGAGAAGGAAAGTGATTCTCCTGTGGAACATCCTCCAGGGTCTGAAAACACTGACCCCCTCAACACGTACAAGTGGCACACCGGTGCCAAGGGGACGCTGGACGAGGTGAAGGAAGAGGGACAGGCTCCAACTGCTTCTCCAACGTCGACCATAGATAAGAGCCACAAACCCTCCGCCAACAAATGGAACATAATGCAAAACTGGCGCAAAGCCCTGAGTGAGGACACTGGAGATAAACTGCCTTCTGGTGGGAAAGGTGGAGAAGGAGCCAAGCCCGAAAAAGCCACAACTGGGACCAGAAGAAACCCCTTCAAACGGGCCCTGTCCGAGCCCCCCGGGGCCCTGTTTGCAGCCCTGTCCCCGTCCTCCAGCTCCTCCAGCTCAGCCCAAGGAGCTCCATCCTTGGCTGCTGCAGAAGCGTCGGGGGCCTCAGGGGTCGCAGGGGTGTCCCCTACAGACCAGAAAGGAAGCGGAGGGGCGCTGTTCAAGAAGTACCTGAGGACCGTGTCCCAGAAACTAAAGAAGTCTAAGCTGCCGAGTCGGAACAGCACCCCATCTTTATTGACAGGTGAGGCGTCTGACTGAGGAGACCCTAGAATGTATTCACCGTGTGTTCCGAGTCCCCAAGGCATCAGCTGTTGTCCGTCTGTAAACAATTTTTTAAGAATCTTCTTGTCCGAAACAACTAGTCACAATGACTTGATATTTGTTGTGAAGCATCTTTGGGCTAAGGTCTACCAAGTTTGATCAAAGAATTGAGAAATGTTACTTTTTGAGTTTTTTAAACTTTAATAATCCCCATTGGTTTATAATGGGACAAATTTCAAAGTGCTTTAACTTAAAACAGTTGAAGATATTGATATAATCACTATTGGCAATAGGTAGGAAGTCAAATATGGGTTTTCATTTGGTACCATGACCTTTGACCTTGAGTGACCTTGAAAAGTCAGACAAATGTCAAATAATGCCTTTAAATATGCCGTTGGACTACAGGACCCTTGTCCTATTTTTTTATTGTAAAACTGCTGACATATAGACACATCATTTGTATAAGTCTAATTAATTGAATGTAACTGTTTTGATATTTAAACCCTGTGGTTCTACTACCACATGCATCCCTGATCTGATACATTACAGTAAATGGGGTATGGGTGACTGTTTAGTTGTCACTGTTGTATATTGTTCTTAAAAGCACGGAGATATTTATTTCTGGTATTAGCAAAAACATATAACTGTCTAACAAATCCAACAGAATTCAAAAAACCTTAAAGAGGAACTTGATATTGACAAAGTTCAGAGTGAGAAATGGGGTGACACCTGTGGGAAACAAATCTGACTACAGTTAGTAAAGTTAAGCAGGTGACGTGACTGGTATTTACTAGTAACACAACGTTCATGAACAACAAGATTACATTTGTACTCCAGCTTAATAAAATATACTGTACTGTGCAGATGTCCACCATACAGTGTGTTGTTTCATCAAAGTTAGAATGACCATATATGTGCATTTCACAGTGTCTGTGTCAAGGTGCAACAGTTATATACAGAAAACATACAACAATTAAACAATAGAAAATAACAGAAAATAACATATCAAAGTGTCAGGTATTTAGTGTGACCTACTTTTGCACTCGACATGTCTTGAACTCTTATGAGATTTACAGAACTAATATTCTGTTGTTTTATAGCATACATATTTATATATATCATGTATTAGAGGTCACAGTAAATACTGACTTTAGCCCATAGAAGACATTTGATTATAGATTTTTTGTGTTTTTTAATGCTGTTCACGTATTTCCTGTATTTTCTTGTTGTTCTTAAGAAATATACATGTATGCTCATAACAACCCTGTTCAAGGGGACCTATGAGTGCGCTGTGTGCACATGTAAAAATATATATTATATATTATATATTTTAGCATGAACTCTCATCTCAGTCTATTGTGCAATTCTTTTTTTAACCTTGCAAAAAAGTGGCACAAGAGTGGAGGCATTAAGCAAGGCTATTACCTCAGCTCTACCCTTTTTCAGTCGAATTAAGTGAACTTACAGGAAAAACAGTCTATTTACAGAGAACTTACACGTCTGTTTAAGTCATCCTGCTCTTTCCTTTATAAAGGACTTCAACATAGTCCTTTTTCATCAGGTTTGCCAGAGCATCACACTCACAGAAGTAGCTCTTGCACCCATTGCACTATATATGATAGAGACATACCTCTTTGGGGTTAAAAATAATAAAATGTCTGCTGAGTCAGTGGAGACCAACAGACACGTGACCTGTGACACGATAAAAAGATCTAATCAGCACCCATGTGACAGAAAAAAAGGGTCAAATACAGCCAGGTTGAATAGAACAGAATAGAATAGAATAGAATACAATACAATACAATACAATACAATACAATAGGTTTTTATTGTCACTGTCACAAGAACAATGAAAATCAGTTTAGCAGCTCTGTTAATGTTTAGCAGCAGATTAAAGAGCAAAAACAAAAGACTTTATATAAAACACTCAAAAATTATACTGAAAATATATGCTGAAAAATATTGACAATATACAAAACTACAAACAAATACCAGAATATACAAAAGGCCAATATATACAAAGGATATATATATACAAGGTAAAATTAAAAAATATGGTGCAATATGTTATTATTCAGTGATAATATATTAATACATATACTAACATAAACAAAAAAAATATCTGTGTTCATCACAGATCGTATAGCATCAAGTAAATAGAGGAAAAAACTACTGAGAAACCATCGGATGTTCATACTTCGTCCTGGTTTATGATGTAGGAGACAGATAGCATCAGTTCAGACAACTCTACAAATGGGAGTGCCCACGCACTCACATTAAGGACAAACAAACAAGGGGCTGCATGTGCTTGTAACTATTGTCTTGTAATAATACGGCCCATATTTATTGGTGATAAATTGTATAAAATGCAGTTTTATAGTCCAGATTAAAGGGTTACTGTTCAGAGACCATGTGGAGGGACAAGTCCCCATCTATCAGTTTGGAACTGACAGGATTGTCTCTACAAATCTTCAATTCTTCACATTATCTCTTGGATATTGAAGCCTACAGATCGTCTATAAAACTGGAGTTGTCATATAGTTTTGGTTCATAACACAGGCTTGTCCATTGTATCACGGTTTGTACTTTAAAACATCAACAAAGCGAATGGTATATGGAGTTTTATTTAACATGTTTTATAATGAGCATCTGCTATGGAAAATAATTTCAACTGACAACAGATTATCATGTTAGCAGGGCAGAGCTGGTCATTTGGGTGGCCTAAAGGCAATTGTCGTCTGCAATAAAAGAATATCTGTTTATTGACAGCAGCTTAAACTGGTTAATCTAAATGATGTAAATATGAGCGTAAATGGGTGTTTGTATGTCAGCCCTGTGATGGACTGTCCAAGGTGTACTCCGGCCATGCCTGTTGGCAGCCGGCTCTGGTACCCCCACAACCCTCTTGGGGGTTATACAGTGTGCATAACTGTAGTCAACTAGTGTCAACAATTACTATTTACTTCCAAAGAAAATGTCACCACAGAGCAGGATGATAAGAAAACAGGTTCAGCATCAGCTTTCATGTATGAACTATTCTCTCAAATTAGCCTAAAAAATACATTAACACATTTATATAGTATATACAGTATATTATAATGATATCTACAGCCCAGACCAAACCTACACCCTCGGTTTACTTATGTCCACTTATCTGACAGATGAGGACATGGCTGAGCCGACTCCAGCTGTGCCCTCTGAACTACCAAAACTCCCATGGGTCCCACCTCAGGAGGTCCCCTTATGGGACATAAGCAACTGTACCCTTGAAGATGGACAGATTCTCATCCCCCCAGAGGAAGAGGTACAGGAACACAAAAACAAACACAGTTACTCCTTCCATGTGGTCAGTCCGAAATGTTTAACACCTACAAAATATTCCATAAAGTCTGTAAACGTGAATGCACCATGAACTTACTGATAAAATTCTACTGTTAAATATCCAGTGTTGTTATTTTGATTCAGTAACAATGTGTACTTTCTGTTTCTCAGCCAACAATGTGGACCCGCAACCGTGTCAGCAGCTGCCTGTCCAACTTCAGCATGCAGAACCTTGTAGACACTGACGCAGGTCGGAGGCTTCTTTCACATATACACCTATACGTACACGCACACATAAGTACACGTACACATACATGTACACGTAAGTACACATACATATACACGTACATGTACACATACACATACACGTAAGTACATGTACACATACACATACACGTAAGTACATGTACATATACATATACACGTACACATAAGTACATGCACACGTACACATACACGTACATAAACATACATATACACATACACGTACACATACATAAACATACACGTACACATACACGTACACATACACATACATAAACATACATATACACAAACATGTACACTTACACCTACACGTACACATACATGTACACATACACAAACATACACATACACGTACATAAACATATACACGTACACATACACGTACATAAACATATACACATTGACGTACACATACACATACACGTATATAAACATATACACATACACGTACATATACATGTACACATACATACACGTACACATACACGAACACATACACGTACATATACATGTACACATACACATACATGTACATATACATGTACACGTACATATACACGTACACAGATACGTACACATACATGTACACATACATGTACATATACATGTACACATACATACATACACACATACATACATGTACACATACACATACATGTACGCACACACACACCTACACTAGGGTGACCAGATCCTAACTCACTAGACGAGGGACAAACTTCATATATCTTATTTAAATGCAAGTTTGCTCACATAAGAAAACATAGTGGCAGGAAGCATTCATGCTGACTGCTAATAACAATGTGTGACAGCATCTCAGTTCACGGAACGTGTAAAAAAATAATAAAAATGCGGGACTGTCCCACATAAAGAGGGACATCTGGTCACCCTAACCTACACGTACACACACACACACACACACACACACACACACACACACACACAAACACATATACATCATTTCCAAATTTTAAAGAAAAAAAAAAGAACACACATATGTACTGTATTTTAAAAGGCACAGAGTACAACAGAAGAACCACCCAAATCACTGAATGATCCAGCAGAACATATACTGACATCACAGCAGCATTATGTTTAATTTGGTAGACAGTCACAGAGGAAATAGCTGAATGTTTCTGCGTGCGAGTGGTTGTCAAATTGCTTCCTCTACGTTTTTGGGGAAGATAACATCGCCCAAGGGTCCAATGAGATCTTAGAGAGAGAAAAAAAGAGAAAAAAGGTCAGTATCTGTCTCCGAGGCATTTTACTCAGAGTATGCCTTCGCACTGCCGTAGTGTCTGATTTTTGGCTAGCTGGTTTCACCAACACCAGCTTAACCTTCATTGATTGAGAAGGGCAATGATAACGGCACCGACGTCCAGGGAGAACCACTCTGCTACACCTCTGGACTAAATGATGGGATTTAGACGTTGGATTGTATGTGGTGGGGCTCTGGGTGAGCAAAGACAATTTAAAGTCTGCTACAAACTCTCATTATATTTAACTGAAGATTTGTTTCATTTGGAACAGAAAGTTTCCTGAGGAACATAAATGAGTCTAAATAATAAAAATGTTCACTCTGAGGATAGTAAGTTTAGAAACTGCAGCTCTAGCTGGAAACCACATCCTGTATTTGTATGTGTTAGATAATAGGTTTGATCAGTGGTTTGATATTTAGTCCTCAGCAGTGGAGGTGAAGAAATGAGTAATTCCATGTATTGATGTAGTAGAAGTTGTATATTAACATAAGACATGGACTGGAAATGTTTTCATGGTCTTGGGTCCCACTAATATGGGTTCCTTTGCCTACAACCAGCTTTCACAAACTATTTTAGGGTCAGAATGTAGAGGAGATCAGAGTTGGGGAGTACTGACAAGATTATTCTGACTGAAGATGAAAATGTCCAATGCCATGTCAACCATTTAACTGCTGACGTAGCCGTTACATTTTCATCAATAGTGAAATGCCTGATGGGAGTGTTTCGTCTTTAGTCTGCATACCTTGGGTGGTGTGTTATCGCTTACTGTAATTGTTGACATTATCCTCCTAGCTGTGGTTCTTTGTTCTACATGTGCAAAAATATTAGGTTACTTCCTGTCATCGGTATTTTTAAATCAAGTGTTTTCTAGATTTAGTTAAGTTGACATCATCCCTGAAAATGACAGTGCCATGTGTAGCCGTGTATTGCCGTATCGGTTGGTTGCAGGGTTAACGTGAATAAAAAGCACACACTGACATGATTACTCCAATTCGCAGGTGGGTGATTATAATTTTCATCAATGCAGTCTTTGGTTTTATGACAGATAGAGATACGGATTAACTTTATCAGTACCTAGTGGAAAATACATAAGTCGTGAAGAAATAAAAATAAAAATATTTCTACCTGATACCTTGCTAGCTAATTTAACTGTTATAGTTTGTTTTAGCTTATTTAACTACTGAAAAAATGTATATGTGTTTGACAAAAGATTTAATCTTATATAACTATGAAAACCAATGGTAACTTTAGATTAATTTCTTTGAATCTACTGATTCTAATACTAATTTAAATCAAGTTTTCTGTATTGGCTAGAAAAGTGATAATACATTCATTCGTTCATACATTCATTCAGTCATTCATTGGTTTTTGTAAGTTTTGGTTTCAAACTTGTTTCTCAAGTTGGAGACATTTGGGAGCCCTTGCCTAATATGATCCGTGGGCCAAAACTGGTCCGCCAGAGGGTCCAATCTGACCTGTGGTATGGAATTTGTGAAATGCAAAAATGACACTGAACATATTAACAATTAAAGTACGGGTTTTCTCTTTTTTGTTAGTGTAAAAAAATGAAGGTAAAATTACATGCAGTGTTTACATTTCCAAACCATTCTTTCACAAAAAAGGGAATATTATGAACAACCATGTACAACCTGAAATGTCTTAAAAAAAATAAGGTAAATTTTAACAATATTCGGCCAGTTTCTAAATGTTGTGTGTATTTGTAAATCCACTGCAATCTGTAAGTTGTAATGCACGTGTGTGAATGATAAACTGAAGCTGAATTTTTAAAGGATAGTTTGTATATATAAACATTTTCATTATGTAATTTGACTTTTTTCAATCTATAACAAAGAAAAAATTTGGAGTCGTCATTATTTATAGGTTATTATGTTATTATTTTACTGGTCCGACCCACCTGAGATCATATTGGGCTGTATGTGGCCCCTGAACACACCTGCCTTACAGAATACTAAAAAAAAAACAAAACATGTCTATTTTTTGTGTCATTGTTACGGTATTTCTTTGTTGCTCATGTACAGAGTGCAGCCCTGACCACGTGGGCCCGGCAGGAGGCCCTCGACCAAAGAACCAGGATGGTGGTGTGAGGGTGAGTACACTGAGGATAAGAGTCACACTGATAGCCCCTCATTTCCTGTGTGTGTGTATAATCCATAATGGCTGCCATGCTTCCCTTCTTCACCCGTAGGCACTAATTAAAAGACGTCTTGAGAACAAGGCCAAGAGGAATAGCAACACCCAGCTGAACCCCATGGGACAACACAAATTAAGCAGGTACAGTACAGAGTCTACGTGAGGGAAAGACAGGACATATCTAGGTTCATATGTATCTTTGTTGCCAAGGCCTCGTTCCTCAGGGGATTCAAAATGAAACCATGACTATGAGGTGATTTGCAAAGAGGGTTTGTTTTGGTCTTTTGTGATCAGGATTTTATTGTTTGCATCAGGCATTATTATTTTATAAGATGATCAAGCAAAAAATAAAAAGAAATATTACCCCTCTCTCATCCTACCCAAATGAATAAAAACAATCAAGAAAATCTAATTTTACAAGGAAATCACTTCAACAAACAAATGGAATTCTAATTTCCTCAGTCAATACTGGCTTTTCCATTGGACATATGTGCAAAACTTTACCCATATTTACTAAACGTCAAAAAAATAGAAGTGCCTAATGTCGTTTTTTCCATTAAATCACAAATGCGATGATTTGTTTATTTATTATCGTGAGATGTCACGAAAAGTCATTCCATAAACATGGTGGCGAACAGAAATATCAGATTGATTTACAGATATATTCATTATTATTATATGTTCCCCCTCTATCCCATACTAAATTTAACCATGATTGGGTTTCCTGGTGTGTCCACACATACCACACCACATTTGATGTAAAACTCTTCTTCTTTGCTTGTTGTAACATCTGCCAACATCCCTTTTTTTTTTTGGTCACATGACTCTAGTTGCGGAAAAACGTCTTTCCATTGCAGTTTTGCGCGATGTACCAGTTTTGCTACGCCCGAAAAACCACCAATTGCCAGCTCAAAAACTTTTCATCAAAAACAAGAGTTTTCGCGAAATTGCCGTTTTACCATTAGGCAAATTTTTATGCGCAAGTTACATTTCTACAAATTTGAGGGTCAATGGAAAATCCACTATTGATATCAAAAGACACATATCTGACACATACAGCTTTGGAAATAATTAGACTGTGACAAAGACATCAAACATCAATATTTTTCATAATGTCATTTGTAAAGCCATTAGGTTTGCTTCTGAAAAACCTGGCAAAATGTGTGAAATATGTTTCTTTACATAGGAATAAAAACAATAATAAATAAACAAATAAATAAATAATTATTATTATTATTATAATAAATATCAGATGATCACGTTGAAGCACCATGACCCATAATTAGAGAATTACAGATTGGCTAATAAATATTAAAGTTAAAATAGATAGAAAGCAATTATTCACAACAAATGATATATTTATCAGTTCAGCTTCTGACCAACATTTTTGTTTGTGAAGGCGCTATGGCTCCCAGGAATCTGTGTCGATCCCAGTGGGTGCAGTGGGGAGTCTGGACCTGAGTGCGGACACTAGCACCGTCATCAGGCCCGTCCACAGCTCTATTCTGGGGGAAAAGTACTGCTTTGAGGTACAACTTCACTTGGGTATTCAGTCTAGTGTAAAATTTGCCTGAGGCATCACATCCTCCTGGCCCGCTGTCTCCAAAAAAACAACTAAACCCAACCGTTGTTGGTTCTAATGTGCAGGTGATCAACTCTGAGAACAGTCACTGCTTTGGATGCTCCTCAGCTGCTGAGCGCGACCGTTGGATTGAAGATTTGAGACGAGCTGCCCAACCCAACAAGGTTTTTATTAGACATTTGTCCTGGAAAAAAAATGAAACCTGACCAAAATGATGCAAAATCAGAATGGTAACTTCCTGACATCTAGGTGCTTTCTTGTTAACAGGATAACATAGAGCGCACAGAGAACTCCCTAAGTCTGTGGATAAATGAAGCCAAGGATCTGCCACCCAAACGACGTTATTACTGTGAGGTACACTTAGACGGGACCTTGTTTGCTCGCACCAGCAGTCGAGCTATAGGCAAGCCATCTAACCGGTCCAGCCTGGCAGGTGACAGCTCTACCGGGTTCTCAGGAGGTCTGGGCCCTGGTGGAGGTGCTACTGGATGCCAACTATTCTGGGGTGAATTCTTTGAGCTTGATAACCTGCCTGGTGTCTCCCAAATTACCCTGTACCTTTTCCGTGAGGAAGACCCCAAGAAAAAGCGTCACTCCCGAGATGAGACCAGCTTGCACCCACTGGGCAGCATAGCAATACCTTTGGCTGAGATCCGTGGGAGAACCTATCAGGAGAAGTGGTACCCCATCACTCCCCACAAAGCACTGGGCGCAGCAGGAAACAAAGAACCACTGGGTCTTCAGGCTTCACTTCGTATCAAGGCCCGTTTCCAGAATCTGCAAGTGCTTCCCATGGAGAAATACAAAGAATTCGCAGAGTACGTGACTGTTGACTATGTGGAAATGTGCCGAAGTCTGGAGCCCCTTCTGACTGTTAAGGAGAAGGAAGATCTGGCAGGAGCTCTTGTCCATGTGCTGCAGAGCATCGGCAAAGCCAAGGTGAAGAATGTTTCTAAATCACAATGGGGGCAAAAGCCACTATAAAGTAATGATTACAAATAAGGCACTATCACAAAATAATTATTGATGGTCTTTTTAAACTGTATGTTTTAGGAGTTCCTAATTGACTTGGGCAATGCAGAAGTGGAGCGTCTTGGAGAGAATGATGCACTTATCTTCAGAGAAAACACACTGGCCACTAAAGCCATTGATGAGTATATGAAGCTGGTTGGCCAAAAGTACCTCTTCGATACATTAGGTAGGGGAGTACAGTGGTAAAAGGGCCTTTCTCAGAATGGCCCGGTGGTACTGTTCAGGGTTCATATGGGCAGGTTAGGAAAATTTACATTACAACTGCCACATGTCTCAGATGCCAGATTAATACATATCATTATAAAAAAAAAAAAAACAATCTGTATCGGGTGTTACAGATAAAGGTATGTTGTATGCAAATTATTATTAAATTTAAGTCTCAATTTTCTCCTCATGAATTACACTGAAAGGTCCAAAGTGTAGAGTACGGAGGATTTATGTGGATCCAATTGAAATTAGATGAAGTATTCATAATCAGTGTTTTATTAGTGTGTAATTAAGCAAAAACGAGAATCATTGTGTCTTCAAATACCTTAGAATGACCCAGTTATAGCTACAGAAGGAGTGCATCGCTGTCGTCCTTTTTTTTCCTGTTTTATAGCTGATGTCATGCAGCACTGTGGGGCATTACACACAGGTCACAGGTCACATTACACACAGGTCACAGGTCACATTACACACAGGTCACTTTAACAAAGTCGGAATGCACCATACAAACACTCTCTGCAAGCAGTGTATTCAGTCAATATGCAAATTTACCACTAAATTACATCAAATATGACACACTGAACCTTTAAAAGAATTCATTGCAACATCATTTTTGCATAAAAGAGAGAAGCCCACCGTGTGCAGCATGTTCCATGTACGTCTGCACACTGTTGCACATTAAGGAATGAATAAATGTGGGGGCAGGGTCTTATGTGTGGTCTTTTTTATTTATTGGTGTTTCACTTTTCATTCATCTTCACTGAAGGAGACTTCATCGCTCATCTTTATGCCTCTGTGGAAAACTGTGAAGTTGACCATCGTAAATGTCCTCCATCTGAGCTAGCAAACAACCAGAAGCACTTAAAAGAAGTTTGTGAGGAAGTGGTGCAGAAGATCACTGAGATCCATGGGTGAGAAGAAATAGCCTATGTCAGTAATTAACTTACTCAGATTTATCAGGAAGTGAAGTCACTGAGCTACTTCTGATTTCTGTCCCTCAGACCCTTTCCTGAAGAGTTAAACAAGATTTTCTCCAGCTGGGTGGAGCTTTGTGAAGACCAGGGCAGACAGGAGATCGGCCAGCGTCTCATTTCTGCCTCGCTATTTCTTCGCTTCTTATGTCCTGCCATCCTCAGTCCTTCCCTTTTCAGTCTGACACAGCCTTACCCAGAGCCAAACACCCTGCGGACCCTCACCTTAACTGCCAAAGTCATCCAGAATCTGGCTAACTTCACTTTGTGAGTGGTTTCATATCTGTGCACAAACAGACCGTTTTTGTGAAACTGTAAACCATGTCTGACAAGTATCTGTAACATAAGTGGCTAATGTAAAGTTACTATTGTTCTGATTCAGGTTTGGAGAGAAGGAGGAGTACATGCTCTTCATGAATGAGTTTTTGGAACAGCACTGGGATAGAATGAGAGGATTCTTACAAACAGTGTCTGATCCAAACACTGAAATCCCCATGACATCCTTTGATGGCTATGTAGACCTGCCGCTCCGCCTGGCCGTGCTGCACGGCCTACTGGTAGACATAATCCACCAGAAGAACCAGGTAGGAAGGAAAACCACCAGGTCCAATCTTGGGAGGTTCTTGGAGAGGTTGATAAAAACTGTTGAAGTTAAAGTAGAGACTTACTAACAGAGACAGTTCTTCCATTTTTTGTCCCCAGCCACACTGCTAACCTGACCCTTTTAAAAGCAGATGTGTTTAGATTCTTTCCTTTCATTTGGGAACTAAAACTGTCTGAGAAATGCAGTGGAGTAAAACGTGCATTTTCCTCCTAGAAGTTGTTGAGTATAAGTATAAAATACCAGAAAATGTTACAAACACCAATAAGGTACAAATACCTGAAATTTGTACCCATGTATAGTAGCTACTCGAGTAAAAGTACTTACCGCCTTAGCCTACCATCCTCCATTGTTGACGCCATATTAATACAACACAATACCGGTCCTAACATGCAGCTTGTTTCTTCTGCAGGACACAGTTGACAAGCTGTACCCTCTGCCTTCAATTTTAAACCAAATAACAGAGTCACTGGGCCCCGAAGCCCCCCGGATCATGGTCAATAGGTAAGATTGTAACCAAACAGAGGTGGGCTATGCTCATAGGAAGTTTTAGAAATGGAAAAAATTGAATAATGGTTAACATTAGGCTTCTAACCTGGAAATACTGACTTTGAGAGAAGTGATACAAAGGTATAAATGGCACCCTGTTTTTGGTACTAGGGTCTAATCCACTATGTCAGTCAAGGCCACAGAAGGACCAAGAGCAAATCTGTGCAACACAATGAAAAACATGCACAAAGCTCCTTCTTATGAGTGACACTATTAACCATGCTGTCAAGTTTGAAGTTCAGTTTAGAGTTTGATTTTCATTGATTCACAGATTTCTGTAATTATTGATTACTTTGACTTAGATGTTCAATCCAACAGGTTTCTGGATTGTAATAGAGTGAGAGATAATAGTAATGCACTGTCAGTGTCACATTTTGGGGTGGGTTGATATTATGTTCATCAGATAATGGCTCTTCTCTTCTCTAAAACATCATTATTATATCCACCTTTAAAACTACACCACTAGTTAATGTTTCATTTGACTTATAAATAATAACAATAATAATAATAATAATAATAATGGATGACATTTCTATAGTGCTTTTCAGGCACCCAAAGTGCTTTACATTATTGATCCATAATTCATTCTCTCTCACATTCACACTCTGGTGGTGGTAAACTACATTTGTAGCTGCAGACTGACCTGGGGCAGACTGATGGAGGCGTGGCTGCTAATTCCCACCAAACTGCTCCTCCGACCACCACCAAACATTCATATGCATTCATAAATCAGTGTGAGTGACACTGGAGGCAAGGTGGGTGAAGTGTCTTGCCCAAGGACACAACGGCACCTGACTAGGACATGACCAACTTGTGCGGTAATATGAATTGAAAACATGCTATTGTTAATTGTGTCTGAAACAGACTGTCCATTGTAGCCAAACAGGACAAGCCAAGCCAACATATGTCCCTCCTAAAGACCTGGGCAAATACAGCCCTCATCAGTCCTCCCAACAGCAGCTTCCTGTGGACTCCAAAGGGTATGGCAGGAGTTTGACAAGTCAATTTGCCTTTTTTGGAAGATGTTTGTCTAAGTAGTGTATGCTAAGATCAATCCACTTTTTGATGTCAACAGGGATAGCAGGATCCGTAGAAGTATGAGAGAGAGAGAAAGGAAGCCAGTCACCAGAACCCAGAGTGCCCCACACAGACGGCCAGGCAACATGAAGTACGCCATGAAGAGGCAGACCAGCTCGGAACACCTGCCCACGGCTGATCAAACCAACCAACCAAAAATCTCATTACCACAACATGTGAGTGGAAAGGGGAAGTGTGACTCTCACTCAGTTATTTTAGCTGCTCCGCTCCAGGCCATGGCCTCTACACAACATATACTTCAATCATTCCACACCACGAATGGCACTAAACATTTTGGGGCCATTTTTTTTCATGTTTTTACAGAATGTCAGTATCAAACCCACACCTGCACCAGTTCCCTGGATCAAAGTCATGCCAAACAGAGAATCAAGTGAGATGAAGACTGAAAATGAACAGCTCAGCTTATTGGATCAGGTACCCTATGTCACCCTGCATGTGTTTACGATTACCTTTGTTCAAATTCTTAACTTAGTACCAATTCCTAATTTTTTCCTGTCAGCACGCTCAAGAACTGTCAGAGCTTCGTCTGGGGATAGAGCAGGTAACGGAGCGGGAGCTAGACATGGCAAAACGCTTGGAAGACTTCATCATTCAAAGCCAGGACCAGAATGCAATGCTGCAGGCTGAAGTGAATGAGCTTCGTGACCTCCTGGCTGTTAGAGAAGAGCAGCTTGCCAGTGCCACCTTCAGGTAAGATTGTGAAACTCAGCAGCAATCCTATTTGTTATCTTTAGCTCTTAAATTAAATATACATCTCACTTTGTATTGTGTGGTTATATTTTGCACATGCATCATGTTTAAATCCACTCTGCTCTTAACCATGCTTTGTCCATCTGTAGTCAACATTCACATGATGATGACAACATTTTGTGTCACAGTTGCTTACATTTAACATAAAGGTGAAGTCAGCTAATTTGAGATAAATAGCATTTTATATCATGGCCTGTTGAAACACTATCAGTCAATCATATTATTGAGGTGTTAATACAAATTACCATCACATGAAACAGTTATTTTACTTTGATAAATAATAATAAATAATAATCACTTGCCTAACACACTTGATACAAACTCAGAGGTAACATGTCTCATGCTGGTTTTCTCTTTCTGGTAATAATATTCCCACAATTGAAATAATAAGGCTATAACCCAAACAATGGCTGTAAAATATTGCATTTGACTAAAAGTTTGATTTATAATCAAACTATCTTAACAAATACACTTAAGAAAACAGTATAGGCTGAGACCCAAAAGCAGAGAAACAACTGGAGGCAAACAAGTTAAGTCCACAGGCACAAGACAAAGAACATGAAAGGGTTATGCACACAGAGGACACAACAGACAGGGGACACAGGGAAGACACGGGGTTTATATACAAGAGTTAACCCTCCGGTATTCCGCCCACAGAGGCCTTTCGTAACCACCTAAAGTATGTATATCTGCACAGTGCTGTAGGAATGTCAAAATGGTTCTCAAGAGCTAAAACCAGTCCAGTTGAACCAAGAACAACTACCAAGAAGGTTTTCCCACAGTTTTTTTTAACTTATATTTCATCAACTTGAGCCATAAACAAAAATACCAAATATTCAATAACCATCATATTTTTAACCCTTTAACTGCCATATTTGTAATGTAAGCAAGCCATATTTTTAAATGCAAAAAACACTAAAAACGTTTTTTTTTTCAAACATACTACATAAAAATTGGATTACTTATTTTTTATTTTAGCAACCTGGCATATATCATTGATTATCAGCAACATTGGTTAATATATATTATTATTATTTGTGATTGGTCAATTACAGGCTGGGGGTGATTGAGGAGGAGAGAGAGGAAGATGAGAGGAAGCTGAGTGTTGCCATCGCAGCAACTGAGCGAATGAATGTATTGGTAAGAAAGAAATGGACAAGAATCACTACAATATTGACATTTTAGAGCCTTAGTAAAAAATCTAGTTAATGGAATGAGAAGTATATTAACACCTGACGTCTTTGTGTTTACAGGAGGAGCAGTTTGCTGTCCTGCTCAAGGACCTTCAACATCTCAACGAGGCCCACAGTGGACAACATAACATACAGCAACATGAAAATTCACACATCAATAGCACCTGAATGCAACCTGAAGAAAGAGCCACAGTAACAAAGCAGTTCTGTGTTAACTAATATAGAAGAAATGTATTAGAAGATGGAACCACAGACAAACCAAGGCATGGAATTTCTTCACTGTGGTTTGTCTTTCCCTAGGATATGTAACAGAGATACAGAAATTCACCAATACTATCCTTTTGTTTACTTTATGAACACATTCATAACATGACTCATTGGCCTTTTAGTTTGGAATCTTTCTCAGCTGATGATGTATTTGACTTTTTAAAAAAATAATAAAACAACTACTTCCTGTACTTTGTTGAATTTATCCACCCACAGTAACATTAGGTCTATGTCTTTCAATAAAAAAATATGTTATATCTTTTTTTTTGTGCCCAAAAAAGCTGCTGCATCTGAATCACTGAATTATAAGGAAAATAAAACAGAAAAAAGTAACAGTACTGATGCCCTCAAAACCACTAAACCAGATAACAAAGGCTTGTCTTTGTGACAAACCTTTGTTATCTGGTGAAAAACAGAAGTTTGGAAATCATTGGTCTATACTCCTTAAAAGTCTTACACGTGGAAATATTAACATGCAGAGTTTTTGAACTGTAAAATAGTGGTATTACACACTGTATATATGGAACATTTGGACACTACCTCTGAAGGGCTCACCGATGACATCTGTGAACAGGTATAGAAAGACACTGAAGACCAAGGAACCCTCAGAAGACTGGATGTATTACACAATGTCAATATGTGACACTGAAGAATCCAGTTCTGAACGCAGTTCCCAGTGTCCAAAGTAATATAGTACAAATATCAGATAGGGAGAATGTGTTTCTCCATGATTGGTCATTTAGTGTAAATGCCCCTGTAACCTAGTTTTGTACCAAACCTTGGGGACAACAAAGCAACTGACACATTAAAGGAGACAAAAGCAGGCAGTTATGAACATTGGGCTGTAGACATCTGGTCTGCAGATCCAGATGGAAGATGGAAGAGTACAAGTGTCCAGACAGGGGCACACCATGACTGCAACCTGACCTGAAATTAAAGAGACCACAAATAAACCAACATGGACACTGGCAAATATTAGTCAGAAATTTGTATCGTTTCAATCTGTGTTCATTCAAAGACAATGTGATGGAGAGGGCATGTTGCATGTAAATCCCTTACTGTTTTTCAAATAAAGATGAAATTAAGGGATTATTCTGTTATATTTCTGATTTTTAGAAAGATAAATGGACCTAGATATTTTTATTTCAAACATGTTTGACATTAACAATAATCACATTGCACAATGAAATAAAAATGTATATAAAATGCGTATATGAAATTTAAAAAAAGTCAATATAATTTTGTTAATGTATTTTTCTTTTCTAACCACCGATCGTCACTTCCTGTCTCGCGCTCACACCTGCAGGATAGGGGTGGGCGATACTGGGAATTTTGGTATCGATCCGATACCAAGTAAATACAGGGCTAGTATCGCCGATACCGATACCGATACTTTT
>JAPQRQ010000001.1:28019633-28029832 GCA_037367365.1 Apogon talboti
CAGTATCGATCTCATCACGCTAGTATCGATCCGATACCAATACTCACCTTGGTATCGATACTATCGATATTTAGATCCCTATCCCTACTGCAGGACTGGGACCGTGTGACGGGACTTGAGTCTGACTCTGACCAAACCTGAACGACTGTCTCTGCTGCTGACTGGAGTGATTTGTAAACGAGAATACAAGGTAAATATAGTCAAAGTAGCCCGTGTTTTTGGTGTAGTTTTAAATACGTGTAGCCTGTGTTTATTTAGTGGTTAGCTTGTACAGTAGGATTTCACCTACTATTACTAGTACTAGTCACCGCTGGTTTTACGAAGAAGCGTCACGAAGGCGTTGACAGATAAGATAGTGAAGCTGAATTGCACCTCTCTTTACACTTTCCACAAACAAATGTCGGTAAACTAGAGAAAATACGTTACGGTCAAATTCAGATACTGCTTTTCAAGTGAAATAAAGCAGAAGTTAGTTTAGTTTCGTTTTCGCGGCTTCTGGGCTCTGATAAGTTTCGTTTTTGCCCACTCAGCGTCATCAGCTCCGTCATGGCGGAAGTGAAGGAAGGCCAGTTTTCTTTACTGGGTCTGGAGGACGAGCTGACCTGCAGCATCTGTCTGAGTCCCTTCGAGTGTCCTGTAACTATCCCCTGCGGCCACAACTTCTGTCAGAGCTGCCTCCTCGTCACCTGGACAGACAGTTACATCTGTCCCCAATGTCGGACCCACTTCGACACCAAACCGGAGCTGAAGAAGAACACGGTCCTCAGTACCGTGGTGGAGACCTTCAAAGGCAGGTCCAGCATCACCGAGACCAGCAGCACCAGCCGCAGCCAGTCCACGGAGGACAAGCCTGTTATAGTCATACGCTGTGACACATGCATGGAAGCAGAAGCCTCTCGGACATGTCTCACCTGCATGGCTTCGTTCTGTGAGGAGCACCTGAGGCCCCACAGGGAGAACCCCATCTACCGGCTCCATCAGCTGAGTGAGCCTCTCAGCGACCTGTCTGAGCGCATCTGCCCCGACCACAGCAAACTGATGGAGCTGTTCTGCTGCCAGCACAGCCAGCCCATCTGCAGCCTCTGCCTCCAGCAGCTCCACAAAGGCTGCTCCTTTGTGTCCCCTGAGGAGCAGAGGAACAAGAAAGAGGTGTGTGTCTCAGCATCTTATGAAGTCATATGAAGTATGTCCATTTAATGCAGTTTTAACCGACAAAGACCTAAACAAGCGCCTACTGATCTAAAATGTTTGACACCTGTTGATCCACTAATCATCAATACATGTAAATAATTAGTGTCAAATGCAGTTTGACGTCTTTTCATGGTCATCAGATATGACCCATCTGGATGTTCAGAGGCTCCATAGTGAACATAGAAGCACCTTCATCTACAATATTGGTTCACCAGTCAAACCCATGGGTTTTGGTAAATGACAGCAGCTGTAGATGCTTGTTTCATGTTCAGTTAATGATAGATTTTGCTGAAAAAGTCAGCCTTCCTTCTTCTTTTCTCTGTTCTGATATAATAACCTTTAAATTTACTCTATATTTATTCCTTTGAAACACCTGATTTACAGTGAAAAATGCAGAGAATAAATTGATAATAAATGGCAGTAAATCACAAGTTAAGAAAAGTTAAATGTAGGGAAAAATTCATTTAGAAGTCACCACAAATACATCTCTGGGTCTTTATGGGTTAAACATACATTCCACTACATCTCAGAGACAAATATTGCACTTTTTCCTCCGCTAGGTTTGTCTGATACCTTTAAGGCGCATTTATGGCCACTTTACTTACGTATAGCATCACTGCCGTTACACTTCCATATATCCATTACATTGGAATGAGCATTTGGCAATCAGTCCACCATAGGACGCTGCTCTGAATCAACATACTGGCCAAATACCACAGAGTAGAGTTTTTTTAGAGAAGAAGAAGTTGGTAATAATAAACATGGCGATGGCAGGGGAGGTATTCCTAATGTTGATATTGAGAATGTTAGTTGTCATAAATATGTCAGGTTTTTTTTTTTTTTTTACCAACTCACACTGTCGTTCTTTGAAAAGTTTTGCCATATCTGGGAAGTTTTCTCCTCCGATTTTTTCTCAAAATATCTCTACTCTTCTTCGTGGTATTTGACCAGTATGTTACGGTTTTCCACTATCACTAAGACACATTTTTTTTAAAGCTGCACCCCTGTTCTCAAAACTGTAAACGCAAAACCAAGAATTCAAACTACATTCACAGAATCCGTCACTCTTCTTGCAAAAGCAAACAACTGCCTCAAAGTTATATTACCTGCACCCTAAAGCAAACAGTGGTTTCAGATCACACACGCAACCAGGCAACATGTAAACATCACAGAGCAGACATCACACACTACACAACAAAAGGGAAAACACTGCATCTAGCGCATGCACAACACAATATTATATATTGTAGATACATGTAGCATTTCTGAAAAGACCAAAGAAAACTGTAAATTAAAAGCACATCACTGAAAACACTCAAAAATCGTGTACATTTTTAAATCAAATTGATGTCAGATTCATTGTGTCTCAGCGTCATGTCTCTGTGCAGCATCTGTCCAGAGGACTTCATCCACGCACAAGATATATTGTCCCTATAGAGATAATGAAAACCCCTCTGGTGTCAGATCCAGCCTTAACCACATTCCATGGTTACGTCACTGCAGACCATCTCCACTGCTTCTAACAGATGTTCCCTGATCTATGGGTTCAGTCATAAGGCCCTTTTCCACCAAGATACCAGGAACTTTTATTACCAGGAACTTATTTACCTGGGTAAAAGAATTCCTGGTAATCTGTGTACTTTGCGTTTCCACTGTACCCCAAAGTTCCGGGTAATTTATTTAAATCAGGCTGATGATGTATGGGGGAGTGGTAAAAGAAACTGCACTACACCTCCAGTCCAGTAGGTGGCAGTAAGAAGAAGCTGAAGGCCCTAAAAGCATGATGACGCTTTAAAGGGCAACCGGCAAGTACGCAACACAATATGCCCAGCATTGGAGGACGCCCATGTTGGTCTGTTGTTCCTCATGTTTTATTACATGGTGAATAAAACCATGCGATCTGGATGGGAAAGACGACAGATTGCAAAGACATTTGTGAACGCCCAAAGAGTGTTTTAGCTGAACATGTAACAAGTCCAGTTCATGTACATTCAGAAGCTAAGCTCTAGCACCATAGAATGACACTGTACTTTAAGTGGGCGGTTTGGTTTAATGTTTTGCTGGTTGTTGAATCACTTAATCCATCTGGAATACATTTTAGGTTGAACTTAACCATCTGACAATCTATTCCAAATGACATATGGTTAGTTTTTATTTAAAAATGGTAGAACATGTATATTCAACTTCAGTCATTAAACTAAATCACATCCAACTTTAAGTGTGACGGTCCTTTTTCAAAAGTACTTACTTATATTTTGATGCCTTGTAAATGAACAGACAATATTAGGTTAGAATTGTGTTTGTTTTTTTGTTTTTTTTAAATTGAAACAAAACACAAGGTGCAAAAAAAAACAAGGTGCCTTGAGATTAAAAAAGGAAATAAACATCTGTGACAGGTTAAGTCAGGGGTGGGCAATCCTGGTCCTTGAGGGCCGGTGTCCTGCATGTTTTAGATATTTCCCTCTTCCAGCACAACTGGATGCCATTACGTCGTTATCAGGCTTCTGCAGAACTTGGTGATGAGCTGATCATTAATCGAACCAGGTGTGATGGAAGAGGGAAATATCTAAAACATGCAGGACACCGGCCCTCGAGAACCAGGATTGCCCACCCCTGGGTTAAGTCTTCTGGACAAGCCTGGACGAGGGCTGCTTGAACAAACGAGCTCACACTTGTTGCAGCATTAGAAAAAGATGATGAGTCTGTGCGGTCCATTTCAGCTGGAAATCACAATACATAAAAAATAAATCAGTGTTCAGCTGACGGTGAAAACATAAATACATCCAGTACTCTGTCCGTGATTTAGGTGTAGCATCAGACTGTTGACCAGTTAGCATTAGCATTAGGTTATCTTGACTTCTGGCTAGCTAAACAACTGGTGTGCCACTGACTACTGTTACAGCATGTAATGAACTAAATAGCAAATATTTCTGTGATTTACTGTGGGTGCACTGGTCTATTGCAGTTTCTTGGTGAACATTTGCCTCCTGTTTTCACCATTTTGCAGTTCATGTGCATCACAGTGAGAAATGTGTTTTAGAGAGTGAGAATGTGTGTAGAGTTTTGCAAAAAGTGTGTTACAGATGTGCAAATTGTGTCTAAGTATGTGAATCAGCTTAAGGTTGTTCCATAAGAGTGACTGATTTGATAAATGAGTTTGTGCTACTGAGTAGTTGAGTCAGAGGATGAGGTTTAGTGTTTTAGTCATTCAGAAACATAACATGCTGTGCACTAACACCCCTCGGCCACAATGGAGCCATTTTCAATAGGCTTCTGCTCCATGCCACGGTGCATCCACAATATAAATTTGGTGCAGATATCTCAATGTATTCTTCAGATAATGTCATTATATTATTGAATGGACAGACAGAAGGACAGACAATTACAATACCCCTCGGGCTGAGGGGTAATAAAAACTAACCTAAATGAATTTACTTCTTCCTACGTATTGAGTAAAGTGAATATATATTTTCTATAATGCCAAGGTGTGATTCTTAAACTGTACATTAGAAAAGTATTTAAAAGGCTGCTTAATTATTTAATGGTAGTATGATTCTAGGATGAGGAAGTGAAGAAGGAAGTTTCTATTACATTGCATAAACTAAGTGAAACAACAACAGTGAATGTGTGCTATAGTCAAAGCTAAAGGCGGTCCAACCAAATCAGAGCATGGGAGCTTTTTTTTGGCCAGGCTGTGAACTTTTTTAGAGGCTGGTGTCAGATATGTACTGGGTTTGTTTGCACAAATTTGGGAAAAAGTGCATACCATCCCTTCAGAAAAACACAGTACCTAATATCTAATACTTTCAGCATTGGTGTTTCTCCACTGAAAGCTGTTCAAAGGGAAGTGTGTGACACTGTACAATGTACAATCAGTCCTTTGTGTAAAATGGATAACAGCAGCTTAAACTATGGGTTTGAATTCACTGAATGAAATCTGTTTTTCCGTTTTTAGTCTGACCTGAGAGCCAAGTTGAACTTCCTGGATGGGAAGATTATGAAGAATACAAACATCATAACTCAAATAAAGGACATGCAAAGCACCCTTAAGGTAATTATAATATTTATTCAAGTCTGTTGTATTCTAAAGGTTTCATTTTGTTTTGTGTGACCCTTGTATTCAACATCTGTCTCCTCGTACTTACCAATCTTGTCATGGTTTCACGTGTGGTCCGCCTGAAGGACTCAGGTTACAACAGGAAGAGAGCCATGGCAGTGGAGTATCAGCAGATGCGGGAGATGTTGGTCCAGGCGGAGTATGAAGCTATGAATGCAGTGGACCGGGAGGTGGAGACGGGTCAGTCCAAACTCAGTGGCCTCATGAAGAAGTTTACCGAGAACGTTGACAACATGAGCAAGGCTAAAGAAGAAATCTACAGTCTGCTGAAACAGACCCAAACCCTGGCCTTCCTCAAGGTGAGACATGTCACAAACACAAACAAGGCCACACTTTGTGTCAGATGGCACCATAACAAAAGAGCCAAATATTAAGAACAGGTGCTATGACTCTGTGTGCAACCACAAACCAGTGTGAAACTAGAGAGGTGTGTGTTTCTCTGAGCTACTCTGGCTCTCTGTTTCAGTGCCAAATGACATCTCACATCCACTTTTGTTTACAGCCTCTACACCACACACTGGTGTAATGGGATGACCTGATCCAAAATGGTTTTACTTAGTCATTGTTGAAATCTGATGTCAAAGGAGATTATTAGCCGAGTCATTCAGAGTGTCGTTGATGTAAAAGATAATGCATATGCTGTGAGCTGTATGACAAGTGTAGTAGTAGTAGTAGTAGTAGTAGTAGTAGTAGTAGTGTGTATTTGTAGTGTGCAGTAGTAGTAGTATGTAGTTGTAATGTGCAGTAGTGGTAGTAATACGCAGTAGTAGTAGTATGTAGTTTAATGTACATGAATCCAAGAAAAGAGATAATCCTTTTTCCTCTTATATAGAGTATACCGATATACCAGGACGGACTACTGTATGGAGTATACAGATATACCAGGACGGTGTGAATGGAGTGATAGTTTGGGTAGTGGTTTTAATGTTTCTGTAATGAGTGGGTCATCCCCCACTGCAGTATATTTATTGTAGCTGGTCAAATGAGACTATAGAAGACTGCACTGAATAAGCTTCTTTTTGAAGGTGAAAATGTTGACAGTACCTGCAAACAGTATATACTTGACCCGCTCAAGTAAAGTCCATACATATAGGAAACACTGACCTTATCTGGTGATGAATGAAGACAGACAACATGTGTTAAAGACTTCTATTAATGATCCTTTTCAGTAATTTGGTCAGTAATGGCCGTGCACAGATATATTTTTTATGTCACAAGCCCTCATTGAATTTACTGAATTAGTGCTGAACACTGTGATTAAGACATCTAGAAAAGACCTATTTTCTTCAGTACATTCTTTTTTTTTTTTTACATTACATTGACACACATTAGTTTAGGTATATAGTATATTGTAACAGTATTCTGAAAGAACTGTTTTTTCCACACAGGGTTCATATCAGCTGCCCCCAGCTGTGAACTTTGACCCATACGCCCCTCGAATCAACCTGGACTCTAAGAAGGTGCTGGCATCACAGGCCTTTGCTGCCGCTTTGAAGGAATATCTGTCGGAGCTCCTAAATAGACAGCCCATTGAGGCCAGACTACCACTGTTTAAAGCAGGTATTTATGCATCTATGATTTAAGGGAGATTTGACTGACTTTAAGATGAGTTCAGAAATAATAGTGAAGCTGATGTCAATTGTCTTCCAGAGGGCATGGCTGTCAATGTTGAACAAGGTGAGGCTGTGTCATATGGAAAAGGTGGAAACAAAATTACAGATCAATACAAAATAAAAGGAATTGTTTAAAAATCTACCTCAAACTGGAATTGATTGATTGTGGTGATGGTTTAAGGGGGTCATTCTGTAAAGTCATGTGGATTAAGGACGATTCTATATAAACTTTCTTCATTGTTCTCAGGTGAAAAGCCAACCTCAGCCTTGGGATTTAAACCCTGGAGTTCTGGCCCTCGACAGGAACATGGTACGTTTATCTGTTGGTATTTAAACTTGTGTGTAAACAATGTTACAACTGAACGTTTCTGACTTCACTTCAGATCTGCCGTTACCAGGATATGCAAAACTCCCAAGGTCTCACAGTCCAGGTCCAGGTCTTCAAGCGAAAGGGCAACAAAAGAAGAAACCTCAGAGTGAGAAACAACATTTAACAATGTCCTGATAAACAGACACATGCTGATTACATTCAGGATTCTATTGAACAAAGAGCACATTATTTTCAGTTGCACAGCACTCTTTTTTATGTTTTTTTCAGAACCAAACAAAAAAGCTTCTGAGCCTTCAGAACTCAATATGGCAAAGAAAAATCTAGGCCGTTCAATGGAGAAACTGTCAGAGTTGTGGGGAAGTGACGAACCCAGAGGCCGTCCGCCTACAGCTGAACCCAAGGAGAATCCAGGTAGACGCCATCCACACAAAGAACCTCAATAGTAGCACATGAATTCACAGAGACGCCGAAACAAGACAGCAATTCAGAAAAAAGTGCAAGAACACAAAAATGAGTTTATTTATGACTAGTAACAAATGAGTTGTCTCATCTTCTCTGTTGTAGAAACTGTTGTAGACGTTCCCCCAACCATTATATCTGCTGAAAAAAGAAACGACCTTCTGAAGTGTGAGTACAGCTTCCTTATAGAGTGCATTTTTAGGAAATGTTTAAAGTGACTTCCATCTCAGCCAAACCAACCTGTCACAGGAAAGACACACAAAGGCAAGGAGCAATCTCTCAGGTATTCTCTGTGGAGTCCCTCTGGAAACCAAAAGAATTTTAACAAGGGCCTCTGCTTCCAAACCAACGCCACTGTGCAAGTATGTTACGGTGTGATACTACTGATGACCAGTAACCCTGGACCCTACAGGCAGATGTTAGAATATTTTTCCCTGGAGTTCTTCTGGTTTCATTGAATTTATTTAGACTCTCTTAATGGTGTTCTGATGGTCCATCCTTCATAATGTCAGTTGGAAAACCAATGGGTCACAGTGGCCCTTCAACTTAAATACAGTCTCTGCTCTGCAGTATGGCCGCACTATTAAACTGCAATTAAATCTAATTAAATCAAATTTCAATCATACAGCTGCAAACAGCTGGGGTTTAAAGATTTTGGAGGATTTAGGGTCATGGTATGTTATATTGTTATATTTGTGTACATTCATACTTACATTGTATGTTTGACTTGACATTTCTAAATAGATTTCCCTTGATAACTAACCAAGTAGACACATATCAAAATCACAAGATTGCCCATAATGATCAGAATGACTTCTTCAACAAATTGTGCAGTTTTTAAGGAGTCCATCTCAAACGCCAATAATATCAAAACTCGAAAATACAGTGGAACCTCGGTGCTTGAACGTTTCACAGTTCGAACAAACTGGTACTCGAACCAAAAGTTCGAATTTTTCCCGACCTGGTGATCGAACAAAAACCCGGAGCTCGAACAGTCGGCCGAGTAGAGCCGACCGTTCGAGGTCAGCTTTACTCGGCCACCCGAGGATACCCAAGTGAGCGAAGCCGACCGCCTACTTCCACATGGACTCCGTACTGTTCGGACGTTGCTTTGTGTGTGTTCCATTTCCATTGTGGCCTTCATAATGCCTCCTAAGAAAAGCAGTGATACTGGTGATGGTGTGAACTGTGCGTACCACTATCGAATTCAAGAAGGAACTCGTACAAAAGTATGAAAGTGGTATGCGTGTCTCTGTTCACCGAAAGGTAAGAAAAAAAAAAAAACTTCCGTTGGTTATATTTTATTATATTTTACTATATCTCATTATTATTTACATACATTTTGTTATTGTCACTTTATTTCTGTTTAATTTGATGTATAAATTACCTTAGGATTATCAAATGGGAAGGAATTTCACACACAAGAACGAATTAAATTCTATGTCTATTATTTTAAATGGCGAAAATTAATTCGGTACTCGACCAAATTGGTTTTTCAACCAGGCTTCTTGAACGAATTATGTTCGAGCACCGAGGTTCCACTGTATAATCCAAGAAGAATGATGCATTCTGCTTTACCTTGACATCTAACATGTATAATGTGTGTTTGCAGTGTTTCCAGCTCCTCAGTAAAGAAAAGTATCTGTTGTCTGTCCTAAGAGTCACTAGAAGTTGCTAAATGACGTCACCTATTTTTCATAATTGAAAATGTGCATTTAATTGTATGAACGATGTAGGAGAGAAGAATAACACTGTGTTTTGAGACAAAAAGTGAGAAAAAAACCACCCTAAATACGTTTAGAACTACAAATGAGACACCCTGGAGGAGTTACTTAGGTTATTTATCTACATGTTTGTTTAGTTTTTAGCTTCATTCTCTTAAGTTTGGCTTGGTTTTTAACCTTACAGTCCACTTATGAGATTACAACAACATGAATATTTTTAACAATAACATTTTTAACTTTCAGTCGACATTAACAATTGAAATGGACCAAAAAGAGACAATAGAGAAAACTGTCAATGTCAATGGGACTGATTTATACTGGTATTGAGTGCTGTGATTTGTTTTAGACAAAAAGTCTCCAAAATAACTCCAAATAACTTATTTGATAAAGACTTTGTTGGTATATTTAGACATTTTTTTCAGACCCCTCTACAAAGTGGCTAAATTGGAAACACTGCATAACTCACAATTAGGGGTGAGCACCGCTGGGTTCCTGACGATGCGATTTGATTCAGTTTCCGATTCAGAGGGTTACAATCTGATTCTAAACGATTATGGATGCACCCCGCAATTAATTAATGTTAATTCTCACTGACAAGTACGAGGATGAGTCAAAAAGTTCTCAGACAAATGCCGTGAAATTTTTAATTTTTTAAACTGATTACATTTATTTTTCTACATAAGCTCTATTATTGTCTATACACTTTTGCAATCTATGTTTCCACCTGTAAATTCCTTCCTTGTAGAATTCTGGGGGCTGTCTCT
>JAPQRQ010000001.1:28044795-28055232 GCA_037367365.1 Apogon talboti
TCTATACCTCTGCTGTGGTATCATCTATACCTCTGCTGTGGTATCATCTATACCTCTGCTGTGGCACCATCTATACTTCTGCTGTGGCACCATCTATACCTCTGCTGTGGCATCATCTATACCTCTGCTGTGGCATCATCTATCATCTGTTGTTATTTCTTTTTTGTTGTTTCAGCTGGTTCTATTCAAACAATCATTTAATCAAATCCCCCAAAAATAACTGGTAGATTAATTGATTACAAAAATAATCGGTAGCTGGAGCCCAAATCAGCATACATATAAATCTGTCTTGATTTTGTATTCGTTGAGCTGCATTAACTCCTAGTCCTAGTCCATATGTCTCTGAAAATGTAACGGTCACTGCCTTTGGACGTTCCAGATGGTCTCAGAGGTTCTTCTAGGCATCGGGCTGTATTTTGCCCATGTGTGTTTCAAGAACTAGTCAAATGAGTTCCCATTAATTCATGGTTGTATTTCCTGTTGTGTTCATGGCCTGTGGTCTGCAGCACATGGATAATCAAATATCAGTGTGTGTAACAGCAGCAGCCTTGGTCTCTCCCATATGCCTCATTGGATTTAAGAAAATTCAATTGTAAAGTGCTCTGAAAAGGGAATTAGCCATGAAAGCTAATCTGAGTCTCTCATTGTCTTCTTCCACACACATTTCTGGTCGTAAACAGGAAGCGCTCTGGTGTGTGTGTGTGTGTGTGTGTGTGTGTGTGTGTTTGTGTGTGTATGTCCATACTCACTCTGACAGTGTGGGCCTGTCCCAGCCGTACAGGGTTGGCCAACTTGACCTGGATCTGAGCGCAGTGGAAGGAACCGAACACACCCACCACCTCCAGCAGACCATCATCCAGCCTGCAGGAAACAACACACTGCTGGTCACTGGTTGTCACAGTAACCCCAATCACTTGAGATAAACACTTAAGTCCTGTGGTGATTTGAATCTTGAGATTAGTTGCAGTGTTCCAGTCTGCAGCGTTCTGACGAACATCCAGTTCACATAACGAGTCTCTCTTCCTTTTTCCCCCAGACCTTGACTTTCTGTACTTTTATACTTGTGTTCCTACTGTTTTGGATGAGATTATACCTGTTGTGTGTAGTAGAAAAGTTCATTTTAATAAATGTATGAATGAATGAATGATGAATTTTGTACAAGAGCATACTGATATGTCATTCAAAGTAAATCATGTTTTACTGACAAACATTTTCAAAAAATATGAAAATCACAAAAGTGCACACAAACAGATTTCACTACAACGATTCCAGTAGCGACCGGTTAGTGGAATCAGATCAGTTTTTTTAATCCTTTCCTCATGTATTTCTCATCATAAAGATTTTGTGCCTTTGAACATACTCTAAAATTCAACTATGAGAAATTTTTTTTCCATATTTTAAGATTTTCACACAAAATTCCAGACTTTTCAAGGCCTGGAAAACAGCGTTTCAAAATTCCATACTTTTTAAGACTTTCAAGACCTGCACAAGCAGCCTGTTAGCATTCCACCCATCAGTGGTCACAGTGGCAGATCCGATAATGATGGCTGATCAGTGGAGCTCCACTTTACAACAGAACACAACAGCCACAGTTTTACTACAGTACAAATACCGACTGAGCCGGTCCGATGAGCTCTTAAAAACAACTATATGAAATATTAATATTAATATTAAGCTCCACCAGCTTGCAGGTCTTACCTGGTGGGGGGGCAGGGTTCATCACCCATCCCCTCCCAGAGTCTGCAGCCTCCACCCCAGTAGCCGATGTTGCATACTATGATGCCCTCCAAACTGGGCAGGGCGACCCTCTCCCCATCCAACTCCAGCTGAGGGGACACACGTATGTTGTCATGTCATTTGCTGTTATAGCTACAGGTATGACGGGGATATTGGACTATACATCACTGTTTAGAAGTAGCCAGCAGTAGCACATGTATTGTTTACTCAGCTTATGTACTTCCCCTCTAGATATGAACAGGGCTACTGTACCTCAATCCTCTTATCCAGGTCCTTACATTCCTGCACTAAACAATCTTTGGTGCCATACAGAAAATATACAGCCTAGAGAAAAAAATAAAGGGGAGTATATTAGGAATAGTGGACACCAATAGAAACACACATCCAACACGTTCACAGACAAAGCCTTTGTATTGTTATTAAACCGCACAAAATATGTGCACATGATTATGCATTCAGCTGACTCACTGACCTTGTTGATAATGCGGCTGGAAAAGAAGGAGGGGGTCTTCTCGCGGTGGGTGTGGAAGTTGAGTGCCATCAGAGCGTCAGGCCCGACAGAGAAGTAATTATTCATGGACAGAACCTGTAGCACATGTTTCACATGGACACTTTTAGTGCAATCATATGGCGGCAGTCAGCAGAGGAAAAACACATCGTTAAGAGACGACCAGACAGCATTCTGATCTGATACAGCTGTGGAGAACATGAACAGAGGCTCCAGAAATGTCATCTAGATCAGAGGCACAAAGAGGCTCCAACAACAAATGTGAGACTGATAGAGACCATGACATCACAACGGTCACTGAAAAATAAGCAGTATTCCACCAAACATTGCATTGTATCTATCTATCTATCTATCTATCTATCTATCTATCTATCTATCTTTTGTTCTTTCTTTCTTTATCTGCTATTATTTTACTGGTTCATCTGAGTATTTGGGAGGACACCAGTGACCAGTTGGCTCGGTTAAATGTTTGCTCAGACAGCTCAAACTTCACCATTTCCACAAACATTTTCAAATGTGGAACTTTAGAATATGCACTAAATACTTTTAAGGAAACACACACTGAAAACACAAATTATCATTCATTAACTGCATTATTTGTGCTCAAAATGATAATCATTTGTTTATTTCATTACAAATGTTGCGGGAATTTGTAGAATTAAAAAAGTAATAAAACACAATTTTAATCAAACACATAATTACAAATAATAAAACCAAACTCACCTTTGGTTTTCGAAAGTACACGCCTTTGGATGCTACCTGCACCTTCCACCTGTGAAGGTTGAGCAGAATCATCACACCAGTCCCAGCGCTGGTGCTAGTTTATGTCTGTTCTAGGAAAGACTCAAAGACTTCTGATTCTGACCTGTCCATTTTCACCACCTCTGCATCAAGGATGTTCCGCAGAACCTGCTCCACAGGGATCTCTCCGGCATAGCCTGCACCCCACCCCAAAGTGTTGGAGAGGTCATTTCCGGTCCCCAGGGGGAGGATGGTCACCCTTGGGATAAACTGGTCCTGACCCTGGCCCATTCAAGTACAGGACCAGCAGGTTTATGATTCATCTGGCTCAGATGGTCAGAAAACGATGCTTAAAAAAACCCCAAAAAACCCTCACCTTCAGCTTCATGGTGTCGATGGCGTCCAGCACCCAGCCCACTGTGCCGTCACCCCCACACACCAGCACCTGCACACTGCCGGGGGGCAACAGGGTGCAAAGCTGGAGGGCTTTGGAGGGATTCAGCTCTGACAGGTCAAACACCTGGAAAAAAAGCATTTCAAGTCCAAAATCCCAACATAGTACAACATGCAACGCTTCTAAAGTGTGTCTTGTATTACATAAAATGAAATGTGTGGGATAAAAGAAGGCGTGCTTAATAAAAGACCAAAAAATTATATATAACAAATAAAAAAATACCCTGGTCCGCTGCACAACGCCCCTCCTGCTCACTGATACCTGCCTACCCAGGGATCCATTTAGAATTTTACATTAAAGATCACTGTAAAGTAGATTTAACTAAATAACTGTCCTTTTTGGGTAGTTCAGTCAAACATTATTCAATCTTTTCAAAACATTTTCAAAAATTCAAAAAAATAAATGCATAAATCCAAAAATTGACAGATAGCCATTAAACTGTACACTGCACCTCTTCTAGTGGTAAAGAAAATGTGTGTTGAATTTGAAAACAATCGGGTGAATAGTCTTCGAGAAATCAGTGGACAAAAATCTCGAATGGACAGACGGACGGACGGAAAGCCCAATGGGTGGGTGTGACAGCAACAATATCATCATGACTCTACCATTAAAAGCCAAATTATTATTGTGGAAATTCAGAAATCTTGGACAAAAAGCATCCTCTTTATATATAAATAACCCTCATTGCAAAAAACATCAGCCCATTGTTCTCCACGGGTGGAGATGGTGATGATGAAGTTGGTGTTGACTGAACTTTCACTCTTTTTCTATAACGCTTCGCATTTGTGAAGCATGAATTATCGTCACTAGACTTACGGACTTTCACACCTCGGCGATTTAGCCAGTGTATGCTGACGTATCAAAAATTTGGTGAATACACTGGCGTAGGTGGAACAAGTTATGGGTAAGTTTTGTACAAGAGCATACTGATATGTCGTAATCTGGTGAGGTCGTCGGTGTAGGTTTCATACGCAGGACATAATTTGTAGGTAAGTTATGCGATTGTGACACACATTCACACATAAAGTTGAGATAATGTCAAGCATCTTCAACACTTATTTCTAACCTATGTGTAATGTGCTTTGGGCCTATGTGTAACTTATATTGAACTTATTTCCAACACAACGTATGCAGACGTGTTTGACGTGGTCTGGATGACCTCTTTTCACCTCTTCCAGACACGCAGCAAAGCGTTTCAGCACCCCCCCTCTGGACAGCGACAGCAGGAGATAAAACCTGTAATATCTAATATCGCCATGATTTTAAAGTTTAGAATTACATCTAAGGCTCCGTTCACACACCACGTCGCATTCGCATTTTTGGGTGAAATCCGACTTTTTTGTGTGTGCTTGTTCATATTACACATTAAATGAGACTTCTATCGGTTTTCAGTCTGAACTGAATGCGACCCTGAAGTGACCTGCTTGAGCAAAAGAGGTCCGGATGTAATACGTGACCACACAGACACGCACTGTGTTTACGGAGGTAAATATGTTTTTCCCACCGCTCCTCCTCCTGGGACGCAGAATTGTGACGTTTGTCTCATTTTAATGACGTAAGGGTCAGATAAATGTGACCTGGCCGTTCAGACTTAAAGTCGCATTGAACATATCAGATACGTCTCAGATTTAGGGCCACATATGAAAGTAGCCTGGGTCAGATTAGTGCCGTTCAAACTGTCTTCAACAGATCGGATATGGGTCACATATGGAGAGAAAACAGCAGATTTGGGCGACAGTCTGCAGCCTTAGAAAACTGTCCCATGTCAGATCTGAGCTGATCCTGGTGGACCATGGGACCACTTCATCTATGCAGGGACATTTGAAGAGGAAACACGTTTTGGAGGATTCCAACACACCTCATGTGCTATTAATGAGCCTATTATTGTATGTGTGCGTGTGAAGGATTATGACAGTTTAAAGAGTAATTTGGTCAATTTGACAATTTCATGCTAAAATTATCCAGTGGTAAGAAGAGTACAGGAGCCATGGATAGGGTTGTAACGATGTCATGGTGTTACAATAAACCACGATTTTAAACGTCACGGTTAATTAATCGTCAAGGCTGCCAAAAACAGTCTCATAAAGTACAGTAGATTAACACCAATATGAGCTTCCCACATGGAACAAAAGCAACACTACACAACCACTGCTTTCAACATTCCACGAGTGAAAAGGACAGAAAGAACCAGCTGACTGTCTGTATCCCCTTTTCAAGAACACAGTCAGTATTCACCCAGACAGTGGGTAAATCTCCAGTGTGGGATTACTTTGGTTCTCCAACAGATGCCAGTGCCAACATTAAATGACTACAGAGTCCAACGGGCAAAAAGTGCAGGACGCGCTGACGGGTCCTGATGATGCTTCATTTTTGCGAAAAAAAGATGGATGTAGCCAAAATTAGGCCGTGACAAGGTAAGAGGACAATATATTGATAATTAGCATGGCTTTGAGTAAACCGTGTACCATGTTTTTGGCCGTGTAAACCATGTAAATCACGGGTGCAGGGCTTGCTGCCTAATACACTGTGATTATAAATGTAAGTACAAGTACAAGGGCTGTCACTTTTTCAAAAAATAATCGTTAGAAACTGGTCAACCATGATTATTTCTGACGAGAATCCCAGCACCAAAATATCTAATGGTTACACCCTCTAGCCATGTCATCTAGCTTGTGCAGAAAAAGCAGACGTATGTCTGAACATGATCAAAGACATGAGGCAAAAACAGACCTGTAATATATTCTAATTGTTGCGCTCCAAATGTTCTTGTTGAAGGAAAGAAAATGTATTTTTTTGCTGCAATGAAAATAAATAACAGAGACTGTTTTTTTTTTGCAGTTCATAATCTGACTAGTTGTTCCAGTAGTTGATGACTAATTTACTATTGGAATGATCATTAGTTGCAGCCCTACTGTGTATACATATCCAGTCCAATTTGGAATTCATAAGAGGAGTCGCCTAAAGGACAGGAGGAGGTGTGATTTGGCCTGGTTGAATGTAGACCATGTCCAGACTGACCTGCACAGGGTTGAGGAGTGTTCGGAACTCCCCTAGCAAAGCCTCCCCCATGTTGTTACCGCTGCGTGTGTTAGCCAAGACTAACACCGGAGTCCAGCCACTGCCACAGGTCGACGCCAGCTGCCAAAACACAAACACAACCACGGCATTGCTTTAAGCAGCCCTGAGCCTGTTGGTGGAGGACGTGGAGGATGACGGTAGAAGGTCCCACCTTGCTGTATTCGTCGGGGTGTCTGCGGCGAAGCTTGTTGACACGATAGAGGTAGTGAGGAGGGATGATGAGGCTGCGGAACTCGCCCAGGTCACACTGGTTAGCATCCTCCACGCTGTCCATGCAGTCGTCATGCACCGTCGTCTGACACCACACACACCTGACAACAGGACGGAGGCACACACACACACACACAATGCACACGAAACCGGTTTGGAATTCTCACAGCTGGAAACATTTAGACTATCAACCATCTCCACACCAAATGGACACCTTCCCATGCTTTTTCAAGGGCCTTCAAAGTACTTGAAATATTTTTATTTTCTAATGCTCTATCATTTTAACATTCACTTCAAATACACAGAACAACTATTAAGCTAATATGATGTTTTCTAAGATTTCTAACTGTACCTCATCCAAACTATTTGTCATTTTGAGATCAATAACCACAACAAAAAGCCTAACCCTAACCCTATCACCTAAACGCACTCAACGACTCCAGTTTGAGGTCTCTGTTTAAATCTGTCAGGTCTTTTTTGTGAATTTGATTATGGTGAAAATTCTGGGATACAAATCACCACTTGGCTGTTTGGCTATATGGTTAATGGGTGCAGGGTGTGTGGAGGTTTCACACTAGTGTAGACACACACACACACACACACACACACAGAAGGCTTATGACCACCCTTTTTAGCTGACTGAACATCAGCAACCAGTGAAAAAAGTATCTCCTTCGACTTGAACGAATTTACATCCTACAAAATTACATAACACACATCTTCCCGCAACCTTTGATCATTTTCCTGGGCTGTATTTCAAGATTATTCCAGGTCTAGAAAACAACATTTTTAAGATTCTGTGACTTTTCCTGGTGTCGCCATCGTAGGATCCTTGTCTCCATCTGCAACAGGTGCTCCTCTGTCTCTGGCCATGACCTCTGACCTTTGAAACTGGCTAAATGCCATTGCCAGGATTGTGAAATAATGTATCTGATGAAATCTGATTAAAGCCGACCGCTCTCTGCAGAGAACAGCAGCAGTCCATTAGAGCAAATTAAAGGTGGATTAAACTGAAAGGTCACTGAGCGCCATTCTATTATGTGAACCTCTCAAGGCCTTTCAAGCAGACAGCTGGACTTTATTTAATCATTTTACACAACTTCTATCCATCCACCTGCAAAAAAAATAAAATAAAATAGCTGTTCAAAGGAGTTTTTAAGGAACAAGACAATATTGAGAGGTTTGGTCCTGCTCCTGGAAATGGAACCAACACATATGACAATTTAAGATATAAATCACTTTAATTTAATAAATAATACATAATAAATGATAATAAATACATTTTAAATAATTTAATTTAAAAGATAATTAGTACCATTTCTGTTTGTGTTAAACGGCTCAATGGACTGCATCGTCTGTCTGAGGTGATACGTGTCACCAAACAGCCGTCACCAGGACATATTTGACCTCGTTCTTTCAGACAAAGCATCAGAAGAGGTGAAAAATGATTAACATCTGGTCATGTTGACACTGTATGCACATACTGTGGCTGAAGTTAAGGAGACATCCCATAAACTACACTGAGGGGTGTGTAGTCTTTCTAATTACACATTTTCACTGATATTTCAACATGTTTACAAAAAACTGTAATTTTCTTGTATAAGTATCTTCTGAAGTGACACACACCACACTGGAGGAATATCGATAGTATGATTCTGACTGTACAATGTTTTTTTTCTGAAGTCCCATGAGATCCAACTGAGGGGGTGGGATTTCAGCCTTCTATATGTCATAGGTGAGAAGGTTGGGACTGAAGAGCACAACAATAATTAAAAGTCCACTTGAATGACAAACTGGACTGGAGGACTATTGAGCATGTTCTGGTTGAAATAAGACCCTTCAAACTACTACTGTTAAAGTGGCGAGTGTCGTATTCTACGCAGAAGAATGAGGAAACCTAAATGTTAGTGATGACAGGAGGTCAGTGCACAGCCACTCAACACAGACAGCATAAATATTCATTGAGCATCACTCAGGCCTGGTATCCCACTTCATAAAACTGTATAGCTCCCACTAAATCAAGTTCTGACCAATACCTGGCACCGTCTGGTATCATGTGATGCTAAATTTCAACATTTAAGGAGGAAAGTTCAGAAGTGTATGACGCGCACACAAACAGATTTTATGCATTCGTATTTGTGATATCATTTTAAGAGACAACCTCCAGACTATTTACATGGTTCATTTTACTTCCAATGAGGTCAACCTGGTTTATGAGTAGAAAAACTACAATCAGCAGAGCGATAAAACTTTGATGTCAACTGTAGTTTTATTTTTGTAACAATGAGAAATTGTAATTTTAATCCTGTGTTTACTATCTTTCTTGTGTATTTATTGGTCTGTTCTACAGATCTGCATCTGCTTTGACTCTTCATTATTTAATTCCTAATTTCTGCTGCTCTTCTATCATGTCTACAGATCAGTGGAGTCCAGGATTATCTGATCTACACTAAGGCTGAAAACATTAGTCGACTCAAATGTGTCATGAGATAACATGATTTGGAGCTATATAAATAAAATTTGATTGATTGACTGATTGACTCAAATTGTTTAAAAAATCATTTGATTACAATATCCTTGAATCGAAGCTTTGTTTCCTTAATTTCACCACCAGTAAAAAGTGGATCCCCTGTTGTGATGCACATTAAAGCCACAGGCCCTGACAGCATCTGCTCCAGTCTGCTCAGGGACCAGCTCAGTGAGGTGGTTCTGGACCTGTTCAACCTGAGCCTCAGTCTGGAGAGGCCCCGCCCTGTGGAGGCCCTCCTGTGTGGTTCCAGCTCCTAAAAAAGCCCACCCCAGTGAACCAAACCACTACAGACCCGTCGCCTTGACCTCCCACCTCATGAAGACCACAGAGAGGATGGTCCTGATCCACCTCCGCTCACAGGTGAGCCCTGCGCTGGACCCTCTGCAGTTTGCCTACCATCCAGGCATCGGGGTGGATGACGCCGTCATCTGCCTGCTGCCTTTTCTCACCCGGAGTCCCTGAGGAGCACTGTGACAGTCATGTCCATCCAGCCATCGCTGCTATGGGGGAAGATGGAGGAGGCAGGCGTGGACCAACATCTGGACCACAGACTCCCTCACTGATCTGTGTGTGTCAGATGTGGTAGTCTGCAGCATGGGCCCCCCCCCCAGGGACGCTGCTCTCACCCTTTCTGTTCACTCTATATATATCTGACTTGACACACACAACTCCACCTACTGTCACCTGCAGAAGTTCTCTGACAACACCACCATTGTTGGCTGTGTGTCTGAAGGGACCACCTGCTCCTCAACACCGGGAAAACAAAGGAGATTGTGACTAACTTCCTCACAACACACACAGGTGAACATCCGGGGCTTGGACACTGAGATAGTGGACTCTATGAAGTACCTGGATGTTCACCTCAACAATAAACTGCACTGGACTGACAACACAGACGCCCTATTCAAGAAGGACCAGAGTCGCTCCACCTGCTAAGGAGACTGAGGTCTTTCCGAGTGGGTGGGGCTCTCCTCTGGTCTTTTTATGACAGTGTGGTGGCCTCTGCAGTCCTCTTTGGCATGGTGTCCTGGGGGGTGGGCAGTGCGGACAGAGACAGGAGGAGACTCAATAAACTGATAAAGAGAGCCGGCCCTGTCTTAGGCTGCCCGCTGGATTCCAACGAGGAGGTGGCGGACAGAAGGATGTTAGCAAAGCTGACAACTATCATGGATAACCCCT
>JAPQRQ010000001.1:28069795-28082931 GCA_037367365.1 Apogon talboti
GGAGCTCAGACAGGAGGAGGAGCAGAGAGGAGCTCAGACAGGAGGAGGAGCAGAGAGGAGATCAGACAGGAGGAGGATCAGAGAGGAGCTCAGTGTATCCTGATGAGTCTCCCAGTCTAAACCTATAGCAGCAGAACTCAGATCAGCCTGAGCCGCCCTAACTATAAGCTTCGTCAAAAAGGACCATTTTCTTCCTCCTCTTAAACATACAGAGGGTGTCTGCTTCCCAGACCGAGGCAGGGAGGTGATTCCACAGTGGAGGAGCTTAATAGCTGAAGGCTCTAGCTCCTGTGCTACTTGGATGGATTGTATGGAACTCTGTCAGACATGGAGGTGTCTGGCCATGAAGGGCGGTGGAAGTGAGGAGGAGTATACATGACAGCCATCAAAGCTTGAATGAATGAATGAATGAACTTAAAGCAACAAATTAAGCAACAAAAGGAACAAAAAGGAACAAAACAATCAACTTATAAATACACAAAATATTCAACAAAATTAACAAAAAATAAACAACATAAATGAACAAACATTTATAAAATAAAGATAGAACTGACATAACCAAAAAAACAAAATGAAAATATTTACTCCCCAGAGCTTTTTAAATTCATGAAAATAAAACATAGACATGAAGAGAAACACACAATATATATTTGTCTTTGTGTTAACATTCTGTTTTCAACAATTTTCCAGCATCTTGACTAATCTTTACTATCATTGACTCTGTCTTTCATCACAGAAAATGGAGCAACAAGGAAACTCAATAATGGAAAAACATGACAGAAGGAAAACCATGTGTCCTGCTTTGGTTTCTGCTTTTTCTTCTCCTGAATAAGTCCTGATACTGAATAAATGCTCATGCATGTAGAATCCTTTAACAGTGGAATAGTGTAGTTACCATGGCTACATGTTTTCACTGAATTAAATAACAATAAAAATAATGTTCAAGCATATCCTGGGTGACTGACGTTTTATTATTATTAATGTACAGGCTGATTGTGCATGTTTTTCTTTCTTGGTCTGTGATTGGATTGTCACAGGAAGTACCACATCAGTTTCCTCCTAGACACTGATCATGTTGAATGCTGGTTTCAGCACCAAGTGTCTCCATGCAGTAGAAAAAATTGCCATTTTCCATCACTGACTGTAAATTCAAGGAGTGTGGATGGAGAGTGACCGTCCATGTACTGTGGAGACCAGGTTCCAGAGGGTTTCATACATTATTGTAAGGATGGACAGGAAGAGCATGCCACTGGAGGTCACAGTGACGTTCTGGACCCGTCTGATCTGTCTTCATCTTGTGACCAAAGTTGAGGATAGGAACGGAGACGGACAGGGAACATGACAGCTGCGCTTTTCAGTTCACCTCCCACTTTCTCACAACAGCCCAGCAACGCTGCGCCTCCATCCACCCTGAACTCATGAACAAGACCTCCAGCAACTGCACCTCCTCCACCTGGGGCAGCAGCTCCTCCCCAGCCTGGGAACTGGAACCACGCCCTCACAGTTGATTCTATTTGCCCACCTACCCAAATGGTTGAATCCTATATAAATGTTTCTCTCTAGTTAAACTTTCTTAAGTGACTTATCACCATTTATTATATTATCCAGTGTATTTTGCATTTTTCACTGTAAATCATGCATTTTCCTGTATTTAATTCATAAATCATGTAGATGTTCATGAAAACTCAGAGTAAATTTAGAATTTATAAATTAAAACAGAGAAAACAAAACAGTGGCCTTTTGAGCAGAGATGAATAACTGAACATAAACGCAGTGTGTCCATCCACTGTCATTGATCCAAGACCATGGGTTTTACTGTTGAATCAATGTTGGAGAAGATGACAGTGTTTCCACGGTAACTATGGAGCCTCTGACCGTCCAAATGGGTCATATCTGATGACCATGAAAAGATGAATAACTGTTTTACACAAATTATTCACATGTATTGACAGGATTAGTGGATCAACAGATAACATTCAGCTGTGGCTGCTGTGAAACGGGACTTTGTCAGAGTCAAATCTGGCGATGTACTTTCATCTTGTGTGAAATGTAGTGTAAGACCATGCAGGCTGTTGTCCTCCAAATAATAATGTAAACAGTTTAGATCAACACATGCTTAATAACAGCTATTGAATTCAATAGCTGTTATTAAGGGTCTATTAGGGTCAAGGTGATGTTTTATGTATTGCGACTTTTATACCCAGTGTTGTTTTGTTCATTACTTTATATTTGAAACTGCAAGAAATATTGCTATAAAACAGGTGAATGTGACTTTTAAATGAATTTTCAAAATTAGAAAACTAAAATGATAAATGATGAAATTGTTTTGTATAGTTTAATAATGCTTAGGTATTGTGTCATTTTTCTGTATTTAAATTTCATTTGTTAATATTATTATCAGTTAGCAAATCAGCTCAAACATAAGCATATATTAATATATATGTAGACATTTAAATATAAAAATATTTTCAGATGATGCATGACATCAGGTTTAGTTGATCCCATGACATTTGGACTCACTGTAAACACTGTTGACAGAGGCATCTGAAGAGGGAGAGAAATAGATTAAAATGACAGTAAAATGTGTGCTGCCTGAGGGTGGACACCTGATGTTGATCTAGGATGTTCCACCAGTGCTGTAGATAGTCCGTATCAGGTGACAGTCCAGGCAGTGGTTGAATGTGATGCTGACAAAGGGACCATCTTCTCCTTCAAACTATTACAATACACAGTGGAACCCAGAGGAAATAAATAAATAAATAAATAAATAAAATCCAGATCACCTCTTCCTTCTTTAATTGTTAATTTTAACAATGTTTTGGTTTTAAATCTCTTCAGCTAAACAATAATAATAATAATAAATAATGATAATAATTATGGATTAGATTTCTATAGCGCTTTTCAAGGCACCCAAAGCGCTTTACTTTATTGATCCATTATTCATTCGCTCTCTCAGTCTCACTCTGGTGGTGGTAAACTACGTTTGTAGCCACAGCTACAGTGATTGAGCAGGAATTTGGTGCATTTCAGCAAAGCTTCATTTATCAGCAATCACTGCCATCCTCTTCAGACAATTCTTCTCTTTTTTCCCACTATTGTCAGATTGTCTGCCTCCTCGTTCCACCCAGTCCGTGTCTAATCCCGCTGACAAACAAACCAAAACATGATTCAACGTTCGCGCGGCCTTGGCGGAGGTCCGCACCGCACAAAGTGGCTTAACTATTCTCATTCTGTATCGCGATAAGTCCATAAATCCAGCGACGGCGGCCTTCGTGGAGCCTGTGAGAGACGTGTCCACCCGCACATCAATATTCACATTGAAATGATTTGGTCCTTTTTTTAAGAAGCTCGAATTGTTCTGAAAATATCGTTGAACATGTGGATTTCAGGAGGACAGAGGACTTGTCATTCCATAATTTAAAATATATATAAAAACGGAATCATTCCCTTTTTTTCCTCCGGTTTTGAGTCGGTTTTTTACTGTCCGTATGTGAATATGAATTCTGATTTCCACGAAATCTTTTGTGGCGGATTTAGCACAAAGTGAATGATTTTCTCTAATATTTTTTCTCCGCGTTTTACTCGGTTCAGATCAGAATGTGATTTGTTCAAAGTTTAGAAGATGAGCAGAGAAACCCACTGACACCCTGTTAGTTCGGTTTAGAAGTTAACATTTAGATACGTATCACCGATTAGATTATTGGCCATCGACACTGGAATTCCATCTTGTGTTTTCCTTTTCTACAAATTGGATCGCTCAGAATTTCCAGGAAGAATCCAAATCCCCAAACTGGGAAACCAAAACCTACCAATGTTCTCGGATTATTCTGAATATTTACGCATATTTTGTTCAGTGAGTCCACGTGGAATTGATTATAATAATGATCTGCTTTTCGGCTCTCCGCTGACAAGTACAAGGCAAATATTCTGAGCTGATGCTTTTATTACCAGAAAAACTCCATCAGGTCAGTGGGTTTCTATAAAAACAGAAAAGCAGCGGCCGCGGGCCACAACCGCAGACTCACGTTCACTGATGGACGGGGCGTCTCCAAGCCTCGGGCCTCTTCTGCAACATTTGAAAAACCCTTATTTATAACATGGGACTCTAAAATGTAAACCGTCGATTTTTTTCATATTCGACTTAAAGCGGAAACCAGGTCCGCTACATGTAAAACACAAAAGTGTTCCTAGTTGGTTTGGTAAATCATGCGTAAAATCCAGAGTCGGATTCAGCGCTGCCTCTCTACAAGAGAGGGAAAAAAATGACAGTAAAAACACAATTACAAGGGAATGAGAAAACTCAAATGATTTATTGAAAAGCGTCTAAAAAGCAATTTGACACAGTATCTGTCATTATTGTTACATCAAAGCTTCATGAAGGTTTTCTATGAAAATGTAAAATATATTATATGTTAATGAAAATAATGTAGCAATCGGTATACATCTCGGGGACGAACTTATTAAATATATTAATTTCGTGTAGGCCTATAATTAGAAATGTGAACAGTAGAACAAAGACAGCATTGGTCGTGCTGTTAACGGAGAGAAAACGGGTCTTTGAACACAACACAAACGGATTCTTTAATACTTTTCATTTCAAAGTGCTTGAGCATTTTTTTAAATACAAACCCCTATTGAACCAGCGGTTGAATTCAATCTAATTAGTTCAAATTAGAAATATTTAGCCTCACCTCTCACCATTTATGAGTACAGGCTGGAGGATACGGTGACAAAAATACATTCTAGGTACATTTGCAAAATAGGATTCACAAGGACTGTACACAAAGTAGCCAGCTGCTGCAGAGGAAACCTGCTAATGATCACGTTACCCACTGCACAGTATGAAATGGACTTCATTTGGTCAATACATTAAATAGTTGTCCAATTTTATAATATATACACATATCCACATTATGTAATTTCTTTATACATTACATACAAAAGGTTGCTTTGCTTAATCACACTATAATCTAATAACCCCGCCACAGAAAGAAATCACTCCAGAAATCATCTTTTGTCTTTAAAAAAGCCTTTTGAAGTGCTGCTCTCTTTGATAGTGACTGTCAGAAAGTTGGTGGTCACATCCGTCACCAGGACCTTCTCCACATTGCCGAGGGACGGCCTCCACATTACTTCATCCAAGTCATCGTCAAGCCGGGTTGGAGATGGCCTGTCCAAGAAATAAGGCTTCTCCATCTGCGGGAGCTCGGTGCTGGTGGTGGCGGGCCGGCCCAGGCCCATTTTGGGCTGGTGCTTGAAGTGCGCAGGGGCCAGGTAGCCACAGCCATGTGAGTCCTTAGTCCTGTGTATGTTCACATCTGTCCTATGAGAATGCAGGCCACGGTGTGAGTAGAGCTGCTTGTAGGAGCCTCCACTGGAGATGAACAGGTTGTGTGTGGAGTGGTGGTGGTGGCGATGGTGGTGATGTTTATGGCTGTGGTTCTCTGTGTGTCTGTGGGAGACTTTGACCAGCCTCATTTCTTCCATGCGCTGCATTTTAGGTAGTTTGTGTGGACTTTGGTCCACCTGATCCTCTACTCTTCTCTTGTGGGACTCGGAGACGGCAGGGCTGCAGCTGCTGTCTTTGAAACGGGGTTTAGGCTTTGGGCCTCTTTTTTTGGGTACGTGGATGAGCCCTTCAGGGCTGTTTTGCTGGAGGTCACCACGGGCCAGTTCTGGAGGTCGGACACGTATGCTTTCCCCGCGGTTGACGGTGCTGGGTGGGAAAATGGTGGGAACAACGGCTCTCAGGCCCTCTCTGGCCCTGGGTGTGATGACCGGCTCTGGAGTTGGGTAGGTGATCTGCATCCCTCGGACTGCTTCACTTCTAAACTCATAGGACTTGGCTTTAACTTTAGCTTGAGCCTGTTGAAAATGATGGAAACAAAAGTGAAGCCACTGCTTACAATTGAAGTATTCCAGCTGAATTTTTTTCACTTCTAAACAAAAAGTATTGTCCAGACAAAACCAGAGCTACTACACTCCACTATAAAATATAAACACTTTAAAAAGGTGGAAGAAATGTCACAATGATCAGAAATTGTGTAACACTTGACACTGCATTAGGTCACAGTCTGTTTTTTTAACAGCCATGTCTGCTGAAGATTTAGCTCTGACTTAACAACAAACCATCAGCCATTAAGCAATTTTCACAATCTGCTATCCCTAAACATTAAAACCATTAAAAACAGACACAAAATAATTTTCATTGACTGAATGACTATAATGATCAATATATTAATAAACGTCATCTGCAACAGATAAAGACAGCAGAAAACTGATCAAGATATTTCAGTGACGTGGACTTTGTAGAATGAGCATCATTAAAGCCAACACCATGGGGCTGAGAAGTGTTCTCAGTAAACTGACTGAAATAACAGACGGTGTTCAATGAAAACCTCTGTGCCTAAGTTTGACTTTTAGATGTAAACTCATTATTTTTAATGAAAATGTTTTTGTTTTTTGTTTTTTTTACCTTCAGCAAAAAGGTCTTTGGTTTTGGTCCTCTCTTTTTGGGCCCATACAGCTCCCTCTCACGCTCCCTGTGGAAACCGTGTATGATCCATTATTAACGGCTGTCACGGGAGCAAAGTGCACCGTGGGCACCGTATATTTAACGTTGATGTTAACATCCTCTGGATATGCCCACACAGGCCAGCACAGATGTCTTACCTCTGCTCAAAAGCCGCAAACAGGCGGGAGTCCAAGATATTCTCCTCTGGTTCCCAAGTGCTATATCTGCAAAACACAAAACATGAAGTTCCAGAGCGGAGTCGTGCCGTACCACTGCTGGATGGTCCTACTGTTAGCCTGGGAGCTAAAATCTCCATCGCGCTACACCACAGTTTTAATACGGGTGCCTGTATCGCTAGCTCGGCGAGCTAACGCCAGCCACAGCCGCCACGGTGCTGACACCAGAGCCGCGGGCTGAAAACATGCAAAAGACACAATGTGGCAGCACTTACTTGGGAGACCAGCCCTTCCATTTCACTAGGTATTCAATCCGACCCTGCGTGCCATCAGAAACAAACACAAACGACTTCGTTAGCTTGCAGGGCAACGGTACTATTAAGAGTACGGTGTGGTGCATGATATTAAGCGTTCTGGATTAAGAAGGACATGTTACATCTGTCGCCTACCTTCCTTATCCTCCGTTTGATGATAGATTCGGCAGCGAACACCCTCTCCCCGACGGCAGACAGCTCCATGTTTACTCCAGTGCTACCTACCGTTAGCTTTCTGGACGCTAACGCTAGCAGAGCAGATATTTTTCTCTAGTCCCAGCCACTCTGAATTCCCGACAGACCATAATACTCCCGAACAGAATGGACGTCAGTGCGATTTTTTTTTACCACGTTGCTAGGGAACGGTAGTCGGTGGAACCTCTAACGCAACGCTCATTGGTCGAGTCGTTGCTACGTGCTCTGGGTTGCTAAGTGAGGGGAGGAGCTTATGCCTGAGTGGATTCTTTCGGGGTGGGGTGGGGGGGACTTTTTTCTTTTCTTTTTTTTTTAACCCGCGGCGAGTGAATCATATAGCGCAAGTTATACGAGACTTCAGAAAACACACGTGGTATAAAAAAGTATGCGGGTAATAAACAAGCGACAGTGTCGTCACGCGAGAACAGACCCTAAGGAATAACAGCGCAGTTTGACTCCTGCCAAAGCGGCAGACAGCACTGCATGCGTGAAGTTTGACTGTCAGTGGTGAATTTATGAGCAGGTTTTCACATGAGCTCATTAACTGTATAATGATAATAATCTGTCACCGCTGATAAACGCAGACTGGTCTCTGTAAGGACAAAAAAACATCCTACTATTTATATCTAACCGGCTCCGAAGGCAACGCTTTGACACATTTCCCACACACAGTTGATTCTAAATTATTTTCTCAGTTTCATAAATACACACCTGTACTTACACGTACATGTTTTTTGTAAATCGTTTTTAAATAAAGTCAGTGAGACTACTGTTAAAATATTATCGAAATGCCTTGAAGCAAGAAAATAGCCAATGAGTTTATGTAGCGGGACGTCAGGCGAGAACATCTCCGGTTTCTAATTAAAGCTATTAACCGGTGTCTGCCCGTTATCTATTGAACGTAAAGATATGAGGAAAAAAATCCAATCTAGAAATATCTCTTTATTTCTCATCATGATATTACTTATTACTACATCTGATTATGAAATGCAGTGATAGGCCTCATTCACTGGCTGTCACAATAAGCCCTGTATTCTGTACAATACCGCAACCAAAACGATAATAGTAAAAACAACAACAACAATACTACTACTACTACTACTACTACTACTACTACTACTACTACTAATAATAATAATAATAATAATAATAATATTTCGGATACAGGGCTATAGGATTTATAGATTATTCATGGCTCCACCTTAGTAGTAACAACAATATATATTTTTTAAAAAAGGTAGTGAGCAAAATCAAAATATAATTATATTATTACCAAGTGGAAAAAATGAAAGACCTCAATCTGTTATGAAATAAGGACAGGATTTGCGGTTATAGCTTTTTGACAAGTGATGAAGACATACGTAAACATGGGCCTAAGTAAAATAAAAAAGACAGGCTCATAATTAAATAGTATAATAATATGGAAAACTACGAAAACAAAGAATAATAATTACAGCAACAGCAACAACGGCAACTATAATAATAATAATAATAATAATAATAATAATAATAATAATAAGAATTACAGCAGACATCGGAGGGTTTTAACTTTTCATTTCATTTGGTAAATATTGGTTCTGTAGGTTCAGTTACGTTATCGTGATGATGAATTAACTATTTAAATTAATCTTTTCGTCATTTTATTTCCTTCTCAGAGGGTCAAACTTGTACATCTGGTTCAGACTTTTCTATTTGTCGAAACTGACCGTCCTTTGTGTGACATGGTTTGACATAACTGCGGTGAATTCGAGCCTATTCTTTCTGCGACCGTTTTTTTTTTCCATTCATTTTTTCTTTCATTGCTGTGTCGGGTGGAGCTCGGGGCTTTGTGGCCGCTCTAAGTACATTTAATTGGACTGCAGGTCGTGTTATTCTAAGGCTGTGGATGGATTGTCCTGGTCCTGGAGGGTCCGTCCCCATCCCTCTCCTCCTCCTCCTCTGCTCTTTGTCTTTGCGTTCCAAACCTCAGATCTTCGTTCTGGAAAGAAACAGGACGTCACAGGCCTAAGAACCTGTTCATGAAATTATTTAGAATTAGGATGTAAATTACAAACAGCTGCTTATCTCCTCCATGTCCACGCATTTGTTCGTTGTTAAATTATACAAGTGAGGGTGAAAATAAAAAATGACATGAACTGATGAAGGCGAAAAGGCCAATGGAACCTGTAGAGAAAATGTTATTTCGTTAATTTTGGGGCCAATGAATCTGTTCCTCCACGCATGAGCAGTTTAAATTCATTTATCCCTCGTCGTTGTCTTCAGATTGATTAGAGTAAAATATAAAATATCCAGAAATAACCACTCATCATCATACCCTCACACATTGGAAACCGTTTCCATCAGACCGGGCTTTTGTGAATCCGGTTGTTTGTTCTGTGTTCGTTGGACTCAGGTCTAAACCCTCTAACAGAGGCCAATATAAACCTGTCCCATAATAATACATCAGTCAAGATAAAGTAAGAGCGGGTTTATCCGTGTTTAAGACAAGAGTTGACCCATAATTCTCGGCTCAATTTAAACCACAGTATTAAACCTGAAGAAGGTCAAGAAAAACAAAAGCCCTTATTATTATAATTCCTTATTTTGAAAACACGAACGCGCATAGGAGAATAACAAATAAGAATTATGCGCGTGGATTAAAATCAAGCCAAATGGGATTATCATCGAATTGTTGTATTTTATTTCGACTAGGCTATATTCTTTTCGGATCATTGGTGTGACTTATAAATAAACGGGCAGATGTGTAGTCAGTCCGAGTGCGGGTATGTGAACAGACACTCCAATGAAAAAACCCCAAGTCCATTGTGTCCCACAGTCCATTCTTTACACCGTTTGTTTCATGTTTGCGCAATTAATTATTTTCTCACACTGAAGGGAAACGGCAGTCTTAATTTACCGTTAACCAAACATTTTATAAAGGAACATTTTATCCAAAAATGTGGCTAAAGAAAAGGAGGGACGTCGCTGGCTTTTCGGACCAGTGATTCTTAGTTAAGGATGATAATGAGGATACTGGATGATGCTCCTTTTTTGTTTTCGATGTGTCACATTTTTCAGTGCTTAAAGACAGCGGTGCGTAGACAGAGGAGGAAGATGCGCGCACCTCACACTCTGGATGCGATTGGTCTCGGCGCGCCTGCACTGCAGCAGCGCCGCCGCCGTTCCAACTCCATTGGTTGGCTTGTATCCGGGCAAGACGCGGGTCCGCTTCTGCTCTCATCCAGCAACGGAAAACCCCCCACAATGAAACACAGTAATAATGGACAGAGACACGTGATTTGAGTCTGTACCGCAAATTATCTTTATGAAACAGTCTGTGCGGTTCAGGGGAGGTCGATTATTTATGTCTAAAGGGAAGGCGCGCCCGTTCAGTTCGACCACTCCAGACTCACTTAGGCCTGGTAACACTGTGTGTCAAATCAAAAATCAAATCAAATTGTATTTATATAGCGCCAAATCATAACAGAAGTTGGAATAAACCAGACTCTCGAGCCAATTTACAGAAACCCAACAGAATCCTCCAGGAGCAAACACTTGAAAAAGAAAAGCTTTTCAACCGAACACAAGCATCATTGTTCGTCCTCAAACGAACCAAACGAACCATCTGCAGCAAGTAGATGTCTGTAAAACACCAGTCAGTTTTTACACGTCCAAAGCGCTCCTCACCAGGTGTTGACAAGGTGATGGGAGACCAGGGACTACAAGACCAGATTGGACCAGGACTACAATGAAAACCCAAAGGCCGGTGCGCGCCTCTGGCGTGTGACTGCTGCTGAGTCACACTGAACGTGTCAGATGTGTCAGGCACCGCTGGATGTTCCCAGGTTTAGTCATTTGTTTGGTTGTCACGTGCAGGACGCACCCAAACCACTTTAATACCGAGGAGTCTTGGCAGCAGCTCCTCACGCGCTCTGACGCACAGGAGGGTGTAAACGTGACAGGTGGACGGACCTCAGGATCTGAAATGAATATGTCATATCATGTTCATAACGAGTCTGGTTTTACGACACCATCATTTCAATAAAGAGGTTTCTGGTTCGGGACTTAATTCATATTTAATTCCTGACGGATGAAACGTAATAGTTGGAATACCTTTAATTAATTCTGCGCACGGTGGTTTTTTTTTATATAAACTGTTTTATTTTTACAATTACTGCTGTTCTCAGACTTTCATTCAGACTTTGATCCCGGTCTAAGTGAGACTCGTTAGACCTCCTTTAGATGTCTATGGAAAAGCCCACTTTTGAATTTCAATGTGGCTGCTCGTTTCTGGGAGGAAATAGTTGATATGAGGAGGTCACCGGTGAGCTTGTCTGTCCGAGCATTCAGAGGCCTGACTCAGTCATGCATGGACACATTCAACACAAGGAGCCAGAGAAGAGGGACTTCTCCTTTGACTAATGCGATGACACAGCCAAGGCGCACGTTTTTTTTTTTTTAAATAATTGTATTTTTTTATCTTTTCTTTCATAGATGAAAAAACTGCATGATTGCTACTTTAAGGAAAAAAGTCGTCCTCTTATCACACGAGGCATTTCCCCCTGGGGTTCGTTGAAACACTGCGGCTCAGAGGCGTCTCACAAACTAAGTAGACAGAGTAGAGAGAGGACAGCCATTTTCTCTGTCGTTGCTCGTATTAACGTGTGTAGAGGCGTTTTTTTTTTATATATATATTGGCGGGGCTTCAGCAGAGGAAATGGTCGAGATGTGCCGCCTGTCTGTCGCTCTTTTCCGCGTCTTGGAATCGGCGCCGTGACCGAAAAACAAGTGTTTACGACGCAGAGAAGTTCCATAAATCACACGCACCACTAACAGGGGTTCACGTTACAGCAAACACGAGGTATTTTCGGGAGATTTGCGCATCTCCGCGTCAGTGTCTCCAGAGGAAGGGGCTGCCTCATGTGGAGAGCGGATCAAAAGGAAGAAAACCAGAGAATAGGTGCGCACTGGTGGAGAAGCACACGCACCGTCACTGAAGATGCAGATCAAGCAAAGAAATCACCTCCTACTGTTCCTCTTTTTCTCTCAGCATGTCACCAAGATTTATTAAAGAACGCGTCTGACAGGAACAGCTGTTCAGGTCAAAGTTGTTGCAAAGGTTATGAGCCTTAACATATCCTCTTCAAAGACACATTAACAACCATAAGTGTGCCCCATTAATTTCCAGCAATTCATTATGATCCAATCCTCAACATATTTTTATTTTAGCAGCAAAACGTTCTGCACTGTACAAAACTCTTATTCCACCTTTAGCTTTGTTGTTGAGCGTACATATTTATTTCACATTTCTATTTTCTTCAGATACAACAAGAAAATACAGGAAATGTGAGCATATCCTAAAAAACACATACAAAGAACTGAACTAAATGTGTTGTAAAGGTTAAAGGTACTATTTAATGTGACCCCTGAGCCCATAACATGAGACACAGTTAGAACCACAGTACAGTATGTTGAATGAAACCTATTATAAAACATCAAAAAATGAATGCAGTAAATCTCATTTTGTCTGAAAGGGTTAAAGACTTGTTAACGTCACACTTCTTTTTGTTTGTACTTCACATATATTCAGATTGGACCTTAATACTGAGACTGACAAATGCATACTGTATTTGTGGTCATTCAAACTTTACTGAACTAACAAAGGTAATGTTAGACTATGGGTCTTTACACAGATCTGTATGTCTACTGCTACAGTTGTCAAATTACAGCTGTGGGCCACAATCAAACTGCACTGTGCCTGTTCTCTTTCATTGTAAGTGTGTGTGTGTTGCTTTCCTCATGTAGAACTGGCCTGACATGGAGCTGCTGCCTGTACAGGGTACAAATAGTAGCAGACTGCAGGGTTAGATGAAGCCCATCTGAAAATAAACTCATACAGGCTCTGTAATAATCCTCACGGCCCGCTGCCTAAACACACACACACACACACACACACAC
>JAPQRQ010000001.1:28106707-28119844 GCA_037367365.1 Apogon talboti
TTCGCCCTTAAGTAGCTGGGATAGGCTCCAAGCGACCCCCGCGACCCTAGTGAGGATTAAGTGGGTTCAGATGATGACTGACTTTAATTTTTGCTCCCATTTTCTGAACTGACCTCAAAGATCTAAGATGTTTTCTACGTAAACAAAAGGTCTATTTCTCTCAAATATTGTTCATAAATCTGTCTAAATCTGTGGCACTGAGCACTTCACCTTTGCCCAGATAATCCATCCACCTCACAGGTGGGGCATATGAAGATGCTGATTAGACAGCATGATTATTACACAGGTGGGCCTTAGGCTGGCCACAATAAAAGGCCACTCTAAAATGGGCAGTTTTACTGTAATGGGGGTGTCAGAAAACCAGTCAGTATGTGGTATGACCACCACCTTGCAATGATTAATTGTATCTTGTAAACATGAACAAATTTGGATTTTGATTACTGCACCATACTCAAAAAAAGTTGGGACAGATACAATAGGAGGCTCAGAAATGTAAATAAAATGCACAAGTGAGAATGTCTGATTGGTGAAGGATCATGGTGGACATAAGACAAGCATCCATCAAAGGACCAGACTGGACAAGGATGGGCCGAGACTCAAATTTAGACGGTCTACCAACTACCTTCACTATCGACAGAGTACAACAAAGGGACATCTCAGTGTGTAGAGGTCAAGGGTAAAGGGTAGAACCACTGTTCAATGTGTTTGACCTGTGACCCTGCAGGGGGCATGATAAGAGTGTCATACTATCATGATGCAAACCTGGACTCAGGAGGACTTTGGAAAATCATTGTCACCAACCTTGTAATTTGTATCACACAAGAACATGATCAGTTCTAAATGGAAACAGCACTGAGTTCTCTGAACCAGAGTTCCTCTCAGATGGGCTGGAAGACAGTGGAAATGTTCCTTGGACACACAGTCCACATTTCAGCTGGTTTTCTGGAAAAAGAGTTGTTGGATTGTACGTGTGTGTCAAAGTTGAAAAAGATCTTCCAGACTTATCAGTGAGAGGTGCAAAAGGAGCATCTGTGGTGGTCTGGGGCGGCATCAGCTGACCTACACTTGTGTAAATAGACCATGATGTGCATTTTAGAGATGTCTGCTGACATTAAGTTGACATCTTTTTGTTGTAGTCCACGATTATTTCAACAGCAGGATACCAGGCCTCACTCTGCACCAGGTCCAGCAGTGTGGCTCATAGTCACGGAGCACTGTTCCTAGACTGTCCTGTCTGCAGTCCAGATCTGTCTCCTTTGGACAAAGTATGGACACCATGAAAAGACAAATCAGAAAAATCAGAGTGATGAGCAACTTAAGTCTTGGAAAAAACAACAATGGACAAATATTACACTAACAAAGTCTAAAAATTTACAGTCACTTCACAAATGATTAAAAGTGTCAAACTGGAAAGGCCCTGTGACGGTAGTAAAAACCTATAGGCGTGTTTCCACTGCAGGAACTTCACGGTACAAGTGGGGAAGGGGGTAGTTTACAGGAACGTCCTCTCACTTGTCTCCACTGCACAGTCACACCCACCACCCACTCAATCAGCTGTGGTCGTTGTGGGACTTGTCCGTAGAATAGCCTATGAATCTGGTCTAGACCAGATGTAAAGTGTCAGGAGATAACTTTTGTTATCATTTGGTGCTATATAAATAAAATTTTATGGATTGATTGAGAATGCAAGCAGTGCCTGTACATCTGCATTGGTCCTCCAGAGTCCTACTAATAACCACTTGTCTTCGGCAGGGCTTTAAAAACGCTGCTGGTTGACTTTCCTGCTCTGGGTCTACCCAATCAGCATCAAGAAAACCTTTATGCTCCACCCAGAAGTGTTCAGGGCTGTTTTAGTGTACCAACCCCGTTCCTGTAATTTGACCCACTGGGGGCAGTTCCTGCAGTGAAGACGCACACCAATGGCCCTGCCCCGAAAAAAACTTCCTGTGGTGGAAATGAACCTCAAAATCAAAATGTATTTATATTTACAAAACACAGCTGGTCAGTGAAAACACTGACAACTGCTGTCAGTTAAATTAAGGCTCAATTGAATTCACAAATCAATTAATTTCAAAGAATATCCCAACTTTTTCTACAAATGAAATTTCTACTTACATGATTTATTACACGATGGAATATCTAAACGGTAACAGCAGGATTATCAAATGGTTTAGGAGTGAATGCCAGCTACCATGTTAATGTGTATTTGTGTAGACCTGACTACAAGCTCGCCTAAGAGGAAACTTGCAGCAGTCCACATGAGAGGATGCTGATATGGCAGCGGCCTCCTTCCTGGCAGCGCCCGCTCTCCTGTCGGATGCTGGTGGGGAGGTGGGACAGCTGGAAGCCAGAGCTGCTGTATAACAGAGCCACTGTACAAGCTTGATGAGACTCTCCAGCCTGGAGATAACAGGAGGTGCAGGAAGGTGCAGTGTGAGGAGGTGGAGGTGGAGGAGGAGGAGGAGGAGGAGGACTACCTCCCTCTGCCCTTAGGACAGCTGCATCCCACCGCAACCATCCAGGGTGACAGCAAAAGAAGCACTGGTGTGTGGTGGGCCTTTGGCAGAGCACTGAGGAACCTGGGGAATGAGCAAAGAGGGAACGAGGACAGTGAGAATGGATACTCTCACTCATTGCCTTGTGTTTATTGTGTGTGTATGTGTGTGTGTGAGATCATGTGGTATAAATGTTAAGAGTGGCCTGCAGCCATGCTGACAGTGCACTGCGGGGGGTGATTAGGGCTGTGCCATCCATCTCACAGCCTGACTACAGCAGCACTGCAGCAGCAGAAGTGGTGGAGGGAGAAGAAAGGGGCCTGTTTGGAAGACATGATGGGAGGGGGGAATTACCAGCCAGCACTGATTAGCTGGCAGCTTAACAACATGCTGTGTTTTCCATCTCCTCGTCAGCACATGACCTGGGGCTGATTGGAGGGAAATGAAATGGTGGGTTCTTTTTTTTTTTTTGATTATTTGTAGGGAGAAATGAAAAGTGGAGTAGGGCTTGTAGCTGTGACATGAATATTCAATTTAGACAATTACAAGGTGTTCTACTTGGAGAAGGATGAGTGATGTGAGTAGAAGCTCTGTTAATGCAGCCGTTTACAGGTCATTTCATACATATAGGAACCAACCAGGTAAAAAATACACTTCAAATGTCTATGTTATGACCTTCAGCAAGATTTGGATCCAAATGAAAGTAAGAGGAGTCAATGGTTTCTTTTCTTTTTTTAAATGTAAAGACTACGTATATGTTACTGCAAATCAGTGACTAGGGCTGATGGGCTCCTTTAACATTCACTCAGGCTGCACGATTCACAAAAATACAATATTGTGATTATTGTGGGCAAAATGTGATTTGTGATTTGAGTATATTTACCTGTACAGATTACTGATTATATAATGTCATCTCTTGGAAAAGCTTCCATTAATTCCCTTTCAGTGTCCTTTAGGTGGTCTGAGAGGACATGACACAGCTCCATCTACTCCTTACCTGCTTTTTCAGGCTGTAGAAAATCTAGCCAGACACTCATATTTTGTTCAGACTGCACATGACTCCTCTGCTCTACTCTGTGTCTTGATGCACAAGCTTGAAAATGTAGCGTCAGTTTTCCAAAACAGCTTGAAATGATGGCAGATTAATTTGTCTTTTGATTTGGACTGACAAGAGAGAGTTGCAGAAGGAAGGTGTGTATTTTCAGTTTCTAGTGTTTTCCTCCTGCATTCAGGTCCTCTAACTTAAACTGAGTCTTTTTTAAGTCTCATCTTTTCAGACAGTTTTCATATTTCCATCTTTCCTTAAGTCTAACCAGGAACTGTCAGAGAATAGATCTAACCTCAAACAGTTTAATAATGCTGGGAAAAAATAATAAAATATGTTATCTATACACAATTTACAATTGTATTCATGAAAAAGTGATATATACACAGAGAAAATGTAAAAATAAAAAATAAAATGTCTTTCTGGTTGAAAAATATGAATGTAATCCATGGTTTGGACCAATGTAAACATTTGAAGGTGAGTGGGTTGGCGCTGTACTTTCTGATTTATTACATGACTGATCAACTTGGCTTCATGAAGTTTCAACACTTAAATCAATAAATAACAACTAAAAGAAAAAGAAATCTCTTAAATTGTTCTTTGAGTCATTTTTAGTGGAAGTCAACAGAAGCCTTAAGCAGTGCCTGGCCTAATCACACAACGCTTATTCACTTTTCTGTTATTTCTTTACTAACATGTGTCTATGCCTTCTAAAGGACTGTTTTTCTAACACAGGCTTCCTGCCCTATATTTTATTAAGCCTGTTCCATCCTCTGTGAGATGAATGTGGTTGTGGTGAGGTGGTGACTGAGTGTCATGTTTAGTAGGATGAATGGCAGCGGCAGCTCGCCGTTTTCTGGCTCATTACTTCGAAATGACGAGCTCAGTGTCATTGTCACTGAGTGCTGAGAGAGGGAGGATCTTTATCTGTTTTTTTTTCCTTTTCCACTCCTCTCTAGGCAGCGGTGTCTTTCCTCTCACCCTGCCAGGCTTTCTTTCCAGCCTCTCCTTCTTTCTCAGAGCAGGACGCCTCCACGTCACTGCTTCCCTGGAGCCGCTGGAGCGAGTGGGGGATGGGAGAGCGGGAGGGGAAAGGGAAGAGGGAGGGTGAGTGGATCGTCTGCCAGGCTTGGGGGGAGGCGGTGGAATTCTGGAGGTTGCCACGGTGAGCCAGTCGATAACGCATCGAGCCACTTAGCTGCCGCATGCACGAATCCTTTCTCTGCCTTTCACCTGCTAGACAGAGCTAGGGACATGCAAGTGTTTGGCTGTGACTGTGATAATTATTAAGCCACACCCCCCTAGTTACTGTTGCTACATCAGTCAACAACTCACCTCTAGCAGACCACATTCTGTTGAATTAATAACAGAACCAATTACACTTCAACTTTTTAAGTCATTTTTGAGACAGACAGCGTATCATATATAAAATGGGACCAATGGCCCTGTAATTCACCGGCATGTTATGTCATCTACAAAGAATCAATAGCAAATGTGTGAGGTTGTCAGGTTCTGTTCTATGTTAGAGTCCTGTGGTTTTGATGCAGGAGGTCAATCTCCAATACTGGAGGAGAACTCAACTAATTCAATCACAGTCCATATATGACTTCTATCAGTGATCAATAGGAATTAGATTGACATGTGGAACCATTTACATGATATAAATGAATCCGACCTGTAGTTTCGGAGAAGATGCTGAAGAAATGACTAACAAAGACGAAGCCGACGGATAGCTCCTGGCCTATTGGCTCGTGAAATAAAAAGAAGACTTCTCATTTTTGGCTGCTGACCACAATTTTTTGAAATTTATTTTTGCTTTAATGACAAATGTCTTAAGCAAATGTTATTGATTGTAGCTAGCTAATAAGCATCTCCACTGAGGGCTCTTACTTTGGTTTGGCAAACATATAATATGTTGAATACACTACAGTATTAGAAGTACACATCTATGAAATCCAGTACTTTACATATAGATTAAGTAAGTGTATTTAGAGCTAAACTGGACACAACTGATGCTACGGTCCCGAGTCACCAAAATACCCACTTACAGGATGGTGGGCAATACTTATAGAGTCTTATAAAAGTTCCATGCATCATATTTAGTGATTTATAACAGTTAGATTGCACATTCCAACCAAGTGAACATCCACCATCCTCATCTATGGCGGGTGCAAAAACCACACGGTTGTCACTCTTTGGATCCATGCTCTGGACTTTTTAGTTAAGGGAATATTAACTCTGGTATAGTGAGTGATAGTCATGCACCCATCACTGATGCCACCTGCTGTAACACAGAAAAAAGAGTAAAAGGAAATCCAGTTTCAGCGACTGTAGAGAAATGGAGCAACATGGTGAACTACACGAATGATGACAGGCTCCCAAGATGTCACGATAATGTCATGATCTGAAATCCATGATCCATGATGTCAAGAAATGATCACTGAAATGCATTCTACTGAGTATTAGATACCATGTGTGAAATGATGACTTCGTTAGACCATTTTGTAGTAACGCTGACAGCTCTGTGACCTGTGAATTTCTATCTGTTTGCATCTTCGACTGTTAGCGACTGATATGAGGATACATTCATATCTGATGGCATGAGTGTCATTATTGATGAGCCACACCTCACTATACTGTACATGGGGTCTTGTCGTCTGTCATGACCCCATTCATCTGACACATTTTTACTGAATAGTTTAATGAGTATGAAGCTGATGTGAGTGCTGCAGTATGTTATGGTCATCACAGTCAGCAGATTTCATCCCAACTGAATACCATGGGAGATTTTGGAATGACGTGTACTGCAAAGTCACTCAAGTGGATTTTATAGTCTACAAAAGTATAAGGATGAACCTCATTATTATCTCTGAATCACTTTCATTTTGATTCACCCTCTTATAAATGAGAATATTAACAATAAGAATCAGAAAACAGTCATGCATCTATAGTGCTGAGTAATTAAGTGCAGTCACTGGCAGCAGAGTGGAGTCAATTTTTGGACCACATTGTGGATTCTATTGAACTTCATGGACAATTTTTAAGGATTTTTATACATAAACAGTTGCATTTCGTGTTGCAATATTTAGTTTTGTACAGGGAAAGTGGATAATTAAAACAGCCTTTTCTGAAGGATTGCTCAGCATGGTCTTTGTGGATAAAAAGTAAAAACCACCTGTTGATTCAGCTTTTGTATCCTACAACAAATGATCAATATTCATTTTCTGGCACTGATTCAGTGTGTGTTTGGTTCCAGTGTACACCCAATATTATTATTATTATTATTATTATTATTATTATTCAACAGCCTGGTACTCATGATGTCCTGGTTCTAAACTGTGTTTGAAATGAGGTACTACATACATGACTTACAGATGTACAGATCAGGAAATTTATGCAAAGAACAGTTGTGTAACCGAATGTCCACAGGTACAACAAGTACATAAACATATAACATAACGTGCTGTGCAATCCAATCCAATCCAATCCAATCCAATCCAATCCAATTCACCTTTATTTGTAAAGCACTTTACAGCAACCACAGTGGACCAAAGTGCTGTACAAAGTCAGTAAAAACCAAAATAAAGGAATAAAAATACAAGAATAAATTAAAAGACATAAAACAGCTGTGTTCTTTTTTTTTTATCAAGATGCATCCACAGTATAAATTGGGTGCAGATATCTCAGTGCATTCTTGAGATAATGTGATTACATCATTGAATGGACAGACAGATGGACGCACAGACGACAAAACGATTACAATACCCCTGTGGCCAGTTGGCCGAGGGGGTAAATACTGCTATGGTAAGATATAATTTGACAAAAAAAGCTAATTCTGAGTAGCAACAAAGGCATCAATTTATAAGAACAATCTCACTTTTATAAAACAGTGAATTTACATTTTACATGCATTTACACATCCACCAACAGATCCCAGATAATTGTGTCTATAGTGATAAGGCTGATAACTATATACTATCAATGTTTATAGTGTACCAATAAAGAACATAGCAGGTAGTGTCCAGCATCCAGAGTACGTATGTAGTAGCCAGTATTTGTACAGCCTTTAGACAACACTCCCCTAAATGAGGGAATATCTTTTGTTAGAATGATGATTATCACTCCGGTAGAGTTCACAGACTTCACATTCAAGCCTAACATGCACTGACACTCTTGTGTAATGCAGTGGATGCATATTTAGACAATTTTTTTTTTTTTTTCTTATGCTGTTACCAGTGCAACACAGGTAACAAACGTCAGTTGACTGCTCACTGAACGACCGAAAACATTTTTAAACTACGCTTGAATGCAGATTATTCACGGTACTCATGGGCTGTATTATGTATAGCTTGTTTACTTGAATATTAATGTTTTTGTCCAGCCACTTGCATAACTAGTGAAATAAAGATCACCTGGGACTGTAGACATCTGTGTGGAGGGTCAGTCACTGGTTAATCACTAGTCCTGAATATAGTTACACCATGAAGACTAAAGAACACCCCAAACAGCTCAGAGAAAAGGTTACTGATAAGCAGAGTCGGCCCCGCCCAATGTGGCGCCAAGGTCAGATTTTAGATGGTGCCCTCCTCCATCGGCAATTTACATACACTTACAAAAGAAAATGAATATTATTGTTTTTTACCGTTGTCTTTAATTTATAAGAAAACATGTCACCCAATTTACATGCTTAACAAATTACAAATAAATACCAACAAAATCTGAAATACACTATAAATACCCTTATCACAATAATATTACCACAAAAATAGCTTTGTCTGTAGTTTTGTTTTGGAAATGTGAAGCTGTTTTGAACTTGAAATGGACCTTTGTGAACTAACTCTGTTCATACTTGATCAGTTAGAGAAGATGTGATATCCATTGATGGCCCAACATTGCAGAGGCTGGACTTAAATATCTCAAAAGTGTCTGAAGAGCATAGAGGAGTGTTACAGCTATTATATAACAATGATGATTCCTAGAAAAAAAATGAAAAACCTAATATCCTACCAATGTATTTTTTTTGACGTGCATTTTAGATTAGATACAACTTTATTGTCATTACAGTGAAATGTTGATTCACAAATGCAAAGAAGCAGTAGACTGCAGTTTAATCTGGCATGTGGGAATGATCAGTTATGGAGTATTATTATTATTATTAATAATAATAATAATAATGTGTAGTTTAACACTGATGTAAAGTTTAAAACAAATAACATGCTTTAAACAGTTTGAAGAGTAACACAACTAACAAATGGGGTTAAAAATCTGACATATAAAGGGGTGAAAAGGGAATAGCATTTGGACTGACTATTAACATCAGGAAAAACATTAGCTATATAGATGTAAATACAACAAATAATAAAAGTGTAGATTAGGCCAATGTAGACCCTTACTGAGTAGGTTTAATCTGTACAAATGATCCAAAACAGTAAAACCCATGACATGTTTACAAAGTTCTCTGGAGTCACATCAATAAATTGGCTCCTCCCCCCACAGAGAGCGAGCAGGTACCGATCAGCTGGAGGAGGAGGAGGGGTGGGGACTTATTTGGTATTATCATTTGTACTAATATTAATTGGACATTGCTTTCCATTTTAAGGGTTAATAGTAATAACTAGTTTTAATAGAATTATATAGAAGGTGTTTTTTTTGTGGCGCTCCCTGGAGGCCACGGCGCCCTTAGCATTTGCCTATATTGCCTAATGAGCCAGCCGACTCTGTTGATAAGTATAAGTCAGGTGATGGAGACAAAAACATTTACATTCAATGAACATCCCCTGGACTTCAATTATGTCCATCATTAAAAGAATTAAAGGAACATGGCAGGTGTAAATTCATCAACAGCGGCACGTCCTAACCATGCAACAAGTCGGCCAGTACGGGAGGCCACCGAGATGCTATGGCAGCAGCTGACACAGGTAGACTGTGCAGACAACAACTGTTGCCTGGTTTATCTCCGTTTAAAAGGGCAAAGACTAAGCCACTGTTGAAGAAATCCCCACTGATGAGACCAAAATGGAGCTTCCTGTCAATCAGGCTAGATGTGATGTTAGACAGACTCCAAACACTGCACAACACCACAAACACACCTTCCCTCCGTGACACACGGTGAAGACAGCATCATGCTGTGGGGATGCTTCTTGGCAACAGGCACTAGAAAGCCTGGAAAGGTGGAGGGTGAAATGAATGCAGCACATATACAGAATCCCTGGAGGATGATGTCGGGATGACTTAGGAGAAGATTTATTCTCTAGCAAGACAATGACCTGAAGCATACAACCAACACACAGAAATGGGATAAAGATAACAAGGTGAATGCTGTGGAGCAGTCGAGGCAAAGCACAGACCTCAGTTCAATCGAGAATTTGTGGCTGGACAAAAAATAAAAATATAATCACTGTCTAAGGTTTGAGTAGACGGCTACTGTTTGAGGGAGGGACTCAGCAAACAGTCAATGATTAACCAGCACTTCTAACGTCATGGTTTGGAGACACACACACACACACACACACACACACACACACACACACACACACACATACATACACACATAGACTAGTCTAAGTCTGTTTTCCACCCACCAGCGTAAGACATCATGGCTACAGTAAGTGGGATTAATGTTAAGTAGAAACTTCACATCCACACATGATAAAGACGACCTGCCTGTGTTTATCCAGCATTCTCTCTCTTTTCACCGGTGTGTATGCCAACCCACATGTGCCTCCATTGTGCCTGGATAAACGTCCTTGTCTTTTGTCTCTTATGAAGTATGTATTCATAATATGAGAGAAAGACAGAGAGAGAGAGAGAGCGAGAGAGAGAGAGAGAGAGAGAGAGAGAGAGAGAGAGAGAGAGAGAGAGAGAAATGGAGGCCGAGAGACTATCTGTGAACTCGTCCAGTGTCATGCAAATTACGATCTGCTGTGGGCCAGTGTTGAGGGAACAAGGCCATTGATTGGAGTACCCTGCACTGTTACTGCACACCACTCAGTGATGTCCTGTGGGGGAGCAAATTTGCTCATTGTGATTGAATTGAATTTTTTTTTGTGTAAGGTGCTACATGGTGTGGAGGAGCAAGACAAGAAGAGCCAGAACAAGGAGTGGAAAAGACATGGAATCGAAATGAAAAGCTTGGAAATGGCTGCCATAATGAAAGGGCTACTGAGAGCCATTACAGATACTGAAAAAGGAACTGGAATTTTGCGGTGTTATAAATACAACATTTTAAGTGGTAGCCTTGAGGTTCTGTTTGTGTTCTGTACATTTGTAAACATAAATTGCTACTTGTTTTGTTACTTGCTGTGGGATTATGTATATGTAAATAAGAAATGTATCTAAAATCCAGGATGTTCACATCTCATATTTTTCAAAATGATGTTCATGAATTTGCATTATTGTCCCCTATTCAAAAAACAAGTTCAATATTTTTTGAGATGCAATTTATTATTTAAAGATGCGGCAGAAAATTGTGTTATGCGTGCCATGAACAGTACACGTGTAGTGTTTATATCTATAAGATGTCACTTTTTTGTTGTTTTCCTCTCTGTTACCCGCTAATATTCAACATGTTTGTGTCTTTTATTCCTGCATCATTTGTATATATATCAATAAAAATGTCTATTTTCATTGTTTTTTAAATAATTCAATGTGGTATGATGAGCTTAACTTTAGTCAGTCCCACACACACCTTTCTGTTAGTGAAGAAGTGGGTGTGTCCTTCAAAAATGAAAAAACAGAAAACAATATTTTCAAGTCTTTATATTCAAAGATGTGCGATGGTTGTTGCTCTACTCTGAAAATGAAGGTGATCTTAGAAAGTGAAACACAACAGAGCAGTGCAATGAATGTATTTCACAGAGGAAATACAGGACAAAGCGCTGCAGCTTCAGCTCTCTCTCTCTCTCTCTCTCTCTCTCTCTCTCTCTCTCTCTCTCTGCGCCCTTTCAGCGCCACAGCTTCTCCGCCGCTGGTATTAATCACCGTTCTTCACAGCTCTGCCCTCATCCCTCTCTCCTCACCCAATGTATTCAACTTGACCTTTTCCTTCTCTTGGCCGCTTCCACTCAGAACCCAGGAGCCTTTTGATATGTGGGAACATTTTCTCTGACCAGACATCTCTCACCCTTGGTTACACAGTGGAGGAGAAAGATGGGAGTGGGGGCAGAGGGGGGTGGGGACGTTGGAGGTGAGAGATAAAGTGTAAGGAAGACAAAAAAGACAGAGATGGACAGAATGGGAGGATTTATTTGGACACATGAGCATCAAAACTGTGAAACCCAATGATTGCATCCCATATCTTTGTAATCCCTCAGTGTCATTACTAATCTGTGCTGGGAAAACTACTTTAAAAAGAGTTTTAGAAGTAACTGAACTAGAACAAAACCTTAGGGCAGACGTGGGAAGCACAGAAGGACCTTTGTTGGTTTTCAGGCCAGTTCATGTGTGCTTTCCTTGAGGATTTTTTTTTTTTTAACTTTTACTTCCTACATTTTAATCGTTAAATGGTGTTCATGGTCTACACCTTCCCAAGAATCCCCTCAAAACAAATGAAAGTCTAAACCACAGATCTATTTGGAAAGTGTAACTGGTCTATCTGAGTGGTTGATTCATCATTAATATTTCAGTTTTATGTCAGAATTTATGCTATACATTTACACAGAAATTAAACATCTACTTCCACACAGTATCATGTTTTTTTAACCTAAGATGCAAAAAACAAAAAAAACATGATTTATTTGTATTCAGACAGAAAATGGTGAGAACATTCTGAGACTACATAGATTATTGTGAAATCCAGTACTGTCCCATTTCAGTTTTTAAAGGTTCTAAACAGTATGTATGTATGTATGTATGTATGTATGCATGTATGTATGTATGTACATATATATGTATAATAATAATAATAATAATGGATTAGATTTATATAGCGCTTTTCTATTAACACATACTCAAAGCGCGTACAGTATGTATATATGTATGTATGCACTGTATGTATGTACGTATATGTATGTATATATGTACATATATATGTATGCATGTATGTATGTACTGTATGTATGTATGCACAGTATGTATGAATATATGTATGTGTGTGTGTATGTATGTATGTATATATGTATGTGTGTATGTATGTATGTATGTATGTACATATATGTATAATAATAACAATAATAATAATGGATTAGATTTATATAGCGCTTTTCTATTAACACATACTCAAAGCGCGTGAGTATGTATATATGTATGTATGTACTGTATGTATGTACGTATATGTATGTATATATGTACATATATATGTATGCATGTATGTATGTACTGTATGTATGTATGCACAGTATGTATGAATATATGTATGTGTGTGTGTATGTATGTATGTATATATGTATGTGTGTATGTATGTATGTATGTATGTACATATATGTATAATAATAACAATAATAATAATGGATTAGATTTATATAGCGCTTTTCTATTAACACATACTCAAAGCGCGTGAGTATGTATATATGTATGTATGTACTGTATGTATGTACGTATATGTATGTATATATGTACATATATATGTATGCATGTATGTATGTACTGTATGTATGTATG
>JAPQRQ010000001.1:28164479-28174817 GCA_037367365.1 Apogon talboti
TACTGATGTTCAAAGGGTTAATGTGGATGTGGACAGGGGTCTGGACCAGCACTGATGGACTAATGGGACAAAAGACATGTTCCTTCCACATTACATGTGCATTTTCGTCATGTTTGCCTCCTATGGGCAAGGAACCAAATATGGTAACTTCACTGACTTTGATTTTTTACATGACTATAAAAAAAGAAGGTTTCCACAGAGGAATCTTATGTCCTGGAGTTGGAGGTCTTCTTATGTCCTCCAATAACACACTAAGGTTTTACTCCTGAATTTCAGAGTATTTCTATAAGTGAACTATAAAAGGTTAAGAGACATTTGGATAATTTATGATTCAGATGATCAGGTAAAATCTTTGAAAATTAGAAACTTCAAATTAGGGTTAAAAAATGAAGTAAAAACAAGCCGCTCTTTAGTGTCCATGTGTGGGTCTTAAAAGAGCCGTGGTCTTCAGTGGACAGGTCTGTTTAAGCTCTCTCTCTGCGGATGTGTCGGGCCAGTTGGATGTATTTGGGCACGATGAGGTCCTTTTCACACTGTAGGAACTTTTTGCAGTTCCTATAACCTTTTCGGTTCCTAGGCCCTTTTTTTCATGCATTCGGACAGCATAGGAACTTGGAACTATGGACCACAGTTCCAAGAACCATTTTAGCACCTAGCCCCAGGCATCGTCTATAGGAACTCATATGACATAGGTGTTTGGTGATTAGTCGAACTCAGGCCACGCCCATTACCACATTTCCAGGTCTTGCAGAAGTGGGAGTTCATTATGGTGAATATAGCACAGCTGTGATTAGGTGGTAGACATGAGTCCTGTTGGTTTTCTACAACAGTATACATCAGTTTGTACAACAGTTCTACATTTATTAGTTAACAATAATAAACACTTCATGTGTCCTTTTGTCCTTTCCTGTTGGTGGTCATCTGCAGTGTTTCTGCTTTTTTTATGCACATCTGTGTGAAGTTCTGATCAGGGAACGAACACACGTCTGGTCCATGAACAGATGAAGAGAAGACTGTTGAGTGGACACGTTCATTCAGTTGTCCATCAGTGAGGATGGGATTGATGACACTAAATCCACCTTCACACTCTGCCGTTGACACAGGGAGACACGTGGAGATGGAACAAAACACTTTACGGAGATTATCTTGGACTTGGTGTCATTTCTATTATATCATATATTATTCTGTGGGGGTCTCTCAAATGTCAACTTATATTTTGATCATAAATGAAATTCCTTTTCCATGCCTATGTGTGTGCGAAAGTTATGCATTGCGAAAAAGCGCTTTGGTGGATGTAGAATATGATTCCATCACACTGGTCCATACGATGGTTCCTTACTGCCTGTGTGGATGCAAAATGAAAAGTTCCCCTGGGGAAGAGTAGTTCCTAGATCAAGGTGGATAGTTCTTAGAACTGTGTTCTTAGAACTTCTTTGTCCGAAAGTGCCTATGGTGACCCTCTTGGCGTGGATGGCACACAGGTTGGTGTCCTCGAATCGACCGCTGGCCTCCTGCAGAGCCATGACGGCGGAGCTCTGGAAGCGCAGGTCAGTCTTGAAATCCTGAGCAATTTCTTGGACCAGACGCTGGAAGGGCAACTTGCGGATCAGCAGCTCAGTGGATTTCTGGTACCGACGGATCTCACAGAGAGCCACAGTACCGGGCCTGTAACGGTGAGGCTTCTTGACGCCACCGCTCTTCTGGGCAGCCTTGGTGGCCAGCTGCTTCCTGGGGGCTTTGCCTCCAGTGGATTTACGGGCGGTCTGCTTGGTTCTAGCCATGACTTTGTCTTTCCTTTAACAGAACAAATGGAAGTCTGAAGCAGACAGACGCTGTTTTCAACCCAGGCGTCCGCGGTGAAACGGTGATGCAACATTAGCCCCAACCCCCAGACTCAATATCAGCTGCTGATTGGAGGACATTTCTTTCAAACCAACCACCAGAACTCTGAGCAGACAGCCCTCTGCAGGTCCGAAGCCCCTGTTCTGATTGATGGATACACATCGTTGTGTACTCCGCTGCAGCATATATTGGAGAGTTGGTGGATGTAGCGGATACCTGTGTTTGAGTCTTGACTTTAAAAGAAAACTGATCATGAGTGGAAGAGGAAAAACCGGTGGTTAGGCCAGAGCCAAGGCCAAGAGCCGCTCGTCTCGTGCTGGACTCTAGTTCAGTGGGGTGTGTCCACAGGCCGCTGCTTAAAGGGAACTATGCCCAGGGTTAGGGTAGGCCGGAGCCCAGTGTATCTGGCGGCTGTGCTGGAGTATCTGACCGCTGAGATCCTGGAGTTGGCAGGAAACGCCGCCCGCGACAAGAAAACCCGTATCATGCCCCATCACCTGCAGCTGGCTGTCCGCAACGACGAGGAGCTCAACAAACTGCTGGCGGAGTGAGGGAGGAGTCCTGCCCAACATCCAGGCAGTTCTGCTGCCCAAGAAGACCGAGAAGGCTGGCAAGGCCAAGTAAGAGTCAGCACGGCCCGGCTGAGCAAATCCACAACGGCTCTTTTAAGAGCCACACACTGACAAAGAACATTCCTGTTGTCACTGATCAACAGTACAAGTAGAATTCCCTCAAACAGATGCAGAAGTTGAAGTCGTTTGTATTTCATATGGAACAGAAAAGAATCCAACTGCCCTTATGGAGTTTATCATGAGTGTAAATTCCCTTTGGTACCTTCACTAGTAGAACTATATTAGTAGGTTAGACTTATACCAACACAATGTTTGTATAAGGTCAAGGGTCACATTGTAACAGATGACACATTCTGTTGGGTTCAGAGCAACATTATGCTTAGATCTATGTCATCTATCTAAAACTGGGCCAAAACTAACAACATCCCATCTCCAGGATAAATGTGTTGTATTTTTGTTAGCATATATTCCTTATAAAATGAATAAGTGGTGTTCCTGGTGATGTCAACTCTTCGCTCTGTCATTGTATATACTCACTGAATGAAAACATAGACCCATGCCCTGCTTGAACGGACTCAATGCAAATCAACTGACCATAAGGTTTCAGTCAGAGCCTTTAGACTTTCAAAAAACAGTCAACACTTCTGCAAGTCTGTTTTCTATTTGACTGGCATGAATTCTAATAATAGATGAATTGTGAACTAAATGCCAGCGGACTACCTTTTATAAAAACTTAAATACAGAATATCTCCAGAGTGAAACACATATTCTAGTTTTATCTGTAGTTCGATGATTATTATCAGTAGTTTCATCACTGAATCATTTACCATCCAGTCTCTATATCAAATGGGATTATTTATTTATGTCCATGCCCGTTTGTAATGTAGTGGCGTTATTTTCTATTCTGTTTTATAGCATCGCAACCATAGAAATTAGAGAAATAATGCATATTTATTCACAAACTAGTCCAAACATATTGTAATTCAACTGTGTCTTCATTAAATGCAGTAACTCTGTGTCCAGAGGAAGTGAGTCTTCGGTGGAAGTGGTGGGTGGCTCTTAAAAGAGCCTTTGCTCAGTGGGGTTCATTCCTCACACTCCTGACTCTTTTCTTCTTGGCTGCTGCTTTGGGCTTCGCTGCCTTCTTAACAGGGCCTTTCTTGGCTGCAGGGGCCTTTTTCACCGCCTCCTTGGGGCTCTCGGTGGCCTTCTTGGGGCTCTTGGTGGCCTTCTTAGGGCTCTTGGTGGCCTTCTTGGGGCTCTTGGTGGCCTTCTTGGGGCTCTCGGTGGCCGCCTTGGGGCTCTTGGTGGCCTTCTTGGGGCTCTCGGTGGCCTTCTTGGGGCTCTTGGTGGCCTTCTTAGGGCTCTTGGTGACCTGCTTAGGGCTCTTGGTGGCCTTCTTGGGGCTCTTGGTGGCCTCCTTGGGGCTCTCGGCAGCCTTCTTGGGGCTATTTGCTGCCTTCTTGGCCCTCTTCGGAGACTTCTTAGTGGCTGCTCCCTTCTTGGCCGCCATTGCCTTTTTGGGCTTTTTAACGTCTGCAGGTTTCTTTGCGGCAGCCTTCTTGGCTTTAGGAGTGGCTTTCTTGACGGGCTTCTTGGCCTGGGTCTCGGTCTTCTTGTTCATCTTGAAGGATCCTGAGGCACCCTTGTTCTGGACCAGAGTCCCCTTCAGGACCAATTTCTTGACCGCGGTCTTGACGCGGGCCTTGTTCTTGTCCACATTGTATCCTCTGGGGGCCAGAGCCTTTTTCAGGGCAGCCAGAGACACGCTGCTCCGCTCCTTAGAGGCGGACACGGCTTTAAGGATCAGGTCCTCGACACTGGGTCTGGCCTTCTTGGGCTTGGATGCCTTCTTCTTGGCCAGGGCTGGGGCCGGGGCTGGAGCTACTTCTGCCATAGTTGCAGATATAGACGTCCGTTCACACAAGTGTCTGACTCGACTGAAGCAGAGCTCAGAGCTCGGGGTGGCTGTAAACACACCATGAGAACCGTGAAGACTCAACTCAGCCTGTGTGTCCTCGGTCCAGTCTGAAGGCTGTGATTCTTGTGTTTTCCCTCCACAGATAAAACACATAATATGATTTTTGCTCCAATAAGGTTCCTTACTGTGACCAGATGAGAAAGACGGACTATTAGACATTTGCTCTAACTCTGCTGAGTGACTGTGCAGTTCTGTGGTGGAATGTTCTTTATTATTATTATTATTATTATTATTATTATTATTATTATTGTTATAGTAGTTCTGTTATTATTAATCTATATATATTAGCATATTATTAATTAATTAATTAATTAATTAATTAATTAATTATTATTAAGCTATATATATTAGCAACATATCAGCTATATATTATTTATTATTGTTACTACTTTATTTACACTAGTACTTTCTAATGTGCCAATGCCTGTTTTTCACTAATATTTTTTTTTATCTATTATTATTATTTTCTTTGCTTTTTTCTTATAATATGTATTATTTGTGTTCGGTACATTTACTTTTGTGCTGCTACTGGAACCTTAGTTTCCTGAGGGTTCTGCCCAAGGGATCAATGATGTTCTATCTAATCAAATCTAATTTTCATAAAGAATTAAATTAGTGTATTAAATTAAAATAAGAAGCCTTAAAATAAGTGATAATGGAATAAAGCACATCATTTTAAACCAATTGTATTTTTGAACTATAACCTCTGACCAACATCTCACCACTTAAAATGGAGGTCTTTAGGGATTAAATCGGTTCTTCCTGAATTATACAGATGAGCTAATGACTGTGAGCAGTGAATTAAATTGACTGTAAACCAGGTTCTATTCAACCTTGGGAACAGACACCATCTTACATTGTGGAATCAACTACAGGATCATGGTCCTCAGGAAGATCATCTGATGGAATTTGAAGTATATTTCAAACGTAGAAAACGGTCACATTCCAAGGCTCTATATCCCAGTTATTTTCCACATTGTTCTCTTTAAACCTCATCTCAAGGGCATGGGTCATTACCTGTATTCCATTTGTTCAATTAGTCACATTTGATGCCAACCAGACTGCTGAGTTTCATGTAATTCTGTGTTCAGATGGTCCTCAGTGCCACATTAAAGCACAGTGAACACAGTAACAGGGATCCACGGAGCTCATCTGTGAGTGTCCAGCTCTGTGTGACTTTTACAGTTTTAATCACACACACACATTTTTTTTTCCAAAGCTGCACCCCTTTTCTCAAAGATCTAAACACAAAACCAAGAATACAACCTACATTCCCCAAATCTGTCACTCTTCTTGCAAAACCAAACAGACGTAGTTTACCTGCGCCCAAAAACAAACGATGCTTTCAGATTCACAAACGTAGACGTCACAGAACCGAATGGAACCGACTGCATCAGGCATGTGTCCAACATAAGGTTCACGACACACTGTAAGGTCCACTGACAGAAGAACAAACTAAACAGAAGGCTAACTGAGTACACATCAGCAGAAACCACCAATAATCAGTTGAATAAAAATGTTTGTAACACAATCATTCTTATATGTGTTTAGATTTTGTTTAGATTGAATGTTTAAGTGTTCTATTGCACTAATGAGTCCACTGTGTTTTTATGTAGAGGACTTTAAGAGGCGGGTGCTGCTGGACGGATCACTGTAAACGTCTGTTTTTCTGTTGCTTTTCTTTAAAGGAAAGTGACTGCAGATGGACAAAGAACCAAGACAGACTACACACACTCCCATTAAGGAATTTTATAGACTTCTGAGCCTTTTTTCCCAAATTAAGAAAAACTAAAGAACGTGTGTATGGTTGTATATGTATTTACATATGAATGTGTGTGTATGTATGTAGATATGTATGAGTGTTAGTGTATTTGCTGTTGTGAACATACATGCTTGTGTATATTTATTTATATGGATATGAGTGTATATACAGATCATTTATTTTATTCACTATTGTAACATGGGTAATTGTATATATATTGTATGAGTGGGTGTACATAAATATGTGTGTGCGTAAATATGTACACAGTTATGTGTATATTTGTGTGTGGGGTGGGTGCTTTGTGAGACTTGTAGATCTATTTGAATTAAATAAAGGTCTTTAAATGAAACAGAAAAAGATAAAGAACCAAGGGTATAACTTATGAAGTGGACTGATAATGTTCACATAGGTCAATTTCTTACTGTTTTAATTTAAATTTGTCAAAAACCTTAGTTATTTAACATTTCATTTTCTGTACCATTTATTTATTGATTTTGTCCTTATTTGTATTTTTCCTTCTTTAATTTTCATCCCTGCATATTTTATATTTATGCCTGTTCCTTTTACATTTATGCCCGGCCCTTTTACATTTATACCTGTTCCTTTTACATTTATGCCTGGCCCTTTTACATTTATGCCTAGCCTTTTCATATGCATGCCTGTTCCTTTTACATTTATGCCTGGCCCTTTTACATTTATGTCTGGCCTTTTCATATGCATGCCTGTTCCTTTTACATTTATGCCTGGCCCTTTTACATTTATGCCTAGCCTTTTCATATGCATGCCTGTTCCTTTTACATTTATGCCTGGCCCTTTTACATTTATGTCTGGCCTTTTCATATGCATGCCTGTTCCTTTTACATTTATGCCTGTTCCTTTTACATTTATGCCTGGCCCTTTTACATTTATGCCTGTCCATTTTACATTTATGTTTGGTCCTTTTATGTTTATGCCTGGCGTTTTTATATGTATGCCTGTTCCTTTTACATTTATGCCTGGCCCTTTTACATTTATGCCTGTTCTTTTTACACTTGTGCCTGGCCCTTTTACATTTATGCCTGTTCCTTTTACATTTATGCATGTTCCTTTTACATTTATGCCTGGCCCTTTTACATTTATGCCTGTTCCTTTTATATTTATTCCTGGCCCTTTTACATTTATGCAAGTTCCTTTTACATTTATGCCTGTTCCTTTTAGATTTATGCTTGGCCCTTTTACATTTATGTCTGGCCCTTTTATATTTATGCCTGACCTTTTATATGTTGCCTGTTCCTTTTACATTTATGCCTGGTCCTTTTACATTTATGCCTGTTCCTTTTACATTTATGCCTGGCCCTTTTACATTTATGCCGGTTCCCTTTACATTTATGTTTGGTCCTTTTACATTTATGCCTGGCCTTTTTATATGTATGCCTGTTCCTTTTACATTTATGCCTGGCCCTTTTACATTTATGCCTGGTCCTTTTACATTTATGCCTGGACTTTTTATATGTATGCCTGTTCCTTTTACATTTATGCCTGTTCCTTTTACATTTATGCCTGGCCTATTTATATCTATGCCTGTTCCTTTTACATTTATGCCTGGCCCATTTATATTTATCCCTGTTTCTTTTACATTTATGCCTGGCCCTTTTATATTTATTCCTCTTCCTTTTACATTTATGCCTGGCCCTTTTATATTTATCCCTGTTCCTCTTACATTTATGTTTGGCCGTTTTACATTTATGCCAGCTGTGTGCACAGCAGAGCCCATTTGACTGAAACAGAACTTGAAATGTTAAAGTAAATAACTAGAGTTTTTAACAAAATTAAATTAAAACAGTTAGAAATCGAGCCATTTTTATATTTCTGTATATATTTTTAATTATGGCAGAGTTGGTTCTCCATAGGGGGGGGGGGTATATGTGCCATCCCAGCGTCTTTTGGCTTTAGTCATCAGGGAATCTTCAAAACGACCATCAACACTATGACAGTGGAAAAGAAGGAAACAAAGGCTGAACGAAGTGGAAAAATAGAAACAGCTGATTTATGTGGAGTGTAGTCTAAGTCACTGTTCATACTGGATGACATCAGGAGGTCATCTAGTCTCTGATGGTACTCTGGTAGAAGTAATGCTTCCATACTCATCTGGGTCCCTTTTCATCTTCACATTAACCCATTCCTTAGAAAAAAGAGCTGACATGAGTGGCCTATCCTGCCACGTGTATCAGGGGGATGAAGGACTCCACAGGTCCAACAGAAGAAGGCTAAAAAAACCACTGAAACACAAAAACAGGACACGTGATGCAACACGCTGTGGACAAAACACAGTAGTAATTGTAGGGTACTTCTACGGGAGTACCTAACTGTCTGGGTATGCAGGCGAGGGAAAGGTACCAGCAGAACACAATGGAGAACGCATACACAACCCAACGAGGAGTGGAGGGGTCAGTGAGCTCAAATAGTGAAAGTGATGATGGCAGGTGTGTGATACTAATGATGCAGGGGCGTGGAGCGATCTAGAGCAGACCTGGGCAAAGTTAGGCCCACATGTGGCCCAATAGCTGACCCTGACCGGTCCACATGAGGTCCCTGGCAAATTAAAAGTCAACAAATACACACCTGGTCAAAATTTTAAGACCAGTTGAAAAAAGCATGCACGAATTTACATGGAACTGTTGGAACTTAAGAAGGTTCTGAATAGAGTTTTTTTTTTTTAAAAAAAAGAAAGAAATGGGAGTGAGACAAAAAAAAGTGACTCAGCAACAATTGAACTGAACTAGTCTGTTGCCCATCACCAGTTGAAGACCACAGCCTTTAACAGACCACATCTGTTTTAAATGTGGATCCAGTGTCATTTCCTGTCAGGTGGTCCCACTGTCAGGACCTCCTGATCCAAAGGTCCAAACCTTTGTCTCTTTGACCCTGGTCTGATTGTTGAGCTCCAGAACCAAGGCCTCTGCCAACGCACCATCACTGCTGAGGTTGGACGCACTAAGACAGGCATTTGAAGATCCTGAGGGTTATGGAACACAAAAGTCCAGTGGTAGACTCACGAACATGTCACTGGGGCTGAGACGGAGGATCCGATTGGCTGTGGGTCCAGACAGGGGCCGATCCTGGACCCAAATGAAGGCGGTGACAGGTGGAGACTGAGGCCCAAGAACCATCAGACAACATCTGTCAGAGAAGGACTTTAAGAACCACAAAGGTCTTCAAAGGCCTGGGCTCCTTCAACACCACTAAACTGACCGTTTGGACTTTGGAAGACACCACCAAACATGGGACAGTGAAAGGTGGACATCTGGTCCAGATCACAAAGTCAACCTCTCTAGGTCCTTATAATGGCAGAATCATTTCCCCAGGACAGTCAAAGACCTGCTTCATACGTCAACCAACTGACCACCAGGTGAAACGGAGATGTGGCCACCAGGGGCATGAAGACCGCAGCTCAGAAGGTCCATGTTATTTGTACGGTTATGAACGGACACCTGCCCAGATTCATACGCAAACAAAATACGGTCCCATCAGAACCCAGCCCCCCAGCAGCACCGGCGCCGTTGGGGCCTAGAAGGACCCCTATGGGCGGACACCGGAGGGTTAACCAATCAGACATGTTTGTTTTTAATGACATTTTAGAAAATGTCCCAGCTTTTATGGACAGAAGGTTTGTACGCTGAAGGGGAATTCCAAGCAAGCCTGAAATATTATGGCCCCAAAAAAACTAGAGCAAGGGGCCCTAGAATGAGGAGGATAATGAGCAGACATGTGGAAGCAACAGGAACGTTCCCCAGACGCATCTGCACGTCATCGGTTTAAATCATTTTTTTCATCATAATACTTTTATTTTTTACCTTAAATCCTGCGCCTGATCACTTCTATGTGTTCTATTATTTTTTTCTTTTGGAATTCCTACTCTTTCACAGGTGCAGCATGAGTCACATTCCCAGGTATGAATTGGTGGTTTATAACCCATGAGGTAAAGGTCAGAGCTGTCAGCTGACATGACTGGAAGCCACGCCCACACACTTGACTTCTAAACATAAAGCTGAGCCTTGAACATCTGCCCTTTGAAACTGTAGATACGTTCAAAGAACCTGGCATTTCATCATTATAAAACATATATTTAACCCTTAAAGACCCAAACATCCACCTTTAACCCTTAAAGACCCAAACGTCCACCTTTAACCCTTAAAGACCCA
>JAPQRQ010000001.1:28223938-28235545 GCA_037367365.1 Apogon talboti
GCAGAGGTGGACCTTACAGACCCTGGAGACCACATTGGACCTCAGACTGTTGACTCACTGTCCTCACTGGAACTGTTACTGTCACTGTCTTGTAATATACATATGTGGACATGACCAAAAATAGTCACTTTCCCGATAAAGGGTTGAAGGCGGTCCAACTTTTTTGAATCCAGGGCACTTCTTTTCCAACATTATCAAAAATAAATATTTGATTATAGCAATTTAATATTGTGTAAACCACAGACCTGATTCCATCCAAAAAAAAACCCGATCTCAAGAAAAGAAAAGTTGATGTCCCCATCGGTAAGACGTTAGCAGACATACATCTGGAGTGAGTAGAAAGTAGAAGGTTTGCTCTAGGTGTTGTGTCTGACAGAGGTGATGATCAGCGGGGCAGCGTTTTTACCTCCGTCACTCAGACCTGGGTTGAAATATGGGAGGAGTTTATCATTGAAGGAGCAGCCGACGAAGGAGTAGATGACAGCTGAAGAATCTACGTCATAAAAGGAGACCAGACCCTCCTCGTAATCCACAAACACCCCCACCTTCTGAGGACGACACTTCAGGACGAGGCTGACGGGAGTCTCATCCAGGGCCCTGTACTTATTTCGCTTCCTCAGCCAAATGGTCCAGTATCCGTCCTCTGGGCTCAGCGGGACGTCTGCCTTCCTGTCGATCGACTCTCGGACCACTCCCACGTCCCACTCAGTCTTTCCTCTGACCTGAACCTCGAAGTAAAACCTGCCTGAAGAGAAACTCTGCTTTCCGAGGACACACGGGTTCACTGAGAACCTCTGTGGGTTGTCTTGCAGAGCCTTCTTCACGTCACTGGGCATTGCTTGCTTCTCGTCATCGGACAGGGTGAGGTAAGGATGCGCCGTATCAGGATCCAGAGTCACATCTGCTGCAAACTGCCGGACTATCTCCAGCTCAGCTTTAACCAGCGCAGACGTCTCCTGACTGAGTGCTTCCTCGAGTCGAGCTGCAGTTGTCACCACTAATATTTCATAAGTTGGTGGTTGGAGGCTGATTTCCGTCCAGTCTTTGGGAGGTGAAGTGTCTGTTAGGAACGGGAGGCTCTCAAAGAGGCGGAGGTCGGTAACAGCGTGTGAGAGCTGCTCCACCTCGGTGCTTCTCCTCTCCAGCTCACAGATTTCCTGTTCCAGCTCTATGATGAAGTCTTCAGCCTGTTTCTCTGTGGTTCTCTGTTTGTCTTCGATGTCCTCAATGAGTTGGTCCAGGTTCCTCTGAACAGACTCCATCAGAGCGGTGAAGACCTCAATACTTTTGGTTATGTTTCTCTGTGCACCGTCTTTGCTGAGGTCCACTGAGTGTTGGATCTCCTGAACTTTCAGTCGTCTCTCCTTGACCATCTGCTGAATTTGAGCCTCTTCTGTGCCCAGTTGTGCGTTGTTTTCTTCGTATTTTTCTTTCAGAGGAATGACATCATGAGGTTTGTGGTCTGAATAGGTGCAGAGTACGCAGACACATGCGTTGTCCGTTTTACAGAAAAACTCAAAAGGCTTCTTATGTTCTCTACATATCTTGTCTTCCAGGTTCTCTGTGGGGTTGATCAGTGGATGAGTTCTTAGGTTGGAAACTGTCAGGTGATGCTCCAAATGAGTGTCACAGTAAGATGACAGACACACCAGGCAGGACTTGACAGCCTTTATATTTGTTCCTGTGCAGAAGTTGCAGAGAACATCTCCTGCTTTGGCGGATCGTTGCTCTGAGCTGCTGTTCATCATCCGCTGTGCTTCTTCTCTGAACTGAACCACCATCTCTGAGATGAAGGTGTTGACTCGGAGCTCAGGTCTTTGGAGGAAAACCTCTTGACACAAAGGACACTTCCATGGAGTGATGATGTCAAAGTGTGTAGTGATGCAGTTTTTGCAGAAGTTGTGTCCACATGGTATGGTGACTGGAACAGTGAACACATCCATACAGATGGAACACAGGAACTGGTCTTCAGACAGCAGACAGCTGGCAGCGGCCATAGCTACGACCAGGAGGTTTGGCTTCAGCAGCTCTACATAAGATACAAACACTGTAATGAATATGGCCCCATTTGTTTTTGAGAACAACGTTAGATCTAACTAAAACTTTCTCTGAAAATGTTTTTTTTTTTCCATAATGAAGTCAAATATGTACGTGAATATATAGAATTCACAAACTAGGCCACAAATCACAGTGAAGACCTCATGTCAAAACCTGGTCTGGCTCCTCATCAGCTGTTCTATAACCTGCTGTTGGAACAAAATAAATGATGTACGATTCTCACAAGAATTTAAAGAGTGAAATTCATCTCACAGTGTGATATGTCCTCATAAATATTTATTCCTACTGACACCCTCACTGACACAAAACAAGGATAACTTGGTTGTTAGCACTAACTAACCTAATTAACTAACGTCAGCTGACATCATTGGAAAGACTGGTGTCATTATTACAGGTTTCCATATTAAAATATGGCTTCTGAACAATTACTCTCAGGGTGGTTTCACTTGTCTTTTTTTGATGTTGTTATGAGAAAGTACAGAATATGTCGACAGGACCAAACTGACATTATGTGTACCGAAATACCGGGTAAGTAAAAATGAAAGTACCGACAATGAACAAACACATCAACTATCAAGAAATAATACTAAACTAAACTCTTTACAATTCACGCATCCTCCTGAATATGTGTGTTTATCTGGTCAATTAACTGTAAATGCCATTGAATGTACTCACCAGTGTTTGACTTTGACGTTATAGAAGTTATGTTGTGAGTTTCGTGTCAGTTTCTAAACTTTCACTTTCATTTTGGGCATACGACGTCAAAACAGGTGTAACCACATGCCAACCAGGTGAGAACAAACACTTTTATTGAGGGGCATGAGTAAACAGAAAGTCTTAGCTGCACCAGAGTTAAGTTGTTCTAAGAAGTTCATTACTTACATTTATATAAACACTGGGGAAAAAATATGGACAGTATGGTGATGCATAAGGCCATCCTACAGCCCCGCACTGCATGTTGATCTATTTATTTATTCATCTTTGGGTTAGGCAGTTATTTTATTCAAACGAAGCACTACATATTTACTACTTGTTCAGATAGTTGTTTCTCTCATTATTTTGTCATTAGAGTATTTTTTCTTCGAAACATTTGCAGCCATCTCAAGGGCGCCTTGGCCCCCCGTGGGCTGCGGCCCTCCTGTTGAGAACACACCCAACAGACTTGGGTTTGTTTACAAGATTGTTCTCCATCTCCTGAGAAGTACAGTATACTGTATGGGCTCTAAAACATAGAGGTAAAATTCCACCAGATTCACATCAAGATAACCTGATGTGACCTTTATTTTGAAAGAGTCGCGCATGAACTCTCCACTGTTGAGTCGCTTCCGGTTAGCTAGTGCAGGCAGGAGGAGGCTGCGGCTGGTTTCGGGGACCGAGAATGGACAGCCAAGGGAGGAAAGTCGTCGTTTGTGACAACGGAACCGGGGTAGGTGTGCGGATGGATGGCACCGATAGACACAAACTGTTCGTCTCTTTTTCCTGCGGTGCAGTTTGACAAGAAACGGAGAAAACTGGAAACAGGAAGTGCCGTGAGCTAACCAGCTAACGTGCTAGCATGGCTGTCACAGGGTTTCGTGTCACTTCGGCAGCTATTGAAACAGAATTTCTTTAAATGTTCAGAGTATAGAACAAATTTCGAGGCATGAGACAGATTTAGAGCTGTGACATGGCTTCAGGTGACTTATTTACCATTTGAAACCCAGGATGTAGCAGTGTTGGTTCAGTCAGTTCCGACCCCGCCCTCATTAAACTGACGCCGGTGTCTTCACTTCTCTTTACGGTTTAATACTGTATTTAACAAAATGTGCAGCTGCACGGTCGGCTTAAAGATGCAGACTGGACATTCAGCATCGTTAATATGTGTTAATTCCGCTCATTATAACGTATTACCACTCGTTACAGCGGAGGAAGGCAGTGCGCAGATGTGACACTGGTTGCGGAAGTTGAGTTACTTTTCCCATGTAAGGAAACATGTCAGATCTGCTGCAGCTTCCACAGTTGGACTGGACTTTTACTCTGGTGCAAACCACGAACTGTATCTTTGTCCATCACTAAACTCCGCCATAAGACGCGTGAAAGGCTTTTATAACTTAAACTACTTAGATCGAATACTTATTAAGATTTTTTTACTACATTTCATGCAAAACTGTACATCTGTTTACATTTTTAGGCCTAGGTGTAGACATTGCCATTCTAGGCCATGCACAAGACAAATTAACATTAAATGATTGTGTGATGTAAATAATTTAATGTAAATTTGTTTCTGATGCTTGCTCTCTATCAGATGTTTTTAAACATTTATGATGAAATGATGATCTGCTTCAGCTTTTAAAAGGCTTTGTAGAATGCAATAGTATTCAATACGTTTAATTGAATACTATTAATACAATTTACCGTATCAGTTGGTCTAATACATTAAATTGTATTAATAGTATTTGATTATATGTATTGAATTCTCCTGATACTCCGGCTGTTTCATAATTACTTGTTGAACATGAGTGTCACATGATGAAAATAAGAAACTGTTCTTAATGTCTAATCTTTTTAAATATAAAGTAAAATACATAAGTAGATTCTTTGGTTCCCAGTTTGAAGTTCACTTAATATTTTTTTTTATTCACAGTAACCTGGTTTCTTTGTTTATCACCAAGCATCTGATTATCAAAGAACCAGGTTCTACTAAAAACATTTTATTCAGGCATGTTCGGATCTGTGTATTGAGAGCTGAAGCACTGTCCGTTCCTGTTGTATCCCATAAGACTGTATTTAAGAAACAAGTACGGTCAATGGTGAGAGACAAGTAATTTTTTATCAATCCAGTGTGAACTCTGCATTATTTACACATATGTTGTTTGGCAGTTTAACACATAATAAGTGAAGACGTGTGAGTCTGTTGAAGTATCACAGCACCTTCTACCTGACAGTCATGGAGGTGAATTAACCGTAACTGTCTCTGTCCATCATCGAACATGACCAGACTGGAACTATTAAACCTCTTCACACTTACACCTCGAATGAATGAGGCAGAATATATCACAGAAGCAATCGTTTTGATGTTGGTGACATGTATCATGTTCAACGGCAGATGCAGTCACTGAGCTGTTAAACAATGAACTAAAAGTTTCTTTACTATCTACTGCAGAGTGCTGAGGGGCAGGACTTGGGCTGTCTAAACCATGCCATTCTAATCATTGTTATAAATAGCGTATGTATTTTTCTTCTTTTTGACATTTCCATAGTTTGTGAAGTGCGGCTATGCAGGCTCCAACTTCCCCGAACACATTTTCCCTGCGTTGGTTGGCCGGCCAATCATCCGCTCCACAGCCAAAGTGGGAAACATTGAAATTAAGGTAATTTTGTAATGATTCACTGTATGATTTTATAGATCAGTAGCATCTCTCACACTAATATCATCCCACATCAGTGAAGGTTCTAGTGTCAGAATGTATTGTCCCTCATCATGGGTGTCTTTTCTGTGGCAGGACCTGATGGTGGGTGATGAGGCCAGCGAGCTGCGCTCTATGCTGGAGGTGAACTACCCGATGGAGAACGGCATCGTCAGGAACTGGGACGACATGAAGCACCTGTGGGACTACACCTTCGGCCCAGAGAAACTCAACATCGACTCGCGCAACTGTAAAATCCTGCTGACGGAGCCGCCCATGAACCCGACCAAGAACAGAGAGAAGATTATCGAGGTGAGAGTTTAGAGTCGAATCGAGCCTTTCAGACTGTGAAGGTGTCAGAGGGGTAAAGGGACCGGTCTGTCCATGTTGTCTAATGAATGTTAGTGCACTCAGTGTGTCAGTATTGTCATACAAATGGACTAAATGATCAGAGCCACGAATGAGATGTCACAAGCACTTTTATTAAAACGGACTCAAACAAAATAAAAAGCGCAGGCAAACCTTCATTCCATGGATGAAAATGTACAGCTGCAAAACATGGCAATGAAAAATCATACTAAATAAATAGAAATAATAGTTGTTTCTCTAAGGATCCTCTTTCATTTGTTTTCAGGAACAGACTGTCATGTGTGCAATTACAGGTTTACCACCCCCACCCCCCCAAAAAAAATTATGTAAACGGAACAACATCAAACTATTGATTTCTTCATAGTTTTCACATGATGTCACACATTCATAGCAACTCCACCTGGAGGCAAAACGAGGCTTTCGTCCACTGCCATCTGTTTTGTCTTTTCTTCAGTCGTCTGTATTAACAGATGTGTACATAAGCCTGGATGATAATTCTGCAGAGTCCATGAGAAAGAAACTCATCAACACACATTGTACATAAAAAAATATATATATATATGTGTTGTTAACGTAACGCTGCCATCCAGGTGAAGACAAACGACATGAGTCCCTCACAGCAGCAGATGGAGACTCATTTAACCTGAAACTGTCGGCCTGATTCTGCAAACATGTTTAGATTAGATCGAACATGTCATTAGATATGGCATCAATCACACCAGAATGCTGAACAAGATGAAATGGTTAGCTGTCGATCGCTAATCTGCTTCATCTCTGAGAAGGATTGTGTACCTTCTGAACAGCTGCAGTCATAATCCATCCAGATGTGGAATGAACTGTCCATTTCCTAAACAGACTAACAGTTGTTTTTAGTGACTGAAGTACAAGAGTCAGTGATTTTAGTTTTTCCTTTCGGAGGTGATCGAAGTGTTTGTGGGGTGAAGCAGGACTGTTCGGCCTCATGGTGGATTGTAGCCACGAGACCAGACACTCTGAATTGTGTGATCCCATACCCTGTTTGGAAACCATCAAAAACTGCCCAGACATGTCTTCCTGAGGCTGTGCACATTGAAATCAGCGGATGTCTGTCTCTGCTCTGCCAGGTCATGTTTGAAACCTACCAGTTCGCCGGAGTCTACATCGCCATCCAGGCCGTCCTCACTCTCTACGCTCAAGGTATGATGGCGTACAGGTACAGGTGATCTTTACTGATGTCCAGGGGAACCTGACTTTTTTCATCAGCTCTGGAAAATTAAAGAAAGGAAGAAAAGCAGACAAAAAAATAGAATCCAACACAGTCATCTGTCTGCGTCATCACATGTCGACCAAATGATGAACTCTTAGAACATTACGTGTGCTTGTTTCATGTACAACTGAGCGTTGGTGCCGTTTCCGTATGTTATGTCGGTACTGAGTGATGTTTGTCACATTATTTGCAGTGGTTTTTCATCTAAGTAGTGGTTATGGTGAGTATTTGAATGTTTTAAATTTCCTCCCTGTCCAACAAATGTGTTTAGAATTGAGGTGGCAAACACACAGATGTACAGTGAGTTTAACAGACGTCTTGGTAGAGCTAGACTTTTATTCATTGTACTCAGCAAAAAACGGTTTTATTCATTAATTTTAAGAAAACATCGCCATCTGGTGGCTCACATTAGCATTGGTCAGAAAAGTTAAAGAATTAAGAAAGGAGTCATTCAGCTGTTGACGGGACGGGTCAGAGAGACGTTGGACGGTCATGCGGACGGGTTTAAGAAGACACAAATAAGACACATGTGCTAATGAACAGTTTATTATTACAGTTGAATCAACAGCAGCCGTCTGTAGGTTTGAGGTTGAGCCTCGGTGAAGTCTGTCAGACTGTCTGATTTCGAGGTGTGTTCCACTTGTAGTTTTTAACTGAAGCTCGAAATAAAAAGGAAATGCAAACCAAGGAGAACGACTACGTCTGAACGGAACAAGAAAAGAAGAAAGACCTCCAGCCTTCATCAGTAACCACCTGACCTGCTGAGAAAAACCAGCCGCCTACAGCCACACAATGTCCTGATCATCTAGTCTGTTATAAACATTTTGATTTAGTTGATAGTTAATTCTTAACACAGCTTGAAGATGATCATAGATGTTCCTGAGGAGCGTCTCCAACAATATTAACAAATAGCAATTTGATAAAAATTTATCAGATGTGATGATAAAACAAATGGAATAAACAAAAACATCCAAACTTCTGTGGCAGTTTGAGTATAGATTAGTGAGTTTTACAAGGTGAATGAATAAAACAAGGGCATATCAGTGAAAAAAAACACTAAAGACCGGAATTATGAATGTTTAGCATCTAGGATGAAGAAGTAGATATACAGTAAAAGTTTGGTGGTGTTTGTCATTTTAATACAAGACAAAATCAATATAAAATGTATTCCAACTAACTACTGGACAAAATTAACTGAATATTTGTGTGAAACCTACTGTTGGTCGGTCCAGTTGAGGTGGAATGTCTGTAAAGTCCAAAGCACCCCACAAACCCCATAATGTGCAGCTGTTTAGATAATCCGGCGGTTCTAAATGTGTGATTTCATAATGAAAGTGTGTTTTTTGGGTCAGGGCTGCTGACCGGGGTGGTGGTGGACTCCGGCGACGGCGTCACCCACATCTGTCCGGTGTACGAGGGCTTCTCTCTGCCTCACCTGACGCGACGCCTCGACATCGCAGGGAGGGACATAACACGCTACCTCATCAAGGTACGACAAGTGAAAATACACACCACATGAAGGAAAGGAACCTAAACATAAAGGTGGACGGCCTCTCAGCTCAGTTTAGCTCATGTAGTTCTGTTCTTAAATATCACAGGAAACCACACACAGTCATCCCCATGCCCCAAAACATGTCCACTTTATTCCTTATGATTTATTTTATTATTTCCAAAACAGGAAAAGAAATAATTTTATGGTTGGTTTTTCCACAAATGAGCAATTTATGGAGTTTTCCAGGAGACAAATATCAAGTACATGTTTAATTTAGGACGTAGTGGGATTACTTTACTAATAACATCGTTTACTAACTTTAAGTACCTTTGTGGTGGTTACACTTGATGCACATCCCCAAAATACAACAGTTATGTTTGTAAGTTGTTTTTTTTTTTATTGTATTAAAGTGGTGAATGATGCCTGGACATACAGTAACAGTCATAATGAAAACAGACCCATGTAAGCCTCAGTCATTCAAGGTTTTAGTTGAGGACAGGGGAGTCTTTACCTTTCAGTTTTAGTTGTTCTTTGGGTTGAAAATATTACAATTCCTCAAACCCTGATGTACGAGGGAGAGTCCAAAAGCTGTGACAAATGTTAGAATGTCAAAATGCGCAGTGGACGGCCCCAGCAGTTCTACAGAGATGGACTCTACTGCTGAAAACAGATGACAAAAGTGCTTAGACTCTAATGGAGCTTATGTAGAAACTGATTTTGTTATTGATAAATAAACTTTGTATTACATTTGACTCAGAACTTTTTGACTCTCCCTCGTGTGTATTAGTGTAGATTTTCAAGCTCTAAAGGTTTTCAAAGTGTCTCATTTCACAAATGTCCTTCATACTTTCATCATTGTCTTTATATTGTGTTTATTTGTGGATAAACTAAACTGAAACCAAATCTTTACTTCCATATAGTCACAGATTTTACATGTGAACTCTTTAAATGATTTTTTTTTTTTTGAGAATAAGTAGAATATCTGTTTTTGTTTAATTATTAGATGATTGAATTAGTTTTATTCTTGCTTCCTTCTGGTGCTTTTATATATCAGATGTTTAGCAGAAACACATCACCTGGTGGAACGACAGGGGTTAATGATGTGTTTCCTGTCATTTTCAGAGGACTTTGTCTCTGCAGCACAGACCAGGGGACATTTCATCTGTTTCTAGATGAATTCACTGATTCAGAAACGGTCAAGTTTTCTTAGATTCGTTCCTGCTTTTTTCAATTATTGGCTGAATGTGTTTGTGTGACTCCTCATCACACTCACCAGCTGCTGCTGCTGCGAGGCTACGCTTTCAACCACTCTGCAGACTTCGAGACGGTGAGGATGATGAAGGAGAAGCTGTGTTACGTCGGCTACAACATCGAGCAGGAGCAGAAACTGGCGCTGGAGACCACGGTGCTGGTGGAGTCCTACACGGTCAGTCCTGTCAAACGCCTCTGTGGCTGACGGCGCCCAGCTTTGCATCCCTGAACCTTTGATTGTCGTGTCCCCAGCTCCCGGACGGCCGCGTGATCAAAGTGGGCGGTGAGCGCTTCGAAGCCCCCGAGGCTCTGTTTCAGCCTCACCTCATCAACGTGGAGGGCGTGGGCGTGGCTGAGCTGCTCTTCAACACCATCCAGGCTGCAGACATCGACACCAGGTCAGCTGCGCCGTCGTCTCTATACGCTTCCCATGATTTCCATCAAGACCATCAGAAGTAGTGACATTGACCCATTTAATGTGTTTTAATGTTTGGCTTTTAGTAAAAATGGTGAAGAGTGTTTCAAACCTCAAAATGTCTCAAGAATCTGGATTTTTTTTCACCATCCAAAGAAAATATTTGTGTTGAAGATGCTGGTGTGTGAGAATTTGAACATTTTCTTTAAAAATGCACTCAGTGACCATTACGCTCCATTCACACTACTGGTCTTAATGAATGCACAGTTGAGGTTTTTGTTTAAATCTGTTTTTTTTTTTTTCTTTTTTTTTTTTTTTGCGTGGTGGTTCACATTATACTTCCAATGCAGTGCCATTAGACTGATGTGTGAACAGTCTATGGGCCTGAAATGATGTTACATGTGCAGAAGATGATGTGACGTCACATGCATCACACTGTGTTTATGGAAGTAAATACACACCTTCCCAGGTCCCGCCTCCTCCAGCACAGAACAGTGACGTCTGTCGCATCACAGCGACGTAAACGTCAGACGAAATGCCACATGATCGTTCAGGCTGAAGTCACACTGAAAACATCAGATATGAATCTGATTCAGGACCAGATAGGGAAGTGCCCTGGGTCTGATTAGAAAAAATCAAATATGTGCTGTTCAGACTATCACATGTGGGCAAAAAAGTCAAATCTGGGCAGAACTGACCTGATGTTTGACTGTTGTTAGGAAAACTCCTCATCCTTTGACGCCTCCCTGAGTCAGAGTCAGATTGGACTGATGTGATGAACCCCCATCATTAACCACCGCTGGCTGTGTGTTTGTGACCAGGGCTGAGTTCTACAAACACATCGTCCTGTCCGGAGGCTCCACCATGTACCCCGGTCTGCCTTCCCGTCTGGAGCGGGAGCTGAAGCAGCTCTACCTGGAGCGAGTGTTGAAGGGCGACGTGGACAAGCTGTCGGTGAGTTCAGGAGGATGTGTTTTATTTTGGAGGAGGTGGGTCAACAGAACAGAGCCGGTTCACCTGTTCCTTCAGCTCAGCTCCAGTCAACCTGAAGTCCTTGTGATTGAACCCAGATTGATTTACAGAGGAAACATCTCTCCATATTGGCCCCTCAATGACCAACTCCTGTCCACTCCTCAGGAAACCTCTCATCAGTCATGAAAAACCTGGAAAAGTCACAGAATTTTCAAAGCTAACTTTGTAGGTCATGAAATGAAGGAAAGGATTTAGAAAAGTTTAATTCTTAGGTCTTCAAACTCCTCATGTTTTACGGTAATTGGTCATTATCTGAGGTCAAAGAAGTTCACTGAAGTAAATAATAAATGATTTTCACCAAATCCATGAATTGATGCAGTAACTGTAAAGCTAATATATATAAAAAAGTGTATATATA
>JAPQRQ010000001.1:28433895-28445059 GCA_037367365.1 Apogon talboti
AAGTGAAGCACGTGCAGCCTGTGTTGAGCACCGTGTTTCAATAAAAAGAAAGAGATGCCACTGTTTTGAGAGACGTGTTCAATATTCCGCAATTAAAACACGTTTCCAAAAATTGAGATGAGAAGATTAAATGACTCTTACATCAGTGCATAATACAGAGCATTGGGCATTTTTTCCCAACATAAAGCTGCTTACATATACAAAACCTCATACAGAATTACTGTATATATATGTCTGATTCCAATAAAGTCTATGTAACAGCTTACATTTTTAGGACCAAATGTGCATTGATAGTTTAAAGTAGATTATTATTATTATAATTATTATACTGTTTAGTATTAATCTGCACTGCTGGGAATACTGAACCTGAATGCAGTGCCTTAGGTAGATCAGTGGCCTCAGAAGTAAAAAATAAAACACCAGATTAATGCAGACAAGAATATAGCTGTGTAAAGTGTTGCTGTTCAACTATGGATTTGTCCCATTAAATAACATAGAATACAATATACATACAAAAAGTCCAAACGACACTGAGGAACACTGTCATAGCTACATTTCTTTTTCTCTCACACACAAATGCATCCACACCATTAAATTAAGGTATAGATAAGGTATTTGTCCAATCACAGCTCAGCTAGCACCGAGCTAACCAGTGGCTCCATCCCTTCTGCCATTGTGCTGGGACACATTTATGAATGAAACAACGGGTAATGCTTAAAATCTGACACCGCTAATAAAGGAACAGTCTGACATTTAAAGAAAATGTCCTAAATGAGCATTCTGATGTTAGTTAAACTCATGTGTGATCAGTATAGAGAGCTAAACAATGTGTTTATCCTAGCTTAGATTAGCTTAGTTTAGCTTTGCACAAAGACCAGAAGTGACAGAAGTGAGAGACAGACAGAAAACCAACATCATTATTAGATGTTGGCACCTTCTCTTGTGACCATCTTTTAAACCTGCAGTATTTCAGTACGCTAATAAATTCAATTACACCACCGTAGTATATAAAATGTTGAAAATGCTGACGCTAAGGAAACTCGTAGCCTAGCTCAGTCAAGGTGAGCAAAGTACTGATCCAGTAACTGCAAAGTTTTATGTAAACGGTGCTGAGAGAACAATATGAGCGTTCATTTGACAGCTGTTTGCACTGTAGCATCACAAGTGTTTTCTGGATAAATGTTAGCTTGTTAGCTAAAAGTTATAGCTGCATTTGTCTCTTTTGCTCAAGCTATGCTAGCAGTTTCCCCTTCTTCCCAGTCTTTAGTCCATGCTAACCTCAACACATCCTGGACTCTCTGTACTGGACACAGGGATCAAACTACATCAATCTTCTCCTCAAATGTTATATACGGAAACAAGCGTAATTCCCAAAATGTATGATTGTTCCTTTTGGAGCATCCATCCCTGTTTTAAAGCCACACTCTGCAATTTAGCATCATTAATGCTAAAATTAAATTGACATATGATTGCTAAAGGTCAATCCACGTGGACACGAAGCAACTGCCGTTTGCCAACGTGTTGTTGCTGTGTGTAGTTTGTGTGTGTATAACTGTTCTCTGTTGTGAAGCAGTGGTGCCGAGTGCAGCTTTAAAACAAACCCCACAACAAACGGATGTTTTCCCCACAACAATAGAAATACCAGGTTGCTGACGTGACGTGTGCCTTTAGGATAAGGCTGTCCTTTGAATGTCGGATGGTAGTCCTTAACATCCACGGCTCAGTTGAACGCCTCCTTGTTGATCCACATGAGGGTCCGAGTCTCGTTAGGTTTGCACTCGTACTCGATGCTGCTGAATTTGTTTCCGAACTGGCAGTGCTCCCTCTTGTAGTAGTTGTAGTATTTCGCCTGCCAGACCGTCTCGAACGTTCCCGCCTTGTTAAACTAGACAAGAAGATCAGAGGAAGGTTATCCACTAAACAGAATTCCGTATTCTGTTCTATTCTGTGTTGACATTTCAGTTCATCTTTTTAATAACCTTTCTGTTTAAAACACAGGACTCTCATGGGTTAACATTATCTTCTCACCTGCAAGTTCAACTATTTACGCTTTACCTCTGACCAATCAGCAGCTGTTGCCACGTGGAATGAGCCAATCAGAGCATTCTAAATGCTGCGCTGACCCCATTTACATACACACTAAAACGCTAATCATTATCTGATTTGCACAGTTATCAGGTTATTGCTGATCATAAGTCTGTTTCATTCAGTTAAAAATGGGATCCCTCAGGGGACCGTCTCAGGCCCTTTCATTCATATGTTTACATTAATGCATTTTCAGATGTACGCTGATGACAGAGTACATTTACATTCACACTAATAATCTGATCAGAATCCGATTTCTGGAGTTATTAGATAATTAATGATCATGTAAACAGTATAATCTGATCTGTTTTATCAGATAACAGCAGTAATCTGATTATGAGAAATCAGATTAACACACCTGCATTTGCCTCCAATACTCTGGTGTCTTCATGCATGTTTACCTGTTAATCTGATTAATCTAATTTTTTTCACATCTGCAAATGTGGACAAACAAGTAAATCACAGAAAACAGAAGTGACATAGAATGCGATAACAGGACATTTGATTCTACTGTGTGTACTCTGAAAGAAATCCAAAAAACAGAAACATAAAACCAGGGTTTATGGATTATTGTATTTCTGAGGTGCATGTAAATACATCGGATCTGATTATTACAATTATCTGATTTTTATGGTCATGTAAACAGAATCACAGTTGTGCAGAACCCTCATATTTCTGCCTTAAAAATAGGAAGCGAAGCAGACCCCCCCCCCCCCCCAAAAAAAAAGGACTAGTCTGCTCTGATTGGTTCACAGTCCTCTGCAAAGAGACAGTCAAGAAAGCATTTCATTGGCCGTTAAATGAATCATGCAATTCCAGAAAATGACCAAATAAACTGTAAATATGAAAACCCAGATTGTGCATCCAGTTTTCTCTGCATCATAATCTTCAGCTCCCACAGTGATTGGGTGTTTGTGGGTGAAATGCAGTCTGGGAGTTATAGTTTACATCACCATCCCTTCAGCGCTTCTGTCCACAGGCTTAGAAGTCTAAAGTGTAATTCTCTGTATTCTTTCCACATGGGGCGCTGTGTGAGTCCGGTTCTGGTCTCGGTGAGTCCTCCTACCTCTATACTGACTTGGACGGGCTGCCGGTCTCCGCTCTTGGTGTGCGGGACGCCCTCGGTGTCGTACTTGCCGTGGTAGACCACCGAGCCGTCGTCCTTGGACTGCTGCTCCAGAGGGAAGATGATCCCACCGATATTCATGTTGCTGTGATGAAGAGGAGGAAGAGGAGGAAGAAGTAGGATTAGATGGAAGCCCGAACCCACAGGCTTTGGCTGCGGTCAGTGCAGCTCAGGTCTGGGTCGGTTTGAGTGACAGCGCCGGCCCGGTCCTGGTTCCACTGGATCCTGGTTTGTTTAGAAACGGATCTTAGGATCAACCCAAAGTCTGACGGTGACCGTGTTTTACTGTCAACCTGAGGCCGACTTCACTCTGAAACACGTTCACGCAGATCTGCTTTTATGTAACACCTCCAGGACAGTAGTGAAACTTAACCAACGTGTTTCCAATTCATGTTAATAAACTGTGTAAGATTTAATTCATTTAATCTCCAAGCCTTGAACATAGTTGAGTATAATCACTGAAGTAGACAGATGCAGCTACACATTTACAATTTAACAAAACTGTAGCCTTTTACTTCAATATTTCAGCATAAAAGTACAGCTTTGCACTAGCAGAAATGCACTAACAGATTTAAGTAATAAAATATTATAAGAAAATGACATGAGGTCATACATAAAAAGAAAAATTATATATAATATTAATAATATTGTTGAAATTTTACTCAAAAAGTTTGTAAATGTAAATAGTTTGTACATTTCTCACATTAATCCAAAGACAAAACATGGAGTCGTCATTATTTATAGTTTATTATTCTATTATTTTACTGTATGTGGAACCTGAACTAAATTTACTTTGACATCCTTTACTGTTAATAACTTCAATACAGATTTTACATTTAACACACTCATCCTGTCAGATTGAGTTTAGCATTTCTGATTCATGGAATAAAACTGTAAACATATATCTGATGTTCTCAGCTAAAACACGGGGCAGTGCTCCAGGTTTTTCCTTTTTGAATAAGAACCTCTTCTGTTTTTGATTGGCCGTCACACATTACAGGAAAAAAATGACAAAATAAGCCTGAGTCACATGTTGTTGCATCTTCTAAGACTAAGATGCTTCATGAGTTGGACCCCGCCCTGTCCGAACCTCCCTCCCATCCACCACCCCGTGTACCTTCACATCAGTCGGTTGAACTGTCTGCGCATGTGTGGACGGATAGCGCCCCCTGACGGCCTTGGTCCTGGAACCTGATCCAGATATGATTTATTTAGATGCATATCGGATGGAGCCGCAGGGAAAAGGCCACAGAGACGCGACCTGCACGACTTTTACTGCATTTATCACCCAGTTTTACTCTCATTGTGTAAAATAACTCCGTGCAGCCTTTGTGATTATCCATGCATTTGGATTAAATTAGGTCAAAGGTCATTTTGTCGGCGATAAAACACGCGTTCGAGCAAATAAAGGCACATTTCTGGGTGATTCCTCCTTACGTGGCCTCGACGGTTCCAGGCTTCACCACCACCTCGATCTTGTACTTGGATCCCGTGAGCAGCTTGATGGTCCGGCTCTGGCCGAACCGGGTCCCGTCCACCTTGAAGAACACGGGCCCGTCATTGGGCTGGATCCGCAGGGAGATGGAGATGTCGATGATGGGGGGCACGTCGTCCATAGTCCGGGCTCTGGGGGGGCCGTCGGAGGCAGGAGGGAGCGGTGATGCTGAGGGAGGACAGGGCACGGGATGCGGAGGAGAACGGCAGTGTACTTCCGATTTTCAAAGCAAAACCGGAAGTACACATGCCGTTTTCAAAATAAAAGAAAATAGTGAAGAAGAAAACTCAGGTTCATATTTGTTCAGGTTTTTCCACAAATTTTAAAGGATAGTTTGTAGATATAAACGTCTTCATCATGTAATTTTACTTTATCCACTATAAATATCAGTATCATATCAGTTAATCAATCGTGCGATTATTTTGGACATGTGTAAATAATACAGTATGTATGTACAGAAAAAGTCATTTATATAGCAGCTACAATTTTGTATTTCCTGTTTCACTCTTAAATGTCCTGCCTGTCTTCTGCACTTGCAGTTTCCCCACGGTGGGATCAACAAAGTTGTTACTTACCTCATTGAACATAAAGAAACGTTTGTAGTTGTAATTATTTAAAGGTTATTATGTTATTATTTTACTGGTCCAACCCACTTCAGATCATATTGGCCCAGTGGCAGCTGGGGAAAGTATCTACTGGTGGGGCGCAGTATCCAAGTCAGTTTTCAGCTGCACTATGTCCACCTGTCACCACTAAGATACACTGATCAGGCTGAATGTGGAACCTGACCTAAAATGAGCTCAACACCCCTGGTATCTACTGTAGCACACATGGATTAGCTTTATATTGTATACTTTTTATTCCAGTACATTCATTGAACCTAGATTTAATTCCTTTACTTCCTTCATGTATTATCATATTAAACTGTGCTCAGTGATGGGATTTTAGTTCCACAAATGTAATGTTGACAAAAAGATGTTAATGACGTTCTCTGGGATGTAATTGTTTTTAGAAATAAAACCTCTGTTCAGTTTGTTTCTTTTCATCTTAATATTTGGGGCAAAAAAAAGCCTCAAATGTAATAATGTTTGACAGTGATGTGAAGGCTGATCAGTCATCAGCCACACGGACGAAAAACAGATTCATGAAGATTTTAGGTAGAAATGTGGGCTCTGACTTTTTTTTTTAAATACATAATAAAACACAAGTGATGCAGTTCTTCTTCGTGGGTATTATTATTCTATAAACCAGGTGATCAATTGAACAGTAACAGTCCAATGAACTCAACCTTCACCCAGACCTCATTAACCATCAAAGGTCCATTTGGGTGAGTTCTTCCTCTTCATCTGGAATCATTTTGTCTGTTAGTGCATGTGGAACAAAGCCTCTGTCTTGACAAAGTTTTGAATTAAAATTGTACATTTCTAATTAATCGTCAGAATACTGTGACAAAAAAATCTATTGTCAAAACCCCATCAACCACTAAAACAGCTGATGTTAGTGAACAGCAGCCTGTGAACGTGGCGCCGTCGCTGCTTAAACCTTCGAACTGAACACTCTTCACACACATCAACACAAGGAGCTTCACAACAGGCACATTTAATGCATCCGACTCATATTTACATCAGATTCAGCCGTTGTTGATTCCAGATCATTTCTTTCTTTTCCATGATTTATTTACACTTTTTTTTTTACTAAGATATGTACAGGAGATTAAAGTATTATTAAAGTATAAAATATATATTAAAGGTAAAAGTCATGAAGTGCTGGATGTGCTGTGAATAAAAGGCTGACACATGGTCATCGGTCCAGCTCCGCCTGCAGGATCTCGCCCCACGTCTCGGCGTCCAGCGGCGTCATCCTCCGGCCGCTCAGCTCATTGGCCGACGCCACGGTGCTGTACCGCCCTCTCAGCCAATCCCTCTTCAGACAGCTGCGGGTGTAGTTCCTCACCAGGGTCACCTGCAGCGGAAACACAGGGCTTAAGCTCAGGACTACACTGACTAACATCCAGTCTGTGATGGAGGACTCTTCTCTGAGCTGAACCTGGGACTAAAACGGTCTTTGTTTCTGTCTTGTCCACATGGTTAAATGTTTCAGTGCAGAAGAAGGAAATCTAACAGTTAAGGCGTTTGCTTTTGCTTCAGATGGCGACCCCACCGTTTATCTACCACTGACTGAGTTACACAGCCGAGTTTAACAGAGGACCAGAGGGGAGACGGGATGGACGTCTGCACAGAGGACCAGAGGGGAGACGGGATGGACGTCTACACAGAGGACCAGAGGGGAGACGGGATGGACGTCTGCACAGAGGACCAGAGGGGAGACGCGATGGACGTCTACACAGAGGACCAGAGGGGAGACGGGATGGACGTCTGCACAGAGGGGAGACCGGATGGACGTCTGCACAGAGGACCAGAGGGGAGACGGGATGGACGTCTACACAGAGGGGAGACCGGATGGACGTCTGCACAGAGGACCAGAGGTGAGACCGGATGGACGTCTACACAGAGGACCAGAGGGGAGACAGGATGGACGTCTACACAAAGGACCAGAGGGGAGACAGGATGGACGTCTACACAGAGGACCAGAGGGGAGACAGGATGGACGTCTACACAGAGGACCAGAGGGGAGACAGGATGGACGTCTACACAGAGGACCAGAGTGGAGACAGGATGGACATCTGCACGGAGGACCAGAGGTGAGACAGGATGGACGTCTGCACAGAGGACCAGAGGGGAGACCGGATGGACGTCTACACAGAGGACCAGAGGGGAGACCGGATGGACGTCTACACAGAGGGGAGACCGGCTGGACGTCTACACAGAGGACCAGAGGGGAGACCGGCTGGACGTCTGCACGGAGGACCAGAGGGGAGACCGGATGGGCGTCTGCACAGAGGGGAGACCGGATGGACGTCTACACAGAGGACCAGAGGGGAGACGCGATGGATGTCTACACAGAGGGGAGACAGGATGGACGTCTACACAGTGGACCAGAGGGACCTGGACGCCATTACGTGGTTCTCAGGCTTCTGCTGAGCTGATCATTAATTGAACCAGGTGTGGAAGAGGGAAACATCTAAAACATGCAGGACACCGGCCCTGGAGGACCAGGACACCGGCCCTGGAGGACCAGGACACCGGCCCTGGAGGACCAGGGCCCTGGAGGACCAGGACACCGGCCCTGGAGGACCAGGACCGTCCACCCCGGTGTAGGTGAAGGGGCTGACAGACTGGATACCTCCACCAATCACAGCGGAGGACACGTGGCTTTAACGCCGCCTCCTCCGCCGCTGATTGGCCACCTGTTTTGGGGGCGGTACCTTCCAGGACAGGCCGTCCCTGCGGTCTCGGTCCACCTCCCGCTGGCACAGCCCTCTGACCCGCAGACACTGCCTCCTCCACAGCTGCTCGCTCTCCTCGATGATGTCGTGCCACAGTTTGCAGGTCCGCGACGCGCTGCACAGACTCTCCGCGTCCAGCTCGCCGAAGATCTTCACGCTCATTTCCGTCGGAAGCGTTTCGGCAAAATTCGGAGGGGTGCGGCTGTCGGCGGAGGACGTCAGGATGCGTCTGCCCTCACAGAGGAAGAACACGGGCGGCGGCCTCAACGCGTCATGCTGCATAATGGCTGTGAGTCCGACAGTTAGTGGAAGCCTGGAGACAACAGGACACTTTAGGACACATAATGAAGACAAAGACAATTAAGACTGGACTTTTATGACATGGAACATACGCATTTGTCCTCAGTCTGCTGCAGATGACTGCTCTGAACTTTCTTATTTATATCTTTAAGTTGTTCAGTTTTTAATCCGTTAACTTGATCAATAACCGGATGTATCGATCAGTAGAAATAATTTCATACATTAAAATTCACCGTGACATGAAAATCTACTTCTCAGAAACTGTCTGCTCATTATTATACATTCACTTCACAGGTGCTTTACACTGGAACATTTATAAATATATGGGATAATAGACATAAACCAGTATATATGTGGAATAACTTTATCATATGCATTGAAACGTCAGCACTTGGGTCATTTGTTGACAATTGAATCTTATTAAATATTAAGTATGTACGATTTTTGCCTTTTTAACTTCATCTTGACTCGTCCTGGTTTTGTTTGACCTAAGTGTTTGAATGTTTCCATGTTTTCTTTTGTTTCTTAAATGTCAAATCATATTTTTTGTCCGTTTAAAGGTTGATTTTTGGTCCTGAGTGAAAGTTAAAGAATCAAGATGGTCATTAGTAGCTTTAAATTAGTCATATGAGATGCAACAAACGGGACTCTGGCTCATTTTGTTAATTTTCTTTATTTTGATATACTGTTGTAACGTGATGACTAATTAAAAATGGACAGCATAAGTTCTTTTTCAGTAAGGTGAAAAAACTGAAGCATTTCCTGGTGTTTTAGCTGAGAACATCAGTTACATATTAACAGATCTATTATATTCATTAAAAACGCTAAACAAAACTGACATTTTTCAACAGAACTGTTCAATACCTTTGTTGAAACGATCATTCACATCAGATTCTGTGTAAGACTCTCCTTTTCAGGGTCTCATTCCCTCTGGAAATGTTGCTCCTCATTTCCCACGTACAGCATCTCTTCACTTTTTTGCCTTGTAATGACCTTTTTTTATTATTTATTTCTTTTGTATTCTATGTATTACCTCTTTCACTACTGTTGTACAGTGTCCTTGGGTGACTTGAAAGGCGCTTAGAAATAAAATTTATTATTATTCCTATCATTATTATTATTTGAAAGAGCATTTGGAGACAAGATGTTTGTGTGCATGTTGGAACCAAAATATGTGGGATATCACAAATAATGTTTGTACATTCACAGTCATGTCAGATTTAGTACATTTAATCTCTAGAGCAGATCATTTATTTTACATTAGCTTCAGTCTCACTGTCAGCAGGTTATGCCATTATGTTTATTACATACATTATGGGGATGCTAGATGTTAAAATAAATGCGGTTTGGATGAGATGCTTCAGTGCATTTCCCTCTTCTATCAACACTCTTTAGCTTTGCTTTGAAAAAGTTGTCCAGATAAATCCTATTACGGATGGAAAACCTGGTCGAACATGAGTTAATGAGTCCAGAACGAACGGGTTAGTGTCACTTACTTAGTTTCGGTGTTAGAAGGACGAAAACTCCAATTTGGACTTCTGTTTCTGGGACAAAAGCAGGTTTTAATGTGGGGTTGATGTCCCCGGTCCAGCCGTGCCGTGCCGTGCCGTGCCGTAGCAGCAGCTGCTCGGTTAGCTGTTAGCTAGTGAGTGTAAACACGGCACGGTACGGCTCGGCTTTTCACATTAAAAGTCTGGGTTCAGTCCCGTTCCGTTGTAACGCTTTTAAAGTGGCCCACCAGACGGTAATGGGTCTGTTAAAATGTGTTGAAATGTCTTAAAACGCAACGTCTTACCGTTACCGTATCCGTGTTGACAGCTGACTCTTTAAATGTCTCCAAACGGCTGGTTACGCACATGACGTCAGCGTGTTTTCAATTTACCGCGCATGCGTACAAGCGGCACAAGGCACAAACAAAAGTGTCTTCTTTAATATTCCCCGAGCACCTATTACTTTTCCACTCGGTTTCGTCGCCGAGGGTTTTGGAAAAACACCCGCAAATTATACACCGAAACGCGCGGCTTCTTTCCAGAGGTGTGCGATGACTTTTTGGAGAGATTCAAGAATTTTTCACAGTTATTCGCAAAAACCTGCTAAAAAATCCCATAAGAAATGTTTTTCCCAGTGCTACTGCTTCCACCTGGAGACCTCATTTAAACTTTAAAACTGAAGTTTGTTGTTTTAGTCAGCCCTACTGCTCCATATAGAATTTTATGAAAACATCTACAAGTTGTAAATTATTATGTGAGATATACATTCCAGACATATTTTCTTTGATACCAGTTAGTTTGCAGAATAACGTGAGGGGTAAAGCAAGGATAAAAGAAGGTTCAAAGTGTTTATTGTCATATAAGCAGTTTGTACGGTACAATGAAGGCCAATGAACTTCTTATTTTACCGTCCACCCAGAGTACCGACGACAGAAAGACAAAAACAAGAGTAACACTAAAATAAGCATATATAAAAACTGTGTAAATGCGTGTGTATAAAATAAGATTATATAAAGTTATATATATATGTGCAAAAAAATAAATAAATTATAGTGTATATAGATATGAATGTATAATGTATATATAGAAGTCCAAAGTGTTGATGCAGGCAGTTCTCGGTAAATCCAAATCTGTTTACTGCAGTATTAGCCCATGTGCTGGAAACAAAAATGCGTATGGTTGATGTACCCGACCCCTACTCCCAACACTAACCCGACCCCTACTCCCAACACTAACCCGACCCCACCCCTACATCTAACCATAACCTGACCCCCATCCCCAACCCTACCCCTAAACCTAATACATTTCAGCTTTTCATGTTG
>JAPQRQ010000001.1:28508469-28521133 GCA_037367365.1 Apogon talboti
CTGGGTTTATGTTCAGATAATGACAGATTTTGCTGAAAAAGTCACTCTTTTCTTCAGTTTCCTCTGTTTCTGATGTAATAACCTTTGAATTTACTCTGAGCTTTTATGAACATCTACATGATCAGAAAAATACATGATTTTGTTCTCAAACAATGCAAAACACAGAGGATAATATTATAATAAATGGTTGTATTTAGAGAAAAAAAAATCGTATTGGAACTGCGACAAAAGGAGCACCAGGTCTTTATGGGTTAAAGTGACATGAAGAACCAGACTGAGATGATGTCCAACAACGAGAGGATCTGCAGAAGAAAGAGTGTGTTATCAGGACACTTTATATGTCGATTGAAAACACTAAGTCAGCTAACTGTGACAGGCATTGTTTCTGCTTGGTTTTCTGTTGATGCTGATTTATTCTCCTGCAGGTTCTGGAGCTGACGAAAGAATGGACCAACAAATGGAACGAGACGCAGAACATCCTGAAGGTAATGTCGGTGGAGGCAGCTTTAGCAGACCTGGAGTCTGAGGTCACACAAGTCAGAGTAGTTGATATTTAGTCCAGTCAGATGTGACTACGTTCCCTCAGAGCTATGAGACAAGGATTCACCATGGCAACGGGGTATGAACCAACAGACGTGATATGTTCAGTCAGTGGAGGAAAAAATACTATAGAAAATAAAACCGCAGCAGAAGAGAAAGACAAATTACACACATTGTTCACTTTATGGATTTAAGAAAGAAGTGAGCTGAGAAATGGATAAATTAACATCCTCTAATGTTGCAAATCAATCTAGAGGCAAAAACAGAAACAGCAGATCAGAAGATCATGTTGGAGGATGATATTAAATCTATCTGGATGAACGAAGAATTCTGTCCAAAGCTGTGTATGAATCTTGTGTTCTGTATTAGACTTAGTCAGTTTAATTTAATTGTAGTTTTTTCAACAATAAATTTATTTAGTTTTTAACATGAATAGAAAAAATGTAAAAGTTAAATTACACATAAGACAAATAATTATTGAATACATAAATGGAGAATCGCCAAAGTAAACCTCTGCCTTTCCACACAGACTTTAATGCCACTCCATCCATATGCCATTAATCCGTAGGTGTAGTATGGAGTTGCTCCACCCTTTGCAGCTACAACAGCTTCAACTCTTCTGGGAAGGCTTTCCACCAGGTTTAGGAGTGTGTTTGTGGGAGTTTTTAACCATCCCTCTAGAAGTGTATCAGTGAGGTCAGGTACTGATGTTGGATGAAGGTCTGGATCCCAGGGTCCACTCTAATTCATCCAAAGGTGTTCTGTCAGGTGGAGGTCAGGACTCTGTGTGGGCCAGTCCAGGTCCTCACCAACAAAAAAGTGAATTGAACGCCCATGAAGCCCTCTGTCCTGCTCTGGAGTTAGTCTGAAGGACACGTGAAGTTTGGACGTCTGTAGATGTTGACTCTGCAGGAAGGTGTGGACACTGTGGCCTCAGCGTGTACTGACCCCACTCTGGGGTTTTACGTGGACAACCACTTTGTGAATGAGCTGCTGTTGTTCCAAATGTCTTCCACTTTCTTATACCGGACATATACTGGGAAATGTCATCAACAGACTTATTTCCCAGCGTGGCGTCCTATCATGGTACCACCGACAGTCGAGCTCCTGACAGTCGGCCACTCTTTCACTAATGTTTGTAGAGTCAGTCTGCATGTGTAGGTGGTTGATTATATTCACCTGTGGGCATGGAAGTGACCAGAACACCTTTATTCGATGATTTGGAGACGTGTCCCAATACTAATATAGTTTATATCCCACCCACTGACAGGTCCCATTGGAATGAGGTAATCAACATTCCTACCACTTTACCTGTGTCAGAATGTCAGGGCTAATCAGTGTAAAAGTCATTTATGAAGGAAGTGAAATGATCAATATGTAATATGCCTGGAACATAAAATAAACAGTTGAATATATCTGTTTGCATATTTGCATTCACAAGGTGGCGTTATGGCTTTACGGTGTTTGATAAGGAACCAAACCCAGAGCTAACACCTCAACCCGACTTGTCCAATGAATGTGAAGTTTAAACACATTTATAGCATCTTTTTCAATGTGTTTATTGCACCAACAATGATAATGTGATTTATTGGTTTATATTTAGGACGTTTGAGGCTTAACATGTACTTGAATGGATCTCCATGAGCTGCAGCTGTGTAAACAACAGTTAAAATGTCCAATTAAATCCTGAGACAAAGAGCACTGATAAAACCAGACAGATGATCGACTCCGAACGTCCTCCAGACTACCGCCAGGCCATGTCTGATTGTTTTGTTGAATTATTTATCTTGTTGCAGTGATGAAAGCCGGCTGATTAAAATCTGTGTGTGTGTGCATGTGTGTGTGTGCGTGTGTGTGTGTGCAGGAGGAGACTCTGGCTCTGAGGAAGGAGGGCATCGGTGTGGTGCTGGACTCGGAGCTGCCTCACCTCATCGGCATCGACGACGACCTCCTGAGCACCGGCATCATCCTCTACCACCTGAAGGTCAGACCCAGCCGCCTCAGCTGAGGTCACAGACGGCTGTGTTGATTATGTGTAACCTTTGTGTGTGTTCTTCACACAGGAGGGACGGACATACGTGGGCCGAGAGGACGCGTCCACGGAGCAGGACATCAGTGAGTGTCTGCCATCCATCTGCACACTACACTAGTCTGAACCAGCATTAGCAGGAAGTGTTAAGAACGAAGGACCGGTCCCTCTGTACTGTTTCCAGCTGAGTGCATTTAGTTTCAGGTACACCTTAAAACAGATGCATGTTTAATTTAATTTGTTGGATTAACATTAACAGGTCATACTCTGAATTCTGAACATACTCATTCATCTGAACATTTTACATTTGCAAACAGTCTGTATCAGCAGAAGTTGGAGGCTGTGGTGAATACTGGGCCTGTGAACCGGATATACTGACTTTAAAGGCTGACCTTCAGGCGTTACTCACTTTGTCTTCAGTCAAGTGTTACCCTGGTTCTGCAAACAATCTGTCAGCAGCGGAATTTGTTCTGCTGCACAGAGGATTGTGGGTAGAGTGACTGGATGCTTCAGGACATGGTGGTGTGTCTGACAGGAGTGTGTAGTGTATTCAGACATGTTAAATACTATGACAGTAGTAGGAGTATTGGGTTCAAGCATGTTTGACACCGGTACCAGTCATCGTATGAATCTGTAGTTTTATTATTCAGCTCATGTGCATTTTTATAAAGTCAAAGCAGTTGTACAACATGAATATAAACCTATTGACGTCATAAAGATGAATAAAAGCTGTTACACTGCATTTGCTGACACTGACATTCATTCACACAATACAAGGCAGGTTTTTATACCTGATAAAACACATTTTCATAACTCAGTCGGTGACATAATAGTGTATATTAAATATAAAAAAAACCCAAAATGGTTCCACACCAGTGCTGTGGATAATGGAACACACAGCAGGTCTTAACATGAGCCAAAAAGAACTGTTCATTCAGTCTAAACAACCAAACAGTTTCTGACATTAATCATGTGCAGTTTCTCTCCTGTATTTGTGCCTTATCATGTGTTTAATTCAATCTGTAAATGACTATCGCTGCTGTGCTGTTTTTTTTCCCATGTTCCCCGTTTCCTGTCGTCTGCAGTTCTGCACGGTTTGGACCTGGAGAGCGAACACTGTATGTTTGAGAACCAGAACGGGACGGTGACCCTGGTGCCGCTCGGTGGAGCCCAGTGTTCGGTTAACGGGGTCCAGGTGACGGAGCCGTCGCAGCTGAACCAGGGTGAGGCCCGACGCCGGAGCGGATCCTGCTGGTGAGGAAACGGAGGGCTGCGGCGTGTTGTTGACGGCTGTCGCTTCTCCTCCAGGTGCTGTGATTCTGCTCGGCCGGACCAACATGTTCCGCTTCAACCATCCGAAGGAGGCGGCCAAGCTGAGGGAGAAACGGAAGGTGAGGCGTGGAGAGGTGATCCGCTGCAGCTGAAACAGGACGCCTCCTCTTGGGGTTCTTCATTGTAGTGTTGTGTCTGCTCCTACTGTCGAACTCTGGACTTTATCTCGCTGGAGAGTTTTACTGACAAACAACCAAACCTGAGTACAGTCCATGAGCGGCGCCGTCAGTTTATCATCCTGCATCACCTTTTACAGTAACATACAGACTCTGGGGACAAACCACTTTCTCATTTTTTATAACATAATCTTCATTTTACACCAGTAGATTCGATGTATATCAATATTCTAATTGAATAATTCTGTATTTTTTTTTCCACCATTACTTCATGGGTTTTTCTATGTGGACACATGTAACCAGATTAAAAGCCTGCTTACATACACCAGTCAGAAGAGTCTTACCCGATCACACTCCTTCAGAGCTAAATTTCCTTCCGATGGAAAAGAGCGACTGTTACCTTTTTAGTGCTGATCATTCTTCAGTTTCTGTTAAATACTTCTGGATATTTTTTTTATTATATTCTACTGTACTCTGCTACTTCACTTCATAACGTTACATCATGACTTCATAGTATTGTAACATTATATTGATTGCATAGTATTATGAGTATTTTATGAAATTCTGTGGGATAATATTGAAAATTACTCTACAATAGATATTCCTCCACCTACAGACAGGTCTGTGGTTAAAAAAAAAAAAACCACAGTATAAATAAAATAATACATATATTTTGATGAATACAGAGTTTAAAAAAAAAAAACAAGAAACAGGTGGTTGTTTTTTTTAAAAAAATCCATCCATTAAAACCAAATCAGGACAAAAAGGAATGAGGCACATTAAAATTATAGTCTATTTTTTGGTTGTTTTATATGTTCGGAAATCGACTCATAAATGACTGAAAAATATAAATACAACACAGAAAAATGCAAATCATGACACGCTGCGTGGTTAAAGCTGAGCCTGCATTCTGATATCTGACCTTTGACCCCCCCCTCCATCCAGAGTGGGCTCCTCTCCACCTTCAGCCTCTCCATGACCGATCTGTCCAAGTCGTGTGAAAACCTCTCCACCATCATGCTCTACAACCCGGGGTGAGTCGGAAATGCTTAAATTCCCAGATGTGCATGTGATCAGCTCTGCATCGAACCATCTGGACTCTGACTCCTCTTCACTGTTAGATCAGTGTCATGTGATTAAACCTGATCAGCGTATTTACCATCTTTTAGCTCCACATACACAATCATGTAGACACAAAAGATCGATCTGCCGCTGAAAACAGTCCCAAAACTCTTCAGAGCTTACTGTTCACTGTTAATTTGAGACATACAACAACAAAACAAACATAATATGGACAGTAACAACAGTCATGTCTGAACGACAGCAGGAAGAAGCCTATGTTTATATGGCCCTATCCACACTTCATGGTCCACAGACTAGTGGTACGTTTTCACTGAATTATGGTAAAATATACCAAACATGAGGTAAATGACATAGCAATAAAAACACAGCAAGTCCAGACAGCGACAGTGTGACACAGGATACGTCAGGAGTTATGTAGAAGGAAATATGTCCAACATGATGCAAGTTCTTGAACATAGTCAGGTCCATAAGTATTTGGACAGTGACACTATCAGTCCAGATGTGTGGACTTTCAGCTTTAATTCAAGGGGTTTAACTAAAATATTGTATTAAGCATTTCAGAATTACAACTTTTTTAACCATAGTCCCTCCATTTTCAGAGGCTCAGAAGTAATTGGACAAATTTAGATCATTATAAATATAAATGATTGTTTTTAATCCTTTGTCTGAGGTCTGAACTTATGGACGTCACCAAACACTGGGTTTCCTCCTGGAGATGTTTTTCCAGGTCTTTTCTACAGATGTCTTCAGGTGCTGGTGTTAGTGGGTCATTGTGCCCTCAGTTTCGTCTTGAGGAACTGAAACACTGCTCTGATCTTGGGTTGAGATCAGGTGAAGAACATCCCATTTCTATTCCTGTGGTGGTGTACAGAGGCAGAATTACACTGGGTGTCCACATACTTATGGACACGAGTGTGGATCTGCAGAACTCAAAGTAAAATTACAAAACACAACCAGGGTTTCTTAAACATTTTACATAAAACCACAAATGTGGAGTCATCCTCACCATGAACAAACCCACATGTCCACTGGAGAAAGCATCTCTGACATCATCAGGTTGTGTTTCCTCGGTGAAATCTGAAGGATGACTGGTCTAAGGCGACGCAGTGTAAACGTGTCGACAGCAGTGAATTTGATCTGGTATTAACTGTGTCCCCCCTGTCCTGTCGACAGTCTCTTCACTGAGAAGGGCCCCGTCTTCCTCAGGTAGAACCAGCCGTCCACTTCCTGTCTCACTGTCCCGTTTCTCACACCAGAAAGACGTGTTGACTTGTCCGGTCTAAGACTCAACATTCATTGTCTGCTTTTGATTGATTGATTTCTTTTGTTTGCATCTCACCCTGCAGCTTTTGTCTCCGTTTTCACCGTAGAAAAAGACAGCGTGTTGTTTTTGCCTTTTTTTTTCCATTGCCTGCCATCTAGTGTCAGTTTCTTTGTCGACTGCCGTTGCTGTTAGTTTACTGGTCGTGGTGTCGAATCCCGTGTGGTGTTGGTGTCTACTTCTGATCAGAATAAAAGAAGCTGATGGAGGTTTTGTGTCTTCAGGTTGGAGTTCGAAAGACAACAGCGAGAGGAGCTGGAGAAGCTGGAGCTGAAAAGGTACGAGGAGTCGTTTAGAAAGATATGTAAAAACTTGAACCGAATAAGACTCTGTTGTTGGTGGTGATGCTCCGGATGGGATTATGAGCAGCTGCTTTTTACTGAGGTTTTATTATGCTTTTTTCTGATTTTATACCCAACGATCCCAATGATCATGAGATATAAGATAAGAATTTAGAGTTTCTAAACATCTGTGGAACCTCAGTGGAGATGATTCTCCCATGAAGCCATTTGGGTGTTGGATCTACAATAACATGTGGTGGGCTCTGCATGTTGTCATTGTAGGAGGCTCATTAAAGAGATGGAAGCGAAGCAGCAGAGTGAGAAGGCAGAGCTGGAGCGCCTCCAGCAGGAGGTGGAGAGTCAGCGCAAAGAGTCTGAGGAGGTGCAGCAGCGGATCTTACGGCAGGAGGAGAGCCTCCGCCACCGCAGCCAGGACATCGAGAGCCGCCTGCGGGACTTCCTGGCCGAGAAGGAGCGCTTCGAGGAGGAGCGGCGCTGTGAGATCCAGGGGCTGGACCTGCAGGAGCAGCAGAGTTGGAGTCAGCAACAGGAGGGAGGCGCAGGGGGGGAGGGAGAGGAGCAGCGGCGCAAGCAAGAGGCTGCGGAGAAGACAGAGATCTTCAGGGAGCTGGAGAGGCTGAAGAGGGAGCGGGAGGAGCAGAAGGTACGGCTGGAGACGGAGCGGCGGCGGCTGGAGGAGCAGGAGCGGGAGCAGCTGAGCCTGGTGGGGAGGCTGGAGGAGCAGCTGAGGGAGAAACACGAGACCGCCACCACCCTGCTGACCCGGGAGGACGGCCGTCGGCTGGAGGAGGAGCGGCGAGCACTGGCCGAGATCAGGGAAGACCTCCTGCGTGCCAAAGAAGCCGGAGAGAGGCCTGACGGAGAGGGAGCAGGCGAGGAGGCCAGGTCTGCGCAGGCCCGCTACACCGACTTCAAGGAGGCCCAGGTGAAGGAGCTGGACCAGATGGAGGAGGGACTCCGCCAACAGAGGGAGCGTCTGGAGAAGGAGATGGCCTCTGAGCAGGCGACACTGCTGCTCCTCACCCACAGCCTCAAAGAACGGCAGCAGCAGCTAAAGGAGGCGCAGGAGAAGGGGGCGCAGGATGCCACGGCGGTCGGTCAGGAGGAGCAGCTGCTCCGACAGGCCGAGCACCGGCTGCAGGTGAAGGAGCGCCAGCTCAACAGTCTGTCTGACAGACTCCTCCCAGCACTGGCCGAGGAGAAGCAGAGGGCGGTGGAGGTCCTGGAGAGGAGCAACGGGAACTGTGACGGTCCACCAGGACTGGACAACACCCTGTACCAGGTCAGGATGTGGACACAGCACAGGCAGAATGAGGAGGGTACCAGGGAATACTGCAGGGGACTGCTAAATAATACCACAAATACAAAAACATACAAGGAAATGCAACAAAATACCACAAAGTACCACAAAATAATACTACAAATACCACAAAATACTAGAAAAAATAGATTAGAATACCACAAAATATGACAACATACCACAAAATGATACCACACAACAGTACCACAACACAAAAGTGACAGATCAATGCAGGTGGTTCAGAAACAGCTGTGTGTGTTTTAGCCCCGGTCTGAAGGGGAAACCAGGACCAGGTCCAGGACCAGGTCCATGTGGTGTTTGTTTGAATCGGGTCCATGTGTCAACAGGTGGAGAAGGAGCTGGAGGACAAGGAGGAGAAGCTGAACCTCCACTGGCTCAGCACTCAGCAGCTCCAGCAGCTGCAGGAGACTTACGAGTTCACCGCCAACGTGGCCCGGCAGGAGGAGAAGGTGCGGAGGAAGGAGAAGGAGATCCTGGAGTCCAAGGACAAGCAGCAGAGGGAGGCCATGGAGCAGGCGGTGGCCCGGCTGGAGAGGAGGCACTCGGCCCTGAGACGCAGCGCCTCCACGGAGCCTGACCGCGAGGAGCAGAGGGCCAAGAGCTCCGCCTCCAGGAACCAGAGGAGCGGGACCGAGCTGGAGCAGCAGAGGTAGGCATGAGGGCTTGGACCGGTTAACCCGGTGAATCAGCTGACAACTGCCCTGCGGTGGTTTATCGGTTAGGCTCAATGACAACAACGCACTCACTGTATTTCATCATCTTATCTGTTTACACTCACACTTATACTCTGATCATTATCTGATTCATCAGTGGAGAATAAAGCCACCTCTGACTTTACCTGTTGTTCCATTCCCTCAGACCATGATGACGGAACAGCAGATTATCACAGACTACAAACATGTGCTTGAACCCATCATTGGTGCCTTTTCTCAGTTCGTCGTCGTGCTTCACTGTTCGTACCGGTGACCTGACAAAGCTCACGGTAGAGTGGATCTGTCGTTGATCTACCTTCTGGTTCTGTCCAGGGTGGAGCGTGAGATCCAGAAGCTGCGTCAGAGGATCAGCGAAGGCGAAGACAACAGGACTCACTCCGTCACCGCCGACGACAAGCCGGGTCACTGCAGCTCTCCGGTCAGCCACATCCAGAGTCTGAACACGCTGCTGCCGCTGTCCGACGACAGGTAACCCACCAAAAGCACACATCTGGAGGGAAACCAACACTTACTCTGCAGTTAGAGGTCGATGCAACGCAAAGTGAACGCCCACATGAAGTAGATGTGGACGTTTGACAGAATCAGTCTGTGAAAGGCTGCAGGTTTTAACCCCTAACCACCATTGAACCAGTCCCCCAGAGCATATCGTTTTATTTTTACATGCTATAGTGACATTTGGACTTTTTGTTGGATATCTGCAAACCATCAGTGGAAGGAAAGGGCGCTCTGGGACAGGTCAAATGTGGAATATGGACGTGGAACTCCTCCGCTTTTACAGGAAAAACCTGTTATTGATCTATGTTACTTGGATGGAATTCTCTCTCCATCTAAAAATACATACATAACTCAGAGCACAGATGCTCCAGGTTACATGAGGTTAAATGTACAGGTTTAAGGGGATTTAGGCTGAAGACATAAAAACAGTCTGTGGTGGTGATGTGGAGACGGACTCGACAGCTTCCAAATGAGCCACAGCTGTATTCTGTATCTGTGTGCCAGTTTGACTTTGTATGTTGGAATAAAAATACACACGATGCCAACTATGTCGACTGAAATAGCAACATTATCCACAATAATCACACCCTTTTTACACCGCGTTGACATTAAAGGACTCGTCTTTCCTTTCGATTTGCTCTGATTCCATGTGAGAATGTGTGAAATGCTTCTGATTCACCAGCGTCAAGGGTTCATGAGGAAAAATAAGAAAATGTCTTTGTTCAGTATATGATCTTTAATAAACAATGGGTGAATTTGTCATATGTGAATAATTCATGCTTTCATTTGGTGTTCTTTAAACGGAGACTTTCCTCATAAAACCTGGAAAAAGTCAAATAAAAACTCATTTAAAATCATTCAGATCCTAAAAACGAAGATAAAACATTAAATTAAACTGAGACTGGATAAAACAAATGGTGTTTTAACTTCAGAACCTCTCCGCGGTCTTTGTATTAACAGAATAAATGCGTACATCGAAGAGGAAGTCCAGCGCCGGCTGCAGAAGCTCAACCTCCTCAACGGCGGCAGCAGCAGCAGCAGTATGGATCTGTCTGTTTCCTTTGAATCGCTCAAGGTCAGTCCCGTCACAAACTGCAGACACGCACAAGCCGACCGTTCCACCATCAGTTCCTGTTGAAGCTCAGTCTGCACCTTGTGTCACCCTGTCACTGTACGTCTGGTTTTTGTCCTTTTAGTTTAATGGAAACTGGTTTGGGTTTGACCCCGACCACATGAAGTATTCAGAGGTAACGGACTATGAGCTGATGGGTGACATGAAGAGGAAACCTAGAATGAAGCACAGGAGTAGGAAAATGATATTAAAACAGTTTGGTATAAGTTATATACCAGATTTTGCTCCGTATCTCTCATATCCTCCAACTTTCACACGTGGAATTTGTAGAATCAATGTTTTCCTCCAATCGAGACATAGTGTCTGTGACCTTGTGACATAGTTTTGACAATAATGTCACTGTTGTCAGATTTGTAATGATTAATTAGTGACTTAGTAAAGTTGTAACTCCTTGAGTTATTCCCACAGAGAAAATGTACACATATACATAATCTATGCATGATTTGACTTAAACAAGAGTTTACAGACTTTTTATTTATGCACCACTATAGACTAACATGCACACATTTTTAATTCTGTGTATACACACATGAAACCTTTGAAAGTAACCTTAACCCATAGAGTCACATTAAATATTTCAACTCTTCATAACGTGCATGTCCATGATGCAGCTGTTCTTAGACTGATACAGATCAGATTTCAGTACCAGCCCTCTCTGATGGACTTTGTCTGTTTTAATGAGTAAAAGCAGCAGGTTGTGTGACTTTTCTGATATGTAGCTCTCCGACCTGCAGGAGGACGAGGAGGTTAGCGACTGTAGCTCTGTTAGATTAACAGAAGAGGTAAGAACAGGATCAGAACCCACCTGTCCTTACTTCCATGATGTGCATGACTCCCCGGTTCCGAATCGGCTCAATCACACTCCAGATCAGTTTGTTTTGTACTTCTTTTCATTTCACTGCATCCGGTTTGTATAATTCATCCTGATTCTTTTCCCACTTGTCCCTTTGCCCCTTTAATTTTTCAGTATATTTTGGATAAATGTGTGAAACAGATGATCTTTTAACTGAGTTTTTCTTTTTCAGGACAATGAAAAGCTGCAAAACCTAAACCCACGGAGGCTTAAATATGAGGTAAGACCGGATTTTATTTTATTTTTTAGAAAAAAATCATGAAACATGTAATAATTTAACAGTTCTATCACGATCTTGTCTGTGTTGTGGGAATACTCCTCATATTGTTCAGAAGCACGATGAAGGTCAATTACATCATGAAATTGCATGTGAATGTGATCCCTAGATTAACTTCAGTGATTAAATACAATTATAACAGAACTGATGAATGACTTTCTCTTTTTAATATTCATACTTGACAGAAAAAACCAAAGACAGACAGCTTTTGTTCCATGCTTCAGTCACTAAGATGAGATGTGTCTGATTTATTTACAACACTGAATGTTAGAGAGCTGCAGTGATGATGTAAACCTGAAGGTGTGGTTTTCCCTCAGCTTTTGGATTCTTCAGAAAATTAACTCAATGGAGAATAATTTAAAACAGGTATTGTTGAGCAAGATCAGTTGTACAAATAAAAACCATTTCATGACTGGTGAAATAAACGAATATAGTAACCAAAAGTAAAGCCCAAGTGTTCCAGAGAGCAGGGTAGTATTTTGAGGTGTAATGCCACCGACAGCCACTAGATGCTGCTCTAACGAGCCCAGGATCTGATCCAGACATCAGCCCCTTTTTCCACTGCAGGAACTTCATTCATTACCCAGAATTTTGAAAAATGTTTCCATCAAAATTAACGGAGAAAAAAACTTTCCCTGAACAAGTGCTCCTGTGGACCCTCTGTGATGTTTAACTACCCACAATCCTCTGTGTAAGCAAAAATGCTGTTAAATAACAAAGAGCCAGTGACAACCACAAATAAAACCTCAGCAAGGAAGAATGAAGAGCCAATCCCTTCATCAATACAAAATACATTTTTAATACTGTAAAATAAGGCGATTTGAAGTTCACTAACATTACATTAAACACTTCAGCGTGCTGCTAGATAAATAAATACAACATCCAGAGGAAAATGAAATCATAAAAGATAGAAATAATAAGAAAAGAAAGCACAGAATATATACAGTCATAATAAAAGCTCCATCCATTAGCTAACATTTAGCATTAGCTCACAAATAATTGGACCACCAGATCGCTAATAATCTGATAACTCCAGGAATCAGATAATGATTGGAGTCTTAGTGTGTTAGACATCACCTTCACTAGAGTGTGACTTAAAGTCACCCACTTCATGTATAGTTTACTGGAATGACACCTCCAACTAAAGGGT
>JAPQRQ010000001.1:28605334-28622990 GCA_037367365.1 Apogon talboti
GAGACAAGGAGTCAGGAAGGAGACAAGGAGACAGGAAGGAGAGAGGAGGCGACAAGGAGAGAGGAAGGAGACAAGGAGAGAGGAAGGAGACAAGGAGACAGGAATGAGAGAGGAGGAGACAGGAAGGAGACAAGGAGGAGACAAAGAGACAGGAAGGAGACAAGGAGAGAGGAAGGAGACAAGGAGACAGGAATGAGAGAGGAGGAGACAGGAAGGAGACAAGGAGACAGGAAGGAGACAAGGAGACAGGAAGGAGACAAGGAGACAGGAACGAGAGAGGAGGAGACCAGAAGAAGACAAGGAGATAGGAGGAGACAAGGAGTGTGTTTGATTCCTAATTTTATCGATTTCAAACCACATTTCCTGAGATCTTAGTTTGTTTAAAACATCTGTATATTTGACCCTTTTTTTAACCTTATATCCAATAATTTCACTACTTTCTCACATAGATAATATTGATTATATGATACAAGGACCTTTTTCTGTTAAATATCGATAAAACAGAGACATAAAGCAGCTCTTTAAACCCTTGGATCTTGGTTTTGTGTGTACGTTCTGTTTCCTCCAGACCGGATCAGACTATTTGTTGGATTTTCCTGCACATTCATACATTCATCTGGACCGTCGGCTTAAACAAAAACCAAATCAGGTTCTAAAGAGTCCACGAAGTTCAGAAACCTGTGGTTGTTTCCCGTTTCCAGTGTCTTCCTCATATCCACTACACTGTGGTTCCATTACTGAAGCAGCTTCTTAACCACACAGCAGAACCCTGAAGCTTTACACCATGTTACTATTGTCATTTTATTCCATTCCATCTGTATAGAAATGTGATTAAAGATCTCTTTGGACATGTTTTTTGTCCCACGGACATCAGGACAAAAGCAGACACATTCTTGACTTTAGCACCTCAGACTGTTCTGACTTTACAACCTGTCCTCCTTAACTTCACAGTCAAACAGTCCCAGAACAAACTGAACCTCTAAAGTCAGTACAAACGGACCAGACTGGGTCCATGTCCCCAGACCCCGTCACCGTGTTTTAATTCACATCCAAACTAATAAAAAAACCAACCAAGCAGAAGCAGCAAAACTCAGAGTGTTTTCAATCTAATCCAGTGTTTGAGGTTTGGATGTAAATATATACAGAGGTTCATACGACTGAACATCTCATATTCCGTAAACATGCTGAATAACCTTCTCATTTTTTACACAAATTTAGACAGAAGTGTTCTAAACGGATCTAAATCACCATCGAGGTTGGAAATCGTGAGACAAGTTAATTATTATGAATTTGCAGATTTTTACACACATTACCAACAGCATCTGTGTGTCATATAATTGGGCCTAAAAATGGATTATTTCTCTGTAATTGCAAAAAAAAGCTGAATTTAAGAGCACTAAATATTCATTATATATTGTGCTCATAAATCTACATACCCTGGCCAAATTTGTGAATTACTATTTTCCTCTATTGTTATGTTTTATTTAATTTTTTTCGATGCCTTGTAGATTAGTTTGAATCCCATTTACTTTTATTTTCATTAAACCTTCCAGTTCAATGTTAGAATTGTTTGTAATTAGTAAAGGTGTCTGTAGGATGTACTTCTGGTACATGTTATATACATCTTCAGGTTTCGACCCCAGTGGGAGTAAGAGAGGATCTAAAGGAACAGTCACATGTACAATGTGTTCAATCCCCAAAAACATGTGCGTAATCACCTGTTTTTCCACCTGTCCTCCAACAAAATGCAGCCACGGGTTTTTTAACATAAAGAGAAATGATCAAAGGACTGTTAAAATATTACATTTTTAGTTTTCAGTTGAATTCTTTCCAAAATTGACCATTTATTTGGTCTCATGAATTTGTTGCTGTCCACAAGGGGGTCCCACAGGGCTCTGCATTAGGTCCCCTCTTATTGATTATTTAGATATGACCTGGGTCTAAATGTGTCAGAAGTTAATTTTCATTTTTATACTGATATTATTATTATTTAGCTGTTTTGTACACAGAAGTGGTGATCTTTACTGTTTCTGTTCATGTTCATTTGTTGCTTTCTGTTTTTAAATACAAACTGAAAGTTCTCGAGGCTGACACCATAAGATGCACTAGTTTTCCATAATCTGTCTGTAAATTGAGTCTTTTTTCTTTTATTTCTCACACGTTTGTGTTTTAACTGTGTAATTTTCTAAGTGTGTTTTGTATTTGTTGCTGCCTATCTTGGCCAGGACTCCATTAAAAAGAGGTTCACAAATTACCCCCATTCTAATATTCAATCTACACTAAAAAGAATAAATAAATAAAACACAGAATCAAACTCAGCACTAAAACCACATATAAAACACCAAAGTATTTCTTCTGGGTTCAACTGGACCGGTTTAGCTCCTCTGAAAACGTTTCGTCTCTCATCCAAGACACGTCTTCAGTTATAATCAACAATGTTCCTTAAAAGGATGTCAAAGCAGAACCTGATTTAATCAGAAAAAATCTACATCCACATTTATCCGTTTCCCATTCGGTTAAAATGACTTTACATTTATTTAAAGAGACCAGCTACTGTTTTTCCATTTTTATCTCCTTGTTCCATTCAGTGGAACCAGAACACTGAACAGATTTCAATCCCAGTTCCGTCCTGACTTTCGGAACATAGACATAACAGATCTTAGACTGGAGACTGTCATTACTAACGTCATTCCAACAGATGTAGATCAGTAAATATGAAGGAAACAAAACTGTACCAGCGTTTCAGTTTGTCCATCCAACTTGAGCGTATAAAACAAGGTGATGAGTGAGTGTTTTAAGGTTTAGAACCAACCACAGAGCACTGAGACATACAGGACATCACATAGACAATGTCCCCTTAATCCAGCACAGACAGGAAAGCAGCAACAACGAGACTCTATTTAGAGTCAAAGGTCTCTTTAAAAGTTGCTGAATGTGAGGAGTGAAGGACAGCGCCTCATCTGTTAAAATCCCAGATATCTGTAGGTGGTTTGATAAAACGTCCTTTAACTTACAGCAACCAGAGCTGAGCGGCGGCGGGTTCGGGGCTGGTCCAGACTCGACCTCCACCAGACGACGAAGTTTAACCCGACAGGACGCAGTGTTTGTTCATGGCCAGAGCGCCGGCCTCCCTCCGTCTGTACCAGCCTCTCCGATCGCAGGAGGCCTCCACGCCGCCACACAATCCTCCATTCACTGTCCCACACAGACGCACACTGTCAAAGACGCCAACGGACGCCGCCACACGGCCGCGGACACACGCCCACGCGCATCGGTGTGGACGAGGACGTTAAGAAAACACCGGACATGTTTAATAGTGAGCTTAGAGACTAGAGGCATCAGAGCTTTACTGTTGATTCTTTAGTTCAGAGGTCACACACAACACCAACGAAGAAGAACTTGAACCGCTTATGAAGGACGTGTGTCTGGTCCCCTGTTGGTATCACATGAACTCCACTTGGTTTGGGTTCAAGCTCTCAACATTGCAACTAGAGCTGCAGCTATCGAGTATTCTTGTAATCGATTAGTTTATTGATTATTTTCTTTGATACGATTACACGTTTATTTGAACAGGCGAAAAAAACAGCAAAAATGTGAAAAAGACACATTTATTCCAGACCCAGCTGAAACAGAAAGTGTAAAAGTAAAAGGATGTATAAAAAAATCTATGTAACAATATCTATATGGAAATAACAAAAACAACAAGTGCAAAAGTATATATTCAAATATCTATAGATATAAACAACAAACGTCTGTAAACATGTGCACTGCAGTCTTCAACACATTTGTATCCAACTTACTAACCAATAAGATGGAAAAAAAAGTACAACTTAAAAAAAAAGCCAAATATTTTTACTGTTTGTGTGAAAGCTTAAACATTTAAAGGAGTAAGTGATGGTTCCAGTGAACATATTCTGGTCTGTTCTGAGCTACGCTACCTGTTGTGTTTCTGACCCTGTACAGGACTGACGCAGTAAAAGGCGTATCCAAACACAGGCATAACAACACAAAAGAACACAACAGCCTGACAACCATGATACGACTTCATATAGAACAATTCACTGTCAGATAAAAGCAGAATGCGTCTAAGTAATGTCCGTGTAACGTGTGAACGCTGCTGAGCTGTTCAGAGGACATGTGCTGGTGCACACTGAGCTGACGTGCACTGTGCATGTTCGCTGTAAACTGACGTGTCACATGTAAATGACACTGCAGCATATTTGCCACATTGCATTGTGGGTACTGGACCTTTTACTCATTGTGTTCTGTTTTATGTGCGGGGGTCCAAAGGGGGTTTTGTGTTAATGTTTATTAAGGTTAATGTGTCTGCTTTACAATGTTTATTGGCCTTTTTATGTTTATGTTTATGAATGTGACAGCATTAGTCAGAGCTGTAGGTCCAAAAATGTCCTGTTTGTCAATATCAAGCTGCAGCGATTGTGTGATTATTCTGAGCTTGGCACTTACAAAGTACAAACACTTCCTGTGCTTAAGACTACAGGTCCACTAATATGGGTTTTTCGAAGGCCAATGCTGTTTTGTTAAAAAATTTGGTCAGCTGATGTCCGATATCTACTTTTTTGAGGCTGATATTTAAGGCAGATTTTGTTTTTGTTTTTTAAGCACATTGACTGTAAAATACAACTGAAACACTCAGATAATTAAGATTTTTATACAGCAACATAAATGAAATTATTAATACACATATACATAGTACTCTTTCAACATTTATTGAACTTCAAATGCTGCCCACACAGGTGCCTGATCAAATATCTTCCAACATTTTTACTACTGATCAAATATCGGCTTTCAACAATAATGAAGGTCAATGGTCGATACTGAAAAATATCAATATATCAGCCTATCTCCACCTAAGACACAGAGTAAACTTCCTATTCTCAGTCTTCCAGTGTCACAACACTGTTGTAAATCTGTCATAATCACCTCAGGGGTCACATCAAGAATGCTGTGAAATTCATCTGGCGACCCCCCCACTTTGGGAACCCCTGCCTTAGAGGAAAGACTTCATCCTTCATTTTATCATAAACTTCACAATTTGAGATTTGAGAACCGTAAGAGGAACTGAATCTGTTGAACAAATGTCACGCAGTGAAAAGTATGAAAACGCAGGTAATGACGTACTCCACTAAAGTACAAGTACCTCATATACGCACTGAAGTACTGCAGTACAAGGGTTCAATTCCATTCTCCAACTGCACAAACTAAAAGGACGTGATCTCACACTGTATTTTATTAAAAGTCATCAGCGTGAATCACCATCTTTTAGGGACAAAACAGAGGCAGCAACAGTCAAACCCACAGTTTGTTAAATCCATGGAAACGTCCGCCCACGTTAAGCCTGGGTTTATCTGGACAGGTTCTGAAGTCGATTAAATCCAGACTTTAATGGATAATATGACTCAACAAATGCAAAAGTAGTCCAGTAGATTTTACTGAGTACTTCTAGCATTTCCACCTCCGCCTATGAGGTTATGTATCCTGTTGGAATCAGCTGAGTCTGACTTGGCTCAGTACGTTACGACACCACAGCAGAAGACAACACACACATGTAGTAGTTTATTTTTAATGTATTCATTTATTTTAACGTAGTATTTTTGATGGAGGACTTTTTCTCCGTAGCACTTTGAGATTCCATTGAAAGAAAAGTGCTTTATAAATGCAATTTATTCTGATTATTATACGTTACCATAGCAACACAGTGTAAACTACTGTACCGACTGCAGCCACGAGCAACACAACAGCAGAAGACAAAACCTGAAACTGTGTTAATGTCCAAAATAAACCATTCAGGTGAGAATATAACTGATCAGACTCAAATCTGTGGTCCATTTATCAAAATACAACATGACTTTAACATTAAATTTAACATTTTCAGAGATTACCCTAACGCCACGACACATATAAGCAGGCTCCCATCCGATGTGTGATCTGGGTGAGTGTATGTCTTATTTAGTAACGACTGAGCTCGGTGAAGGTGAGGTCGAGCTGAAATGAGCAGAGCTTCACATTATTTACACCCATTTGCACTGACGTGGTTTCATCTTCATCCCAAACACCGAATGGACTCAGAGCTGCACTGAAGACGATCACGATAAACCGAAAGTACAATGACAGACCAGATGAACCACCGCCGTATAAACTGAGACAGTTTCCATGGTGTCCATCACCTGGTACATGAACTGGACTCCATTAACAAAACACAACATCAACTCCTGCAGGTTCAAGTGACGCCACAGAATCACTATAAGTGACCTGAAAAACTGCAAAAACTAGCAGCAGGAATGCTAACTATGACCCATAATGCAACATTCTCTGTAAAACACAGTATTTACACCACAATATCTGAAGTGACTGATAGGAGAAAGCATAAACAAAATGAAGAGATTAATCAAGAAAATAAAAAAAGTAATTAAAAAAATTGGGGAAATTATTGAAATAAGCAAAAATGAACAAAATAATGTAGAAAATAAACAAAAAACTAACAAAATGAAGAGAACAATGAGCAAAAGTAAATAAAACAATGAACAAAATGAGGAAAATAATCAACAAATGAAGAAATTAAACAACAAAATGAAATGAAATAATGAACAAAAGGAAGAGAATAATGAAAGAAATAAAAATAATTTAAAAAATTGGGAAAACAATCATCAAAATGACCAAATAAACAATATACAGGGTTATTCAAAAAGAATGAACCGCTTTCATTATGTAATAAGGTAAAGTAACAGAAAACTGCAGCCACGTCACCAGTGTTCTGCTCACAGTCCACTTTTACTCCGTCTGCGTTCACTGTGGCCAACACCTGCGCGAGTTTTCTACCACTTTTCCTTATTTAAATATTGCATAATGAAAGCGGTTCATTGTGTTTGAATAGCCCTGTATATGTGGAATAATGCTTTATGATAACTTTGGCCATGTGGTTTCAGTTCATCCCTTTAAAGTGTGTCAGACATTACACAAACCTATTTAATGTCTAATGCAGATCACTTCTAAAACATAGTAGACCAGCGCAGTCCTCAGGGTTTATACTGGATTTATTACAGTATAATGATGAAGATGATGGACAACTGTTAACGGACGTGTTTCTGTTGATGTATTTGACTGAACACATAGATGTGTGTTTGTTTGGTCTTTTCCCTGTGTGTTCATCCACCTGACCACGTGGGGTCCTGATGTGTGTGTGTGTGTGTGTGTGTGTGTGTGTGTGTGTGTGTTCTGTCATGCGTGTTCACTCACTGTCTGAGCAGCTGCCGTCCCTGTTTCCAGCTGAGCTGATGGCTGCTGTTTGGAGGACTGGGCAGCTCCGTGTCGTTCCCCTCGTCTGATAAAACACAGACACACACGTTACACAACCCTTAGGTCCATTTCACATCCCACTTCCTGTGTCCGATCGCCCACATGGAGGCGCCGTGACCACACGAGGCATCTGGACAGAAGTACTACGACGGAATACGAACCATTACAAGTGCTAAAACTTCCTGCCTTCATTAAAACATCTGATTCCAACCTCACGTCAGCTCTTTTAACCTGTTCCTTCAACCTATTTAGGGTTAATTTTCTCCTATTTACCAAGTTCAAAGTTTAGAACTGAAGAACACAAGGACAAAACCAATCAATTGTTTAAAAACAGCTGATCGGGTCGGGGAACTTTTCAACATAAAGTTCCCGACCCCGCCGACCCGATCAGCTGTTTGTAGACGTCACACCAGGAAGCGCATGACGGCTCTGAAGAAGAAGTTCCAGCCGAAACCGTCAGCAGGTCAAAAACATCTTTCATTATTAGATTATAATACATCCTATCACTGTCTACTGTGAAGACAAAATGAACGGAATCCACCTGGGTGCACTTCTGTCCTGTCTCCACACATAAAACCGGAATAGGGCGGGCCTTAGTGATTCCAGAGTGCCTATTGGTTGGTGAAAGTTGACAGATGACGGATTCAGTCCATTAGGTTGCACAAGTTGATGGACAAAGGGCTGATCCAGTTCCACACAGTAAGAGGTGGAGATGTGTGTGTATTGATCTGTGACCGGCTCCAACTGTCAGCTGTCAATCACATGGGTTGACAACTAAACAACTAAAATACTTATAAAAACATAGTGAAACTGTGGTGAAAACATGCCGGTGCGTGGCATGGATCTGTTAACCCCTTCCTGTCTGAAAAAGAGTCAGGAGAAGGAGGTGTGTACAGGAAAGGAATTGTGGGATTTCTGGGCTCCAACAGCGTCTTACCTGAGTCATAACTCGGAGGTTTGATTTCTCCCTGGTTCAGTTCTGTTCCATATTTCAGTTTGTGATATTTGGCTCTGAAAGTGGACACAGACACACAACTATTACCATACAATCTGAATAATTCAGATTATTATTTAACCAGTACAACCTCACACACAGCCTATAACACATTTCTATTTATGAACTTGTATTCCATCACTTCCTGTAATAAGATAAAAATAAAAGTCTGATCTCAGAAACTAAAACTCCACTTATGTAAATGAATTTCACACCAACAGCCATTTATGAAGAGTTATTGCAACCAGTAAATGCATCTGATATTAAGAGAATGAGACAATGGAAGCAGTTATTTTAGTAAAAGTACTAAAGCCACACTGTGAACAGTTAAACCTTTGCAGTAACACACACTCATGCTGTTACTGTCAATGAAAACCATATCTGATGTTTCTACTGCTGTTTTAGGTGGAGCTCATCTGATTGATTTTATCATCCTGACGACATTGACAGCCCTGAATTTATGAAAATATGTTGTCACGAACAAAAAAAGGGCTAAAAGAGATGTTCCGCCCCTAAACCGTCGACCAATCAGAGCCTGTGGCGGCGGTGAGGTCACCCGCCACCTTCAATTACCACACATTCCTTTAAAAGCCGCTGCCATCGAAGCGTCTCCTGATTGATAAACGCGATCAGCCACTCGCTGTGAAACCGATCGTGGACCTCAGACGGCGGCTGATCCTCTTAACTAGTTATTCGTCGCAGACCGCATAATCTGGCGGCGGTGTGAGGGTTTGATTGGCAGTTCTGGAGGCGGGTTAGCGGTGCGTTGGGAGGTGGACGAGCTGTGGGAACTTTAGAGCCCCCATTAACATCTCAATACCATGACTTCCACCGCGTCGACACTTTAACGGTTGGGTTAGGAGACCACGCCTCAGGTTTAGGCCCCGCCCACTAACCCATCCGATGGTTGGTCATATTCAGCTGCTCTGCTTCTGAACACATTTCTACATCAGTGTTCACGAGTGATTTAATATCTGAACAAACCTCCTCACCTTTCATCACCCTTACTGTAAACAGGTTTAATTTATATCTTTATATTCTATTCTCATTTATCTTTTACATTACTTTATTTATTCTTATTCTATTTTTACCTCTTTTTTTTTTTTAAATTGGTATTTAGATAGTTTCACAAAATTAGCTTTTTGTGGAATAAATTATAACTTTGGTCTTTATTTTGTTGTAAATTCAACTTTAATGACTTTAATTTGCATTTTTCTGCAGATATTTTACTTCAATTTCAGAGAATATCAAAATTTCCCTCTTTATCATCAGAAAATCCAGGTTTTTATCATTACTTTATTTCTTTAATTTAACTTTTCTTTGGTAATTTTTAATTGTTCTTCATAGACTCAACAGTTTTGTTTTTCTCATAAATTTTATGACTTTATTCTCATAAATTCTGAATGTTTTTAGAATCTACACGTTTAACGTCTATAATTGGAGTGTTTTGAGTCCACTCCGTCTTGTGGTGCATTGTAATAATCTGTGTGAATACACTGGATAATGAGTCCAACATATTTACATTCAACAGCACTTGGAGTCGACGACTGGAAAAGACCCAGACTGATGTGAACACATGTTGTGGAACGCTGAGGTGGAAACACAAACCACACAGCTGAACAGGAGTTCCAGGTACAGTAAACAAATGCCTGGAAATAAATGTTCCTGGGAAGGTTGGTGGAAAAGGGGCCGCTGTAAAACCCATGCAGACCCATGTGGGCAGTGACGGTCATACTGGATACTGGGTTTTTATGCACTTTAACAGGTTTAGACTCAAATCAAACTAAAAGTGCATTAATACGGTGGTCTGACATATGTAGATCTGTCCCAGGTCACCCTCCGCCATCATCCTGGATACAGGGGACACACCTGTGGGGGCTTTGTCCGAGCTAGGATGGGACAACAGGGCATTTACAGAACAGAGTTAGACAGAAGTATGACAATGACCTGGGACAGCCATGTACAAACACAAGCCTGCGTCAGATCTCCGTAAAATCTGGTCACTGTTTTTCTTTCACGTAGTGAGGACGACTTTGGGATAAAACGCAGAGAATGGAAGGAAGGGGTGATGATCCGGACACTGAGCGACAGAATATCCCCCTTTAGTCTGAGAACTTCCACAGAACCACATGACACCATGGGACCACGTCAGACTCTAAACTGATGATCATCAGATTACACTCTGCTTCTGCTGCTGTGTTCACCAGCGCCACCAGGTGGACTGGAGTCACTACACTGTCATTCAGTTTTATTATCTTCAACTCAGGAGCGTCTGCTGAGCAGAGTGCCACAACTAGTGGTCAAACTCGGTACCGGTTCAGTCCGATACTTGGCTTATGTGAAAACAGATGATCTAGTTGTAGTTCAATAGTTCAGTTCTTTCCTGGGACACTGCAGAAGAACAGTGGTGTTGGAGGATTATTCTACTGTGGATGTGGATCATCTTTGACCGTTGAGAACTACGTAACTGATTATTTGGAATTACCATGAACATATTTTTGCCTCCATAGCGACAGAAAAGCGTCTGTATGTTCATAGGAGTTGAAGGAAAACAACTGACTGAAGGTCTGGATGGACCAACCTCTCCTGTTTGAGGGCGTATTCCAGCATCTTGATCCGTCTCACCAGGTCTTTCTTCAGGTTCTCCTGTCCTCGTCTTTCCCCCTGGAGGAAGGCGATCTGAGCCTGGAAGCAGAACCAGAACCAGACGACACGCAGCAGGTTAACATCCATGTGTTTGTGTTGTGTGTGTAGTTTGTGCTGAGTCAGCAGGAGCCCGTTCACATTCACACTAAACTCTGACCTTTATCTGTGTTCTGGAGTTTCAGATTATTAATGATCATGTGAACAGTATAATCTGATCTGTTTGATCAGATTACAGCAGTAATCTGATTAGGAGAAATCAGATCAACACACCTGGAGTTCTCCCCAATACTCTGATGTCTTCATGCATGTGTACCTGGTAATCTGATTTATTTAAACATAAACACAAGTGACCCAGTCAAACATGAGCTGAAGACAGTAACGGCAAGTTTCATTCTACCGTCACTACAAATGTACAAACTCTGAAAGAAATCCAATCATGGACTGAAACGTATCGATTATGGGATTTCTGAGGTGCATGTGAACGCATCAGATCTGATTATTTTACTCCTAATGAAAACGTCTTCACGACCCAGTTTTGGTCCGTCATTATGTTTGTGAAGCTCAAACTTCATCTTAGTGAAACTGTGTCTTGTACCAAAAACCAATAAATAAAACCGTTGATTCATTTTGCGTTTAACGGATGTAAAGGCTCAGATGATTGGTCGCCGTCGTCCGTCCACGTGTTAAGGGTCGGGGGTTCTGTGGCACCACCCCCGCCCCAAAGCCTCCTGGGAAACAGAGACTGGACTGACTTTTAGGCTTGTGACTCTGAGTCCGATCCGTCTTAAACCCCCCGCCCCTCCTCCTCCTAGTCCAATCAGGCGACGGACGGATGTGAAGAACGTGGGAACAGACGCCATGTGACCGACCTCGACAGGTTCAAACACACGGATGAACAGAAGACGCTCACAGAGAAATTCAGAACCTTAAAACTAACACGTTTATCCTTCATAAATACATATGTATGACTTATCTGATTTATTAATTATAGAATTATATATAGAATGAATTCAATTAATTAAGGTTTTTCTTCCTGAAAATCATAAAAAAATATATAAAATTGAGATTACTCTTTTTTTGTTCTGTTTGATTCTTGTAATATATTAACTGTGACTCCATTTCTCTAGTCAGATATAGCATCTAGTTTTCGTTAACTTTATTTTTTGATGAGTTTTGTCTCATATTCTACAGCCAGAAAACAATTAATGAAAAATCACACAAAAGACTGAAGACATTTAATATTTTTATGTCAAAACCTCTGTAATTAATTGGCTGTACGAATCCAAACACCTGCTTATGTAGGAATGAATGGGATTTGTCATGATGATGACATGGAATTACTAAAAAAACTGTAGTTAAACAACAGGAACAACAAGAAACTTGAGTATTTAACCCCTTCATTCCCACCATTTTAAATACATTAAAACCTGTACAATAAAACCTTTGTCAATATAGACACGTTATACCCTGTTAGAAAGATTAGATTCTCCACAATTGAGTGACTAAGTTTATTGTACAGTTTTCCTGAACAACCAAACGTAAAAGGTTCAATGGTTATTATATCAGAACGGGTCCAGACCAAAGCCCCTCCTGATCCGTCAACATGAGGTGTTTTCAATCTGAATAAACTGGTATTCTGCTTATTAATTAGGTTCCACAGACTCGTGTTCATTGCATGTTTTACTGGTTTTTGCCTCCGTCTTCATTGATTTTGTGAGTTTTTGGACTAAATATGCGTCTTCCTGGACCTGGTGCTGATTACAGTGTGTTTACAGCGTCTGCGGTCAGAGTCAGATGAATCCTGGAGCTGAAATTAAATATAACATCTGACCTGGTTTTCACACAAACACAAACCGACGTCAGAATAAGCGGAGTGGAGGGTCGAACCTGGGGGTTGGGGTGGGTGGGGCGGTGCAAGGGTGACGTCACAGATCTGCTTAACAGCTGAGTCCCTGCCATCAGGAAACGCACCGTAACGACATCAGAACGTGGATCTGTAAAACCACTGAAGACGCATTTAATGTCAGAAATCAGCACAAGTCTGATTATCTGACAACGGCTTTTAACTCAACTGACCGCATTGAATCCAGAAATATATCAACAATGCAACAACGATACGACAAAACATACAAATAACATGCAAAACAGCAGAAAGAAGCAGAGTCTGGACCTTCTCAGTCCAACCCACGGAAAAGCTGAGAAGTAGAAGGTCTGTGGGTCACGACGTTCAAAGAAAACGGTTAAAAACACCCTCATCCCTTTCCATCATCTTTGAAGGTCACGGTGCTTTTCAGTGGAAGTTTTGAAGAGCAGCAGATGGACACCTGGTTTCAGATGCTTCGGAGCTCCAGGTTCCTCACAGCAGAAACACATGAACTCATCCAGTCATCTCACCAACACTGACAGTGACTTCATGGTGCATTCGAGTGCACCTCACTCCAAAACTGTACTCAAATGACCACTTAAGGTCTTTAAAAGTGGAGGGTTGGCATTCCTCCTTATTTTCCTTCATTAAACCTGTTCCTTCCACCTGACCTGTGTTCATTTTCACCTCTTTACCAAGTTCCAAAGCTTAGAACTGAAGAACCACAAGGACAGAAGTAATGACACCTTATTTAAAGGTAATAACCTCTGCTTTTACAACATCTCCTTTTTAAGTATGCGGATAAAATACAACCTGAACTACACCAGGTTAAATTCAGCTGAAACACTTTTTCCTTTGTGTTTGTTTTTAAAGTGAACAGAATTAGTGATGGAATGGACCAATCATGTGACCTCATGACACCAAACAGGTAGGAGGTCCCAGTATCTTCCAACACTATCCAGGTCATTCTTTCACTAATCAACATAATATCACGACTCGCGTAAATATACATGCCACTTTTTATTGCCGTGTTACCTGTATGCACTCTGAGCTTTCCCTGTGTACGGTCAGAGCGTGTCAAATACCACACACTGAGCATTAGGGTTATGTAAACCGCAGAACTTGGTGTAAATTAACACGTGATCAAATGGCATTGGATAACATGTGAAAGGTCACAAATGCCTGCATATGTCACGCCAAATGCCATAAGAATTGGCGTGACATACAACGTGATTTCATGAGATCAGTCTCCACTAATTATGTTTTGTTGTTCAGGAATACTGTGAACTAAACCTAGACTCAGCTGTGGAGAACCTCAGCTCTGTACCAAGGTCTAACATCTATACTGACAAAAGTTTTATTGCAGAAACTGGTGACAAAATGGTAGGAATGCAGAGGTTAGATATACTGACCTTTTCTGATTTCACACATTTACCTTAACAGTTATGTGAAGGGTTTGTGGCTCGAATCCTTCCTCCTTTATTCTGAGCTTCAAACTTCAGTCACTGACACAAAATCTGAAGCGTCACAACTCAGGACAGTCCCAGAGGAGTGGACACTGAGCTGCAGCTGATCATGTGCCGGTGCCGCTCAGTGCAGTGGATTTACAGACCGATCCCCGACCGGGTCTGTGACGGCAGTGACCCGGTTGGCGTCACTTTCAGCCGTTTTACACATGAACTGACTGAAGCGCATGTTTGCAAACCACCACTGGAGAGGAGGAAGTAGGACACACAGGCCTTCATCACGACCCGTCGGATATGGGTCGATCCGCACTCGAGGCAACAGCATCTGCATTTAACCGAGACAACGATGATGGGAAACCTCATTCTGAATGATGAGACGAGCTCTGAGGCCGAAGACGACAAGGACCGGACGTAAACGACGGTGTGATGCAGACATTCAACAGCCAATAACACATTCATAACCCATTTACGAATCAGCTGACGGTGCGTTCAATGACGGTCTGACATCTGGAACCTCAGTTTGTTTGGTTTGTTTATTCACATGGAAAAAATATCAAACGATTAAATGGTAAACGAGCAAAAAAGCAGCTTTGTCTCATATTGATTAAATCATCAGACAATAAAAACAATATCAATACTATCCATTTATTTTGTCTTTTGGGTTTATTTTAATGCTAATCAGATATTTTTACCTTCTGCTAGTTTTTAATGTGACAATGTTCACTCAGGACCAGAAGCCTTTAGACGGTGAACAAATAAAGACCGGACATTTTTAGAACAGGATAATTATTGACATCGACTGATACGAAGGTTTTCATCATCATTTAGACGTTTGTAGACATAAACCCCGCTCGTTGATGAAGTGATAATGAACCCAATGAGACCAGGCGCCACATCCTTATGCTTTTGACCTTCTTAAATGGGACAGAAAATAAAGAGTAGAAGAAGCCGAGCACCGTGATGTTTTCATCATTCAGTTGATTAAACAGTCACTGCATCAGAATGGATTTGGAAAAGCTGTTATTGTTTCATTTCACATCAACTATTTCTTTGGAAAAAAAAGCCTCACATGAGGCATTCAGGAGGCCGTTTCCATCAGCCTTTTGTTGTAGGATCTTCATCTTTCTTTCTGAACCAAACATTCAGTTTTTCACATCTGTTTCTATTCTGTATAAAGTTCTTCTTCTATTCTTCCAAACCTCCGTCCGACTTGAAGATGTAAAGTTTTCATCTGTGATACTCCATCTGTTGCCATGGCGTCGGAGGACTCTGTGTGGGATGGCGTTTCTGCAGAGCTCCGGGGGCGTCGATTTTCATAATGATACATTTTACAGACGCGTCTGAATGTCAGGCTGTAAAACAATTTACAGCGAGGACGGCTGGACCGACACTTGGTCTGTGGTTTGGAAAGGTTGGTTTCAGAGCTGAATCATGTGACGCAGTCGTGTTCAGCAGGTTTCTACAACAACAACACTCTGCACAAATGCACATACACACTATGTGGACAAAAGTATTTCCTTTTCTAACAGGGGTCTGGAATACAAAACAATAATGACATTTTATATTGTAATAAATATCCTTGCATTGGTTAGTTTTATTTAAATTGTTATCTTTGCTTCAAAAATGCCTCTGAGATGGTTTTTACTTAATTTCTCTCAAGACCGTTGTTTTTTTTCATCCATGACTATGATTTTAAATGTTCTACCTCTAAATTTCTCAAATATTTTTCATACTCTGACTGTAAATAATAATTGTCTACCAACTAACCATCTACTTTCTTCACATCTCACTTAGGAAGAAAAATCTCCCATTAAACTTTAGGAAATATTGCTGTTTATAAACTATATGGACAGAAATATTGGGACACATCATGTCTACAGCTCATAACATATCCTGTTCATGCTGATTTGAGACATGGACATATATTTTTCTGATGGGATCAATGACGGTAGAGATTTCAGGTTTTGTAGAAAATCAGTATTCAATAAGTAGTCAGTCTAGTCAGTCTGGAAAAAAAGCCTTCACGAGCTGACTGATTACCTCAAAAAGGTCAACTTTTTACCCCCGTATTACTTTGCACTTCTGGTGTTTTCACACATGTGCGCTACGTGGGTAAACTTGATACAGCATGCAGCCTACTGGTTTTACACCCGTATTATTTTTACCCCCATTAACTATGTAGTTTTGAATAATCAAATAAAGTGACATTTACTATAGTAAATGATAAATAAACGGGGTAAATTCAGTATGACAGGTTTCACTACCGGGTGTTTACATCCAAAAGAATGCAGTTGTGCATGCCCGGTGGGTTGGAGAGCCATGGAGCATGCACAGCTTTTTATGTACAATAGTAGGCCTATCATATATTATACATATGTATAATAAGTCTAATGCAACGGTCAGTGATGATTTCTTGTCAGGAGTTTGCCGTGGCGGTGCCCCGCGGCAAAACTTTACCAGCAGAAACACCGATTATAACAGTCTGGTGTTTTCCACTCAGACGGTCGGCGACCAGTTCTGTGACGTTTAGGGTCCAGATCCTACGTTTGGGAAACACAGCGTGAAGGGCTCCTTCGTCTGGTGGCCAATAAAAGGCAGCTCCATAAAAATGGACTGAAATGAACCACAACTTAGTTTTAAGATTTAACAATAAAGTTATAAACACGCAGCTAAGAGCTTCACTCAAATAAAGATGAACAATAGCAAACATTTCACAGTCTGTCAAGAATAATTAAAAGAAGCATAAAAATAAATTAATATATGAGGAGGACCGTGTGTTTGAGTGGACCTTGAACTGTGAACCACTGATGGACAGAAACGACGAACATCGAACATGGAGTAAACATCAGGGTGGTTTTACACTGGGATGGACGAATCTCCTGCCCCAAAACGGAGCCACCTGTCCAACGCTCAGAGGTGTCTTTACTCTAAATACAGGACAAAACTGGGTAACCCACTTGTTCCCAACTCCCATCAGGCCCTTCTTCTTTTTTAGGAAACAGTCGTTGCTCTACATCCGCCCGCTGAACACCAACGGTCCACGGTAATTCATAAAATCTGCACCAGGAAAAGGTCCGGTGCAGATCCTGTCCTGTGCTTTATAATGGACTCCCGTCATGTTTGTGCTTGAAAAGTTGAAGTATTTCTCCAGTCGTTGATCGACTTAAACCCGACCAGTTTCCTTTGTGCTGTTCAGTGGGTTTGATCAGAACCGGATGACTGGGATGTACGTCTGTAGAAAGTGAACATTTAACCCTGATAGTCGTTGCTTTAAGCTCTTCCTCCTGAGCCACCGTCTTCCTGGAGCCACAATGAGACGAGAGAGTCTGTCTTTGTCTTCTTTAAGAAAACAGGGATTAAAGGACGGAC
>JAPQRQ010000001.1:28623090-28633908 GCA_037367365.1 Apogon talboti
CCGTCTTCCTGGAGCCACAATGAGACGAGAGAGTCTGTCTTTGTCTTCTTTAAGAAAACAGGGATTAAAGGACGGACGGATTAAACTACATCAGATGAAGATGTTCACCTTTGACCTCTGACTACTCATGAGGGAAGGTCAACATGGAAACATGGAGGTTGAAAACGCTCACTGTCAAAACGACACATGCTGTTAATGTGGTGACAAACAGTGCATCCTAACTGTCAGATTTATGTCAGCTAAGTTTTGGTTTAGGCCATAGATTGGACACAAAAGCTGGACAGAGGTCCCACAAGTTGGGAGATACGGACAAAAAAGAAGTCTGAAATGTTTCCTGGTTAAATAAACTGAATTTACATGGATGATACATTTCATCAGACTGTTGTCCAAATCTACATGTACAGGAGTGGGATCCATTTATTGTTGAAATCATGTCTCTTCTGCAGTAGGTGGCGACATTCACTCTTACAGCTTGTTAACACCATCACAGACACAACAATAGTCAACAGTTCGTTAACAGTCATCATCCCAGACGTAAACTGGAGCCAAAATGGAAAACGGCCTAAATGTGTGCATACGGTACTTTGTGCCCGCTCTACTTTTCGTGCAGATGAGATGCATGATGTTGGGTTCTGGATGAGGATTTGGGTCAGAACACCTGGTCCGGTTCCAGTCTGTTTACATGCAGGAGTAGATCCACTTTGATCACATTATCTGGGTGGGTTAGTACCACCAGGAAAACTGCAGTTTCAGTCAAGCTAACATGTTTTCATGTACTTAAGTCCAGTTTTAGTGATGCAATAATTCATTCTTCTGAAGTGTCATGTAAATTCACTGACTGATTGTTCTAAAAGTGTTTGGTTTTTTGGCATAAAACGTGCTTTACATTCATCATGTTGGACTCTCCAAGCGTTTGGGTCGTGTTCAGCTGTAGATTAACCATGTGATGAGCCTGGTCCCAGTGGGATCAGAGAACAACCATGTTATGGACATCAGTGAAACATTACAACACATTACGTTGTCCTACACTGCATTTTATCGTCTTTACTCTTCATTTTGTCGTTTATGTTATTAAAATATATGTTTGTTAGTCTCTTCCTACCTTCGATGACCAGACTGATGCTATCGAATATCCAGGATTAAAGCTGTAAACATGTCATGTCCATGTCCATGATACCAACAACTACACATATAATGTCTGCCGTTTTTACAGATCATAAAGTGTGGTTACTTTCTTCACCTCTGACTGTTAAACACAAGTAACACTTCGGTGGTGTGGAAGGACGCAGCTGAACGCCGCTCATCATGAACACAACATCACAGTAGAAACTGGAGCTCCGTCTGAACCCTGAGAGGCTGAGCATTCACCGATAAAACACACTTCAGAGGTATTAGTTTTATGGTATTGGTCCCTGCGGACTGGGGGACTAGTTTGGTGAAGGGAGAGGGACTGGAAATGATAATGAATGATGATGTATTTAAGGTGATGTTACTGAATTTACACCACGAAGAGACAAGACAAACTGAATACTGTAGAACCTTTAGGAGCCAGTGTGGATTTATGTGTGTCCATGTATGTGCTGTTTAATTCTGTGGAGGTGTTACAAAAAACAACATTACAGGATGAACATGTTTCTATTACAACTGGTTTAAGAAAAAGAAATGAATTTTAATAATATCATGTCTCATTTTACCATTTATACATGTACGTTACAACTTCCAGATCACAGTGGATCTACAAATACACAAACCATTCATCTGTTTAACTATGATCAAAACTACTTGTCAAGACTCAGTGACACTCATAACTGTCACTGTCTTCTGTGTAATTGTTACACTTTGCAAATGTATCCCTTGGACCGGACTGGACCCTTTGGAGGGCCGGTTTTGGCCCGCGGGCCACGTGTTTGACACCCCTGGTCTAAGCTTTTTCACAGCTCTTTTCCTGCTCCAAACTGTCATTATATGTGCCTTTAAAAACCCATTATCAGCCAAACTCTCACATAAACATGTAACTGGCTTTGGACTCGACATGGTCCAAATGTTCACTCTGATCAGTGGAAGCAGTGACGTCGGTGTAAATATTATCACTGACTCCAGACACAGATACCATCTCAAACCACGTTATCACACTCTGCAGATTTTACGCCCGTTTTTGCAGAATTCGACATATAATTCCTATTTGACAGATGTTAAATTCAGACTTCATGGAGATCACTATTCCCAGCCACCAAATCATACCATGGATGTGACGGATCTTCACTCAAGGCAAAGCTCCAGACCTGTGAAGCTCCTCCTCCTCCTCCTCATCCTCCGCTGCATCTCCTCGCTCTCAGCAGCTTATCCTCCCCTTCTCGTTCGCCTCTTCAGGAGGAATAATCCCCTCTCTGCTCCAGATTGAAGCAGCGGGAAATCCCTCCATTTCCAGAAACACTACACCGGTCGGTTCATACAACGGCAGCAAGAGGTTCCACATCAGGACGTAAACCGAGGATAAAGAGTCAAGGAAACGAGATGTACCGTGGTCAAACGGTAACGTTCACGAGGCATTGATAGATGCCGATAACAATGACAAATCAGTCAGTTTCCAAAGGAACAGAAGATAAACAAACTGCAGCTTCTACGATCAATGACAACTCAGGAAAATACATCGAAAAGTTGCATAAAATTGCAAGAATTAAGAGTAACTCACAGGAACAGGTTGAATTCAAGGACCAAGGACTTGAGCTCGCAGATGTATTCAAGTGTAGTACCACTGACAGCCACTAGTCCCTGCTCCAAAAAGCCTTGGCTTTTGAAGACTTCATGCTCATTAACTGTCTACATTAGATCCACATACATATACTCACATTGCTGTCCGTCCTCTGTGTCCATTTTGTCTGTATTTCTGTCCGTCTCCTGGAAACTTATAGATACAGACTAAATGCAGAATATATTGCAGTACCACCACGAACTATGGGCGGCAATGTTGAGATTTAAAGATAATAATTTTGCAGAAATGGTGGAACTTTTTAAAGAAGAAGAATCAACATATTTACAACAACTGACCCTCCAAAGTGTATATAAGTGTAATACCACTGACGGCCACTGGATAATGCTCCAAAAAGCACTGGTTCCCAAAGACTAAATGTTAATTTATTCCCTACATTAGATCCTCATACATACAGTATATACCCACAGCACCCAAGGTATAACATCTTGTCTATACTGACAAAAGATTTATTGTAGAAACTTTAATGTATTTAATATAAAATGCTGACTTGGACGGATGGTGATCCGGTGTAAATGGAGAGGTTAATCTACATTTAATGCTCCAGCAAGTATTTAGACATGAACCATTATTTTATGGTCATTCATTTCACATACTTATCATGATGAAGCAAATTAATCCTTTATCAAACATTTCTATAAAATGTCCACATGGAGAGGCCTGTTTCTTACATGTTGAGTTAAAGACCTGACAAATATCAGGTAATTAAGTCACATTTCAATACGTTTGTCATTTTAGAACAAACCTTTGTGTAGTTTGATCTAATATTGATGGACTTTTCTTTTTTAATCCACGGAGAAGCGGTATTTCTTAAACATTGGCAAAAATGTTCACTTGGACTCAAGGATGAACCGAGTGGAATTTGGTGGTCAAAGGTCATCATCACTGTGAATTAAACCATTTTAGACAGAGTTCGTCCTGTTTCAGAGGCTCAAAAATAATTAGACACCTGAGTGACCATCAACTTTATGTCCAGATGTGTCCTGTTCCTTGTTATTCTACGACAAATGAAGCAGATAAAAGGTTTAATTTCTAATCCAGTGTGGCGTAAAGAGGCATAATAACTAAATCTGTACCACTGTCCGTACACTTATGGACCTGACTGTGCTTTGCACGGTGCACCGTCATCATCTGGACAAAAATTCATTGAATTTGCTCGAAACTTAAATTGAACTGAATAGATTTTGGAGGTCAAAGGTCAAATGTCATCATCACAGCCACTGCTCAATAATGAAGTGTGAACTTTCACCTTTAATTCAAAGGGTTTGAGAAAAATACTGCCTTAACCAGGTATGTTCCTCCATATTCAGAGGCTCAAAGTAATTGGACACCTGATTGACTCACTTGGGTTCACAGATGAACTGAATACATTTTGTTGGCCAAAGGTCAAAGTTCGAAATCAGTGTGACCTCAGAGATTATGACGCACACATAGAGGATGCATCTGACTCAACACAGGGTTTTTCTTTGACTGTTCTAAGCTCTGATCTGTCAAATGTGTGCCAGTTTTGACAACTATCTGGATTATAATGTGTTTCTACTAAAGAGTGACACTACGTTCAGACTGCAGGTAAATGGGGCCCAAGTCCGATGCTTTTGCCCATATGTGACCTGTACCAGACTGATAAAGACAGTGTGAACAGCACAAATCTGAGTTTTTCAAATCCGACCCAGGACACTTTCATATGTGGTCCTAAATCAGGTCGCATTTATCCGACCTTTATGTCATTGAAATGCGACAAACGTCACAATTCTGCGTCCCAGGAGCAGGAGCGGCGGCAAAAAACATATTTACTTCTGTAGACACGGTGTGTGTCTGCGTGGTCACGTATTAGGTCAGGACCTCTTTTGCACATGTGGGTCACTTCAGGGTCGCATTCAGTTTAGACTCAAAACTGATAGAAGTCGCACTTAGTGTAATATGACCCAGCACACAAAAAAATTGGATTTCACCAAAAAGTCCGACTTGTGCACTCAGACCTGCTGTCTGAATGTAGCCTTAGCGCCTCCATGTGAATCTGGTTCATTGAGCTCCACATGCAGATGCATTCGGATGGTCTCCTCATTGTTTGGGTGACATATGTTTCTCTGGAGGTTCTGCTACCTCTCTGAACCACAGAGATGTAAATTCTTGCCGCCATGGGGGATACCGGACTGGAAAGAGGACAAAACAAAGCCTCCTCAATACAACCGCCCTCAGCTTGTTCTAGTAACCAGCTCACATTTCCCATAATCCCTCCCTTTCTCTCCATTTCTGTTCTTGGCACATGTCAGCTTCCCACTCCGCTGGCATCTGAACAACCCAAACCCACGAAGGAGGTTGTACAACAGAGGTGAGGAGATGGATAGAGGTGTAAATGAGACTGGGGACAGGAGGAGGAACGTCTTCTGATTCGATGCCCAGAGGAAGACGAGCGCAAGATGCAGCGAGAAAAGAGGGCGAAGGGGGAAGGGCTTCGGATGAGCAGGAATAGCACCGTGACGAAGCCTCTTGCCCACTCGCTTCCCTCCCCTCGGGGAGCGTCGACGACATGCGAGCTCCTCTGAAGTCTACAAGTTTAATTAGAACAACATAAAGCCTGGAAGAGAAGAGGAGGAAGAGGAGGAGGAGAACAAAGGCAGAGGAAAACCCTCGTCAAACAGTGAAGACCGACACCGACGTCTACGAGACAGGAGACGTTACATCCATTTACGATGGGACAGATGATAAACCAGCGTTTTGTAATTACATTCTGCACTCTGACCCACTTCTGGATAATCCACTGTGGACCATGACACACCGAATTTCACAGTAATTTGATCCTGCCATTTAGAAATCTCTGAGAAAACCAAAGTTTTCTCAAAAGCAATTACTTTCATCTCCTGTGGTTCAAAAATGAAAACAACCACACCATACCAGAAGGGACTCCATGTGGCGTAAAAACAGGATCACTATTTTCCCATATTGATCATCACTGATAGTTATGATATATAATTCGATAACGACACCAGGTTGAAGGGCATCGTACAATGGTTTGGAGATTCGTCACACTTAAGAAAACAAACCAAACAGACGAAGCATCAGAACTCAACCATCAGTTTTCTATGTGCTGCTGGGACAAATGTGTTCGGTTTGTTGCGTCTTTTGCGCAGAACAAAAACAAATTGCCAAAAATGAAAGCTTTGTGGCTGGTTTTAGAGAAAATTTCCATAATTACCTTTCAGTAGGTCTGGTCCTAAAAATGATCAAGTTGAAATGTTCATATCAGTCCAGAATTATCACAGTAAGTGTGGGGCTGCAGCTATCCATCCTGTTTGAAGCTGAGTATTCCACCGAATATTTCAGCGATTAATCGAGTAAACGGATTTCATCATCAAGCAGTCATCGAGACTCATGACCATAGACTACAACAAATGCATAGCCTATGTTCTAACCAGTGCTGCTGTGTTTCTCAGTTAGCAATCACGTTAAATCGGCTAATGAGGTCACTTCCTGTTGTGGCGGGTAGACAAGTAAAGGAAAACCAGGTTGAAAAGGTGACCAGGTCAGATCTATAAACCAGCTGTGGTCTGGATCCGGCTGTTTTGGTGGTGTTGCTTTTTGCTGGATATCTGCAAACCCATCAGTGGAAGGAAACAGCGCCCTGGGACATGTTGGATGTGGAATATGGAAGTGGAGCTCTACTGCCCCAGGTCAGACACAGTTAATGGACCTTTGGTAAACACGACTGACGTTTGCAAAAGTCAGGACCTGACGTGCAGACTAATACATCGCCAAATTGGCTTCTTGGAAATTTGGAATCATTCACCATGGACCCATCCCAAAAGAAGTCAAAGCTGTCTCACTATGATGGAGTCTTAAGCATTAAACAGCGCTGCCTACAGAGACCGATACCACGTGAGGCCTCGACCCCTCAGGGATCGGAGTAAATAGGCCGCTTTGGTGGAGGTCCAGAAATAGTGATTTATGAGATGAGCAGAAGAATATGGCCTCCTGTCGTCCCCAGAGACAACACAGGCTGTGAATGAAGAACGAACGAGTAGAAGATGAACACTCCACCATATCGGCCCTAATCTGCCCCGGGGCATTTATGTTTTATTTATCTGCTCTAACTGTAAACGCTGCTAATGATGTGATCTGTTCACAGCCACGCATCACAACATAATAAATAACACAATGTACACACATAAATATTTAAAGCGCTGAAGACGGACGAGGCGGTGAGTTAGATGTTTATGGAGATCTGGAAGTAATGACGGAGGATGAAGAACGTCGACAGCTGTGAGACTGAGCAAGAGACGTGTGACAGGAAGAGGATGGTTGATTAAACATGTGGATGGACGGTGAAAGGCTCAGTCTGGTACATCAGCAATTTAACAAGTCAGCAAATTAATAAAAGGTTCAATTTGAATCATTTAAAGGTAAATTACACAGATCACTTTAGACATTAATCACTTTTAAAAAATGTACAATGGATTCTTGCTGAAAAGGTTTAGGGAGGAGGGGGGTGTGTTGTCGAATTTTAATGATCTCTAATGGAAAAGCAGCAGTAATGTTGGAACAATTTCTTCTGCAAACATTTATTTCACTTCTTTTTCCACCCATTCGGTTATGTGTTTGGTTTATTTATTCATTTTATAAGATAAAAGATAATCTACTTTTATATGTCAGCAAATTTTCCCCATTACGAAAGAAAAGGAGCAGAAAGAACAATCTGATGGTTTCTGCCTCTTCAACAAAACTCCTGTGTTTACAGCAGTAATTTCAAACAGAACTGTGAAATCAACCTCTTAATACAATATCTGCATCACTGACTGCTGCAATCCATTTGCAAAAAAAAAAAGAAAAACATATTTAATGTGGTATTTTGTGCTTCAGAAAGCAGCTCGGACGCTGGTGGGAGATGCCACGGTTCCTGTCGGCTGCTTACATTCAGCATGTAATTCTATTTACGTTTATCAGATCCACGGTTCAACATAAAATCAACTAGTACATATATAAAGGAACTTTTTTTTTCCAGAACTGATGCCAGAACCCTTCTGTTGGACTTCTCTACTCTAGTTCTGCACACATATGGTAATAAGAACGGCCTAAAATTATTTAATATTATGTAAAAAAAAACATTAGATTTTCATGCACCACACCCACGCATGCCCAAAATTCTCCCACATATCTAAGGAAAACACTACAGTAATCTAAGATTCCGTGAAAATGAATGGACAGTTTTTATTCAAATACATTTCTCTCCACAAAAACCACAAAAACCCCACAGTCCATAAGTTCTGCAGAACTGAGGAAAACCCTGGATAATTACAGCTCAATGATACACATTCACACTGTGGAGAGATTCACATGCAGATAAAACATGACAAGAAACGCTTTGAGAACCACCAACCCGTGAAAATAAAAACCTTCAATCACACTGTGGTTTCTGACAAACGCAGAACACTGAATCCTCCGTCTGTGTGAGCCATCGTTCCGTTAGACTCTTCGAACAGAGACCATCACAACCAGGCCCCTTTAAACTCTTCTACTCGACTCGCAGTGTTGGGTGTGAACCACCGTTATTATCCAATATCATCACCTTCATTATCTTGTCTGATAAGCACCTTGTTAAGTGGATCTGATTCCACAGGACCAACATCACAAACGGAGTGTGGGAACCCTGCTCTGGATGGAACCAACCCAAACCCACACAGAGGTGTTTGTGTTTGGGCAGATTCCACCTCCGCTCCACACTTCTGAACTCCACTTCTCCGACACTCAGATCCTGCCAATCCTTGCTGGCCTCACACTCGCCGTGTGTGTGTGTCAGTGTGTGGGTGTATTGTGTATTGTGTGCAGAGGATTTTTGTGTGTGTTTGTGACGCCTCTCAACACAGCTGTCAACGCCGTCAAACTGACGGAGGCCAGAGGTTGCACACGCCGACAGCTTTTAATGGAGTTATGTCGAGTTAAAGCTACACCACAGTGTCCGGGCTCTCCATCCTGGACCCCACAGACCCCTCCCCACATTGGACACAACATCATACATGAAACAGAAAAGACGAAGCTCAAGCGGCGTTCAGCGGCGACGACAAATATGGGATAGGAAACACACAGCTCAGCCTCGGCTGGTCATTAATCCACTGAAGGACGATTTATTCTGTCCATTAGACACTCATACGTCTACACACACAGTCAAAGAGACGAGATGTACAGTGGTCAGATGTTAAGGTCTACGAAGCATTAATAGATGGCGATAACAACAACAGCTCACACCAACCGAGAATCCAAAGTCTAATTCTTAGGAGTTTGGTGAACGGCGGCTTCTCTGATCAGTGGAAACTTAGGAACACATCAGAGAGTTCCATGAAATTGCAAGAATTCAGATTAACTCAGAGGAATGGGTTCATGCCAGATTAAAGCCTCTGCGTCTGCTACGTCCAGTATTATCCACGGTGTCCACAGGTTGGACAACAACAAGTATGGACAGGTCCAGACGTCAGAGTTGGTTTTACACTGTTGTGTGGACAGAAAACGTGCATTTTATTTCAGACAGGACGGAAATCAAAGTAATAAATCTGTAAAGCACAGAATCCGAGTCACAGGCATCAGAATGAAACCAAACAGTCAACATTCAGGAATGGACGGTGGTCTCTGAATCAGACAAACCCATGTGTTGATGCTTGGTTTGCGGGTGTTTCAGATGAACCACCTCCTTCCATCTCCACTAACTACAGCTTCAGTTCATCTAACGTTCCCAGGTGGAGCTCAGCGCTCGGTCAAACTGATGGTTCTATTTTTACACTGTGGGCTTTGAATACATTCCACATACGCTCTGCCTCCATTAAACAACTTTAAAGATGTTTTACGTTCTGTTATGACAGAAACATGTCCCTGTGGATGTGGACATTATGGACAACACTGGTATGATCTATTAATACCTCTTTTTTAACCTCTTTTATTTTTATTTCTAACACATTTTTTTTGTTTTCATGTTTTTGATGTTTTTGTGAACTCACATTTCAATAGGATGTTCCCTGACAGGCAGCGTCTCCACCAAACAACCCAAACCATGGTCTGTAGTAACACAGAAGCACCACAGGGTGGAAACACTTTCACCCCAAACTAAAAAAACTAGTTCCACCTGCTTCAAATACAGGATCAGCACAGGTACACTATCTACGATGCAGAGATAGTCCACTCAGGTTCCATTAAACCACTACCAGACGCAACATGATGATGTCATTAATAGAGCCCAGGTCAAAGGTCAAACCGCGGGAACTGATGGAGACGGTGATGAAGTATGAGCTGAGTGGCCCCCACTCCGACCACTGCACAAACTGATGACACCTCCGTCCAAAGCCAGCGTCCGCTTCAGGCCCACTGTCACATTCTGTACGAGTGAACATGATCTCCATCCCTGCGATCCGGGGTCAGTTCGCTGGAACTCGTCCTGGTTGTTTTCAGCCCGTGTCAGAGCGAGGCTTCAGTGTGTTCATGTTGGCTTTAGTCCTGGTTCAACAAAGGCGTGGCCCGGGTGGCATTCGCCGCCGCTGCCACAGGCACCGGTCTGAAAAACAAGCAGGTGTACATGCCATTCCTTATACGGCAGCTGCAGACAGACGGACGGACACAAAGACTGAAGACGCATGGCATTGACGGAGGACGAGGACGGGGACAGAAACTTGGATCTGCTGTTGAAGGACAAAGAGACGAGGGTGGAGTCGTGGTGGAACGTCCAGTTCTGAAGTTACATAAGATGCTCATAGTTTTCTTTCCCTCTGATTCATGTAACTTCATCCAGATGCATTATTTACACAGTGACATCTGCAGACGCCGAGGGCGTGCACGAAAACACAACACTGGTCTACTTCCAAAAAGTCTCACGACTCAGGCAAAAACAGAAGAACAGCATTGATCAGAAGATTAAAGGTGCAACTTCAACGAGCATCAGTGACAGGATGCACCAGAATGAGTGTGATCACAGAAGGCTGCATTATTACACAGACTGATGGTGATCTACTGATGGTGATCTACTGATGATGATCTACTGATGGTGATCTACTGATGGTGATCTACTGATG
>JAPQRQ010000001.1:28673039-28683928 GCA_037367365.1 Apogon talboti
GTGTTCCACAGGGTGCAGTTCTAGGTACATCTGGTGTTCCACAGGGTGCAGTTCTAGGTACATCTGGTGTTCCACAGAGTGCAGTTCTAGGTACATCTGGTGTTCCGCAGGGTGCAGTTCTAGGTACATCTGGTGTTCCACAGGGTGCAGTTCTAGGTACATCTGGTGTTCCACAGGGTGCAGTTCTAGGTACTCCTCTTTTCTCTTTATAGCTGCTTAAACTACAAAGAATTGTCAAAAACCACAGAAGGTCTGCCTTTATTTCCCCCAGTTTCCAAAGTCAGACCAACTTCACCTCCGTGGATGTAAAACACCTCCTGCATCAGCATCACATCACACACCAGGAACATGGCTGTTTTATTTTTTTTTATCTAATGAGTATAATTTTGTTGAAACTCTGAATCATCTTTAAAGGCAGATATTTGCTCTGAATTTCAGACCTATGGAGTCGTTCATGCTCTTCTGTCAGTTAGACTAGAGCAGCTGTAGTGTATATTGGTTTATTTCCTGTCTGTCTAATGTTCCAAAACTTGTAGACAGAATAAATGATCACCAGGTCACACTTTAGACTTTTTAAACTAGCTTCCTTCTAGCTCATTATTGTTCCTTTTCCAGGTCTTTGTGGAATTGACCTTCACAAGCGTCACTTACATTCAACTAAAATGACTAGAAATTATGAAATATTTTATTGTATTTCAGATCAGATCAGTATTTGCTGGTATGTTGGACACCAGGTCCAACTGAAAGCAGATAATAATGTTTTCTGAAACTAATGAAGGATTTATTGACCACTTGTACTTTATATGCTTCATAAACAGGACCACTGGTGTGCTTCCATTACAGTGGTATATTGATTATTCAATTACAAACTATTAAACACATAAAAGCATGGATCCGGTTGGTTGACTTCATATCATCCTCATCTTAAATTTGGTTCTAAATACGACTGAATGCGTCAGAAAAAACCACCATGAGATTGAATTTCAGCAGGTTTCATTATTTTATTTTCTCCAAATATTCACCCAAAATGGATTAAAACCACCAATCAGTCAACTTTTCAATTCTATAAATCCTCCAAAAACAATGTACAAAAGTCATATATTAAGTTATTTTCAGTTTTTAACCAGTTAATGTTTAACTAAACCATGAGAACATCAACCCCACAAATCTGAACTCTAATGAGTCATAAAATATGCTGTTTCTATGTTTTCTGGTGTAATTTCATGTAAAAGGGTTTTATTGACCATATTTAATAAAAAAAACCCACAACTGGATGATCATTTATACTTTTATGCACCAAAAATAGAGAAATCAGACCAAGAAGGTTCTATAACTCAGTACGACAGACGCACACTGGAGGTAATTCTCTTTAATCTCATTTCCAGTTGATTTTAGAGTCATTTAATGAACCAAAACTATTTCAAACATCTTCAAACTTTGTGAAACTGGACAGATGTCTCCGTTTTCATTGGTCTTCTCTTTTCTTTGTGTGCTCACTGCTTTTATTCCGTCGGCCTTCTCTCTGCTTCTTTTCCCAAACATCTGAAACGTCCTCTGTTCGTCCCGTTCTCAAGTCGCTTTCACAAAGTCACTTTCTATGTTTGCATCTGGGCGCCAAGTGATGGATTGTGGGAAATGTTTTCAGTGCTGTCACCTCGTGTTTGTGTTTCCATTTGGGAAGTGAAATCACACGGAGGATTTCCCCTCCTCTGCTCGCCGTGGGAGGCGGCAACGGATGGCCAGTCAGCTGACGGAGGGATTTAAAGGGGGTTATGGGTAATCTGCAGAGTGTGAAGTAGTCGCCATGGAAACCTGACTGACCTCCCACCTTCCAGACATACATGTAGCAGCACGTCCCACTCATACCACACACAGGGTTCATGTGTGAGTGTTTTCAGTCACTTTCATTGGTTTTTGTCTCTTCTCTTTATTTTTCTATTGTTTCTGATGTTTCTTGTCTTGTGCTGCTGTACATTTGAATTTAGCCCCATGGGGATCAATAAAGTATATCTTATATTTATGTTATTCATATTTTTTGTGAAAGGATAGTTGGTAAATGTAAACATTTTTATGTAATTGTACTTTTTTAAACTAAAACAAAGAGAAAAGTTTGGAGTTGAAATTATTGATAGATTATTGTTATTATTTCACTGTTCTGATCCACTTTAGATCATATCTGTCTGTACGACGGACCTGAGCTAAAACCATTTTAACTCCCTTGATTACATTTCACAAATCCAACCCTTTTGGCGGCCGCTTTTGGCCCACAGGCCATATGTTTGACACGGTTCTGCAGGTGAACATGCGGTGGGTCCAGGTCAGCTGACCTAAATACTGCCTCTATAATGCTGCTTCCTGTCGGTGGTGCTCCCTGGCCCAGGTCACGCCCTGGCGCTTCCTGTCAGGGTTTCCATCAGCTGACGTCCGATACGTGTGAGTAAGAGGCAAAGCTCCTGAGTCACCGCTGATCCAGACGGCGGTGGAACCTCACATGGGTCCTCGTGGGTCACAGAGGGTCCCGGAGCTTCAGTCGGACCTCATCTGTCGTCTGTAACTGAATCCACGAAGCCACACCTGTCTGTTACAGTCATTACATGATCCACACTAAAGTGTCTGCCTAAGAACCGCCCAAACACCCGGTTCCAGGACCGTTCTCCAAACAGGTACATGGACCCGAACCTTTCAGATGTTCAGACGGGTCTTTCATCAGCCTTACAGTGTCCGTTTACGGTCCATCTGTCAGGGAACATTTCTATGTGTTTCTGAGAACCTTCTCATACCATTACAAGACCACGGTCCAAAGTTCTGGAACCTATTCCCTGGTCCATTCGTTTCCAGGGGGAGTCATTTCAGTGGAACACAAACCAGTGGATCAGCATCGATAGCAGAAGCTTCATTCACATGAAACAAAGTTATGATCGAAAAACAGTCAAGGACAGACAACATTCATCATCGTCTCTTCATAGTTCAGGTTGTCTTGTTCAGTGAGTTTCATTGGCAGACATAAGCCACTCCTGTTGGACGTGCTCAGTGTCAGCGCAGCGTCATGGCTCTGCTGGTTCAGACCGGTTCACACAGGTACACATTTAAATGCCTGTTGTGTTCTGTTTTCTGAAAACTGCTTTTGTTGAGCTTTTAGCTGATGGTCCTGATGGTACACTGTGTATTTTACTACAAGCGTGTAGCGCTAGCATGGAAACACAGATGGTACTGTGGCTGCTGCCGTTTCCGGGGAAACCGGGCCTTAAGCCCCTTTTCCACAGCACCTCTGTTCCAGGAATATTCCACCTTTATTCTGGAACGACATCTGTGTGAACGACATGGTGGATCATCTGGTCCCACCTCTGGAACTGCTCTGGAGGTAGAAACAGAGGTCTGATGAAGGCGGAGTCAGGTCTGATGAAGGCGGAGTCAGGTCTGATGAAGGCGGAGTCAGGTCTGATGAAGGCAGAGTCATGAGTCCGGAACGCTGTGTTGAAGGAACACCTCTGGTTCCAACCAAGGTGTGACGTCTGGATAATGTGTTGCGTGTGTGCAAACATATCAACACCACCAGACAGACGTGGACCTGGGGAGACGACAGGATCCACATCTGTTGTCCCTGTGGGTGGAGGACTGTCCATGCTAACATTAGTGAACGGTGACAGACTGTTGTAGTTTCAGAGCCAACACCGCTGTGCTCAGGGGGTTTCCACTGTGCACCTTCTACGTCGCCTTTGATTCTGGACACAGGTCCTCTGTGTAGACGTCCATCTGGTCTCACCTCTGGTCTGTTCTGTTCTGGTCTGTTCTGGTCTGGTCCGGTCCGGTCCGTTCCGGTCTGGTCTGTTCTGGTCTGTTCTGGTCCGGTCTGGTCCGGTCTGGTCTGGTCTGGTCTGGTCTGTTCCGGTCTGGTCTGTTCTGGTCTGTTCTGGTCCGGTCTGGTCCGGTCTGGTCTGGTCTGGTCTGGTCCGGTCTGGTCTGGTCTGGTCTGTTCTGGTCTGGTCTGGTCTGGTCCGGTCTGGTCTGGTCTGGTCCGTTCCATTGGATGTTCTCTGCATTTGTGGTTCTGGGACTGTTCTTAAAGTCCCTGATGTGGAACTTTTACTGACGGCTCCTAAAGTTGTTCGGTCCTGAACATTTTCAGGAATGTTCAGGTTTCCCATAAATTGTCAGAATAAACTCCTAAACTCTTCAGATGACGTTGACCTCAAGATTCAACTGAGAAACCAACAGGAAATGGAGAATGTTAAGGTAAACTGTCCTGAAGAACTGTAGAAGGATGACGAACAGAGAGCGTATCTGGGTTCTTCCACTGTAACCCGCTGTAGTCTGACAGGAACCGACATCAGTGTGTTCCACAGATTAGAACCTGGAACCCTGGAGCATCCACTGGGCTTAAAAAAGGAAGAACCGGCTTTAAGTTGGATTGAACTGTTCCTCCATGATGCTGTTGCTCCACCAGGTTCAGCTCAGAGGCAGATGTAGGTTTAGGTTGAACACTTTTGTCTACATTTGTAAAATGTGGTTAATATTGGGTTCTGATTTCCCCCTCTGAGTCTGATGATGGCTTCGCTGCGTTCTTGGAGGCCTTTGGAGGTTTTCCTTCACTCTGTAAAGCCTAATCCTGGTTCTGGTCCTGCTGATCTGCTTTGTCTGAGCTCAGACTGACTGGAGGAGGCCGGCTTTGTTTCGCCTGGTAACAGCGGCTGAATTCTTTGATTGGCCATTGGCTCAGTGATGTCATTGGTCTGGATCTGAGACTGTGTGACTGTGAGTGTGATTTAATAAGAGCCGTGCAGATTAGTGACTACAGCTTCAACACTGCAGAGTTTAGGAGGGAAAGGGATCATCAAACAGAGAGACTGGTTTTATGGAGTGACAGATTCTGGAGCAGAGGAAACCCACATGGACACAGATGGAAAAGTAAAGGAATGTTGGACTGTTTTTCCAAAGCTAAGTGTGTGTTTCATGGACTTGCTGAGCTGTGTCCGCTGAAGCCCTCCTCGGGGTTTTGGGTTTTGGAAAAGCTCTTCAGCCTCTTGTAAGCAAAGAGGTGAGAGGAGAGACGAGCTCTCACTCTGCCTCCAATTGCAGTCCTTAACTTCTCAACCTCATTGAATACCATTGATACCAACTGATGACAAATGAGTTCATTTTATTCCAAGACTTTACACCGCAGTGTATTTGCAACTTCTGGAAACTCCTGAAAAATGACTCAAACATGAAAATGCACAAAATGAAAACAAAATCTGTGTCTGTTCAGTTGTTCAATCACAAACGGCTGCAGGTTGAAGCTTCGACTGTTCATACTTTAGATTCAGAAAGTGTTTTTAATGGTTTAATGAGTGTTTTGTGTGTTGTTTTGTTTTTAATTTGCCTGATGCTGCTGCGTGGCCACACGGTCGCTGGAAATGAGAACTGGTTCTGAGTCGACTTCCTTTGTTAAATAAAGGTTAAATAAAACAGAAAATAAATAAAACCCACAAAAAATGGCAGTTATAATGTTATTGTATTTTTAAAGTTTGTGTTTCAACTTCAAAACATTGCATATATTAAACTGGTCAATATTCTAACCATTTTCCTTCATGATCACTCAGATGTCAATATTGTGAACAATAATAAGGTTTTCAACAAATCACGCTGCTGTTTCTGTCGATAAATTCAAGAAATACAGTAGGTTGGGTTTAGAGATAAACATCTGATCATAATGTGTTTCTATTGGTTTTACAAATTAGTATATAAAATACTAGACAAATCTAAACTAACTAAATCAAAAATCATATTTCTCAAATAAATCCTTGTATCTTTGAAAGGTTAACCTCAACTTAATAATTAGATGGAAACACTGCAGATATCAACCAGAAAATCAATATGTATTCTATAAATGTGAGGTTCAATTTAGATAAAACCATATTAGGATTTATTTGTAAAATGTGTTGTTTAACACATTTATCGTCATCTACTTGGAAACAATGAAAACATAGCAATGTTTCTTTATATGTTTGGTCAAATAAAATGAAGTATCTTGCAAATATAGAAATTGTTTTCCACAAAATAGAACATAGTAGAGATAAATACTGACTGTATGTGTTATTATACATTATACAGTTATTTTAATCTATAATCAGAGGAAGTGGATCATTGTCAAAATAAGTAGTTTTATTGGTTAAAAATTAGTAAAAGTATGTAAATACAAATGAAAATGTAAAGTATCACGTCACATCCCATAGTGTTTATAATATGAATACAAGTGAATTCAGCCTGATTAAAACCTGTAAAACATGACATTTAACGCATGCAGTCGGAATTAGAACATATTTAAAATGAGTACGAGTCAAACAAAACACTTTCAAACTTTTTTTTAGTGTAGTTAAAGTGTAAATGAATGAGTTTTTATTTTTCATCATTTCAGGAGAAGCCAACAGTGTCATTTATTTATTTACACAGGTTCTTTTAATTTGGAGTAACAGTTTTTGGTCATAAATGTATTTCTTTATATTAGTTTTATATTTACCGTAACATATTTTCATTTTAGTGATTTTCCGTTACCGACTTAACATTGTATTGTTTTGTTTCTACTGTAACCAGATACTTCTGGCCTCTGCGTCGTCATATATTATGTGGTTTAGTTTTCAGTTTCCGTGTCCGATAGTTTCACAGAGTGATACCTCTTCTTACAGTCACACGATCTCCGTCTGCAGATAAAGACAGACGGCGAGGTATGCGCATGCGTCCGAGGACCTTCGAGGCAAGCAGTAAATAGACCCGGAGCACGAGCCGCGCGTCGGCGCTGACGTCACGACCTACGCTGAGAGCTCGAGCTGAGTCGTAAGCGCGAGCTCAGACGGAGGCGCGCGGTGAAGGACGGAGGAGGATGAGCGAGACCACCGAGTCCTGACGGAACATCCCGAACCCGGTCCCGTTTCTGGATCATTCTTTGCTTCCGGCGCCTGTGATCGACCCACGGAACCTCGGACCTTGCGGATCGAGCCCGGGCCTCCAGCATGTCCTCTGCGGCGGTGGCCGCCTCCAGAAGGCAGTCGTGCTATCTGTGCGACCTGCCCCGCATGCCGTGGGCCATGATCTGGGACTTCACCGAGCCCGTGTGCCGCGGATGCGTCAACTACGAGGGCGCGGACCGGATCGAGTTTGTCATCGAGACCGCGCGGCAGCTAAAGCGGGCGCACGGCTTCCAGGAGGGCCGCTCTCCGGGCCCGGCGAAGCCCCAGCATCCCGGGAAGGAGCTCAACCACACGGCCGGAGACCCAGGCGGCCGTCCGCCGCAGCCTCTGGACCGCTACCCGCTGTCGGAGCGGCCTCCGCGGCTCGGGCCGGAGTACCAGGCCGGGAGGCAGGCGAACGGCCTCCCCGTGCCCAACGGGTTCCCGAAACCCGACGAGCCCCCGGAGCTGAACCGACAGAGCCCCAACCCCCGCAGGACTAGCGCGGTTCCTCCCAACCTGGTGCCTCTGGTGAACGGCGGCGGACATCCGCTGAACGGCCGCCCTGCGCAGATGGGGCTGCCCGTGGCCCTGGCCGCGCCGGGGCCTGGGGAGCACGGCAAGAGGCCGGAGGAGCTGAAAGACAAGCACCGGCCGGACAGTCTGTCGGAGCTGGCGGACACACACAAGGACTGGATGAGCAAAGGGAAGACGGTCCGGGACCTGATGGCGCTGCACACGTTCGACAGCAGGTTCAAGAAGGAGCACGCGGCCATGCAGAGGGTCATGGGATACGAACCCGGAGCCTCCAAAGCAGGTAGGACCCCGGACCGGAACTGACCCGCGTCTGTGACCAGACCGGACCCTGTCTCTGACTGGACCGGATCCCGTGGTTCTGGATCCTGGTTTTGGAGCCTGTATAGGACCCATCTGGACCGCCTGGTCTATGGGACCAGGTTTTTCTGGAACCAACCGGGTCCCGGTGCTGATGAGTATAAGCCTATGTGTGGATAGAGGACACCGGTAAAATAAGAACCGCCGTACCGGTCCAGTTAGAACCTGGTTTTAACCCTTTCAGGGCTGGTCTCAGTTCACATGTACACCAGTGTTTCCTAGAAAACACACAAACTCTGACCTTTAACCCTGAGGATGAAAACTTAGAAACGGTCTTTAAACCGGTTTGGGACCAAGTTTAGACTCAGAACATGATCCATAATGATCCTCCAGGGCAGTTTGGTGTTCCTGAATACAGACTTTTTTTTTTTTTACTGAACACTGGTTCTGCTGAACTGGGACTCACATCGTAATAATATTTTTTTAACTGTAGAAGATCTGATGTTGAACTTGTTGAACATTTAAAGTTGGACACTTTATTCCTGTTAAACATCTGCTCAGATGTTCCAGTTGTTGTAGAAGTCCTGAAAACACACACTGTATTAGAACCTCAGACGAACACGGGCCAAACACCCTTTATGACCCAGAGGAACAGGCGCCAACACCTGCTGTAGTGAAATAAGACTCAACCTGTGGATGTTTGAGGTTAACTATGTGTGTCTGAGTTTGGACAAAATAAACCACAGGTCAGGATGGTTCATGAGACTGAATCTGAGTCCATAAATTCAGAACATTTTTTTAATAATTTGTCTTTAAAGGTCGATTTTTGGTTTAAGTTGAAGAAACTAAACTAGTTATTAATGGTCTTATACCTCGACAAAGACATGACAAAAGCAGTGTAAAAACTACTACCATATTTCAAAATAAAACAAGAAGACGTTGTACTGGGTTAAAAACGATGAAACGGAACCCAAATGAAAATCGGCGCCGTCTGGATGTTGTTCCACATGACGGAAAAACATTCAGTTTGACGGAAAAGAAGCTGTGTAGATGAATGTTAACGACAGGAGATGAGAGGGTTAAACGGCGCAGAGTGAACTGGACACGGAGGCTGTTAACCCTTAAAGTCCCGCCTCCTCTGGCTGTAGTTGGACGGTTTTGTCCCCGTTCCGTCAACCATGTTGGACGTCCAGACGCCCAGTGTGCTGTGGTTGTGTTTCAAGTCTCCGTGTGACTCAGTGAGTTCCACGTCGGTGACTCACGGATTACGACCTTCAGTCGCCGCTGAAGGCTCAGTAAAACTCCCACAGTGCACCAGGCACCGGCAGAACATGCTGAGCTCGTCATGTGTCAACAATAACAGCAGTGACTCTGACTTTTACACCAGTGTTACACATCACAGGAAAACACAACAGTAATGACATAACTGGGAGGTGGATGTGGTCAGTTGCTCACATCCAATCCAAAACGCTGGGTGGTGCGTCACATGACCGGAGCTGCACAAATGAAAGGTTCAAGTCACCTCGGAAATCTTAATTTAAGGCTCATTTCAATCAGAACCAATTCTTTAATGTTTTGTGTTAGCTTGTGCCAGTCGATGCTCCGCTGAAGGGTGAAGCTTCACAGAGGGTTTGGTGAAGCTCCACAGACCAGAAGACCTCGGTCCGACGGTCTGAGCTCATGTCGCTGTTTGTAGAATCAGGTTCGAGGTGTTTGGACAAGGACGGTGAAACCATGTGAATCAGACTCCAGAGTTGTTGTTTGTGTCGAACTGCAGAATCGTTCCAGGTGAAATGGAACCAGCGTCCTGATGTTGGAGGTTGATGACGGTTCCTTGGGTTTTCCCTGTGAGCAGCTGAAGTTTGTCCTTCCTGTCTTTGTTTGGATTCGTCCATCGTAGCGTTTGCTCCGGACAGTGTTGGTGTGTGTGTTTACTGACTCTCTTCCTCCTCCTCTTCCTCAGACCGGGGGAAACACCCTCGGGTGATGAAGAGGAAGGCGTCTCCGGAGCCGGACGGCGAAGGCAGCGCTCCGAAGATGAACAGCGCCGAGGGGCAGCCGTGGCTCCCGTCGCCCTCTGAGGTCCTGAAGATCCCGCCTGCCGCTCTGCCCGGCTTCTCCGCTGCCGCGCCGCCCTCCACCATCTCGCCCCACTCTCGCACCACGCCCCCCGAGGCCGCCATGGCGCAGAACGGCCAGTCCCCTATGGCAGCTCTCATCCTCGCCACTGATAACGCGGGCAGCACGGGCTCGCCAAAGGACACCAACCAGGTACACTCCACCACGGCGGGGTCGAGGCGGAACAGCGGCAGCCCGCTGTCGCCGTCTCAGAGGAGGCTGGGCCAGAGGGAGGGGAACCCGTCGGCTATGGACCCTCTGGTGCCGCCGCCGCAGAGCGTTCCGGACTCGTCTGTGGCGCCCGGCAGCGTCCCGCTGTGCTGTACCCTGTGCCATGAACGGCTGGAGGACACTCACTTTGTCCAGTGCCCGTCGGTGCCGTCCCATAAGTTCTGCTTCCCGTGTTCGCGGGAAAGCATCAAACAGCAGGGCGCCACTGGCGAGGTGTACTGCCCGAGCGGCGAGCGCTGCCCATTGGTCGGATCCAACGTGCCCTGGGCCTTCATGCAGGGCGAAATAGCCACCATCTTGGCAGGAGACATTAAGGTGAAAAAGGAGCGGGACCCGTGAAGCCGTGGGGGTTTTGGACGGCAGGAGGACCTGCAGCAGACGGACACATGGACCTGTACATATTGGACTCTTCATAAACATGGCTGTATAATTTTTGATTTTTCTTTTCCAGTCGTTTTCGTTTCTATATTTTTGAAGATAAAGGTATGTACTCATGACTTCACTTCTTCTCAGTCGACTCTGTGTACTTTAGCTCTGCAGACAGAATGTGACTAAACTGAGCACTTGGCAGAAAAAAATAAAGAAAACCACAGAAAAAATGCTTCTAGCTGTACATGTACGCACTTGTTTAAAACTTGCCAAATACAGTTTGAGCCGTTGTAATAATCCCTCCAGTGTCTGCTTTGCTTATTTTCCGCTCTGGGCGTGTTGCCAGGACAGTCACGGCCTGACGGTGAATCAGCCGTGATGCAATACCTGCCAACAGGAACCAACCAGCTTCCA